>JANEYF010002382.1:767500-1363767 GCA_029963845.1 Rhamnusium bicolor | reverse complement strand
CAAAAAAACTACAGATTAAAATTCATTGTATGAGTAAACACATTTTTCAATTAAAAACTTTTTAAGACTAGATTTGAATTTATTAAAGTTGTCGATGCTTCTATACAAGTGGCAGTTTATTATAAAAGCCAATACCAGAATAATGAGGAGACTTTTCCAGGAAAGTCGTTTTGTGATGCGGCATGGAAAGTAGGTCATCATGGCGAGTATTGTAGTTATGATAACCGGCATTAGTTTTGAATAGGTTAATGTTACATATTTCAATAATGAAAAAATATAGATAGAAGGCACTGAAAAAATTTTGTGATTTTTAAAAGAGTTCTTACAAGAGGTTGTAAAATTAAGATTAAAAATCAATCTTATAATACGTTTTTGGCAAACAAAGACCCGTTCTAAATTACTGGCTCGTCCCCAAACTATAATATTATAAGAAATATGACAATATGCCATTGAATAATATAGATTTAATAATGCAGTGTGGTCTAATGAATCCTTGAGCTTTCGGATGCAATAATATGCTTTGTTAAGTTTTTTTACAAACTTCATCGTTTGAATATCCCAGCTTAGTTTCGAGTCTATTAAGACGCCTAAAAAATTTTACGCTTTGGCTAAAACGTATGATAATATCATTAAAATTTAGAATATTAATAAGTAGTGATTTTCTCTGTGAAAAAAAAGCAAACGGTTTAATTAACATTTAAAATTAAACTATTGTTGTTACAATAGTCATCAAAGTCCCTCATAACAGCAATAGTTTTATCAAGGAGTTCCGCAGCATTCGGTGCAGAGGTACCAAATGAATTATCATCAGCGAACATAGTAATGTTCCCCTCAGACATGAATGATGGTAATTCATTTACAAATAGTAAAAAAATCAATGGCCCTAACACCGAACCCTGCGGAACGCCAAGACTTACTTCATAATCATTTGAAATTATGTCATGAATCTTAACATGGAGCGATCTATCAATTAAATATGACATGATCCATTCAAGAAAGATTCCTCGAATGCCCAACTTAAACAATTTTTCTTTAACAAACGCCAGATTGAGAGAGTCAAACGCTCTTGATAAGTCAAAGAATAATCCTATGACGAGCTTTCCATTGTTCATTTCATCTAACATAAATTGCAAAAATTGTATTATAGCTGTGCCCGTAGAACGAGTTTTCCTGAAACCGTGCTGATGATCGGTTAGTAGATTGAAAGAATTTAAAAATGCCATTATTCGAGTGAATGCTATTTTTTCCATTATTTTTTAAATAACGCTTAATAGTGATCTAGGCCTATAGTTTTCAGGTTCCAAGGGATCATTTTTTTTAATATGGGGATTATGGTTTCTATTTTTAATATAGATGGAAGAACGCCCTCATGGAAGGATGCATTAATCAACATAGTCAATGGCTCTATAATGAATTCACTTGCATACTTGACAAACTTCGTAGACAAGCCATCAGGGCCAAAAGATTGATTATTTTTTAATTCCGATATTATTTGTCTTATTTCACCGGTAGTAACAGGATAAATAAAAATGGACCGATCACATAATTTGCATGAAGTACAAGTGTCAGATGGATTAGGATCAAAATGATTTGTAACTTTGTCTACAGCAACTGCAGCAAAATAATTGGCAAAATGATCAGCTACCTCGCTAGGGTTGTCAGTGATCGACCCATTAATATTTAGCTCAACCTTACCCAGAGATGGATTATTATTTTGGAGTTCTGTGCTAACGAGTTTCCAAACTTCTTTGGTGGAATTTGGAGCATTTAAAACTCTGTTGGAAAAATAAGCACGTTTGGCATTGGCATGATTATGTTAGTTGCGTTTCCTAAGTTTATAATGATTAGTGAGATCAAGGCTACTATAATGTTGCATGAGCCAATGTAAATTTTTGAGGTAGGTATTCACTTTCGCGTTTTATATCAGATGTAACCCAGTTTTTGGAATCAATAGTACTGTTACGATTTTTAATAGGCTTAGTTTCGAGGGGAAACGAGCTTCTAATTTATCTAACAAAGTAACAAAGAATTGTTTATAGGCCTCGTCGATACTGATTGAGTCCATACTGTATATAAGATTCCTGTTCGTTTTGTGTAAAAGATATTGGAATTTGGCTATACTATCTTCGTTAATAAAACGAGTGCTAAATGTTTGCTTATTGACAGACTTAGGATAGGGCAATATATCTTTAACACACAGTATTTGAGCTGTGTGGTCAGCAATGCATGGATGGCTCATATATATATCAGTCATTTTGCTCGGGAGATCTGTGACCATGTAATCAATCGTGGACATCGATGTCGTCCCATGAATATTACCCGCAATACGTGTAGGTTCATTTAGGTAAGTAGATATGTTAAATGATTCAAAGGTCACCACGGAGAATTATATGATCATATTTATTCTTTAAAAAGTTTAAACAGTCTTGCATGTTTGCCAAAAAAGATATTTAAATCACCAGAAGGTGGCCTGTAAATTACAATTAACAAAATTTTGATTTTCAAACACAAAACTAGGCCACAAAGCTCAATATTCATTTCAGAGTTAAAATTATGTAAAAACGTAACACATTCAGTTTTAGGCTTAAAAGTGTTGTCAACATAAATAGCAACCCCACCATGAAGTCGTACGCTTCTAGAATATTTAGCCATCAAATTAAAATTTGATAAAGTCAGATACCTGATTTCGTCACTGGTTGCCCAATGCTATGAGATACATAAAACATTCAAATTCTCCATTTGATTAAAAACATCAACAACGTTTAACTTATTCCTTAACGATTGTACATTTACGTGAGCAATTTTTATGCAAGAGAAAGTGTAAGATTGGTGTAAATTATTTGGCAACATTTGCCTGTGATCTGACAAGAAAGGGATGAATTAAGACTTCCTCCGGACAATTGTCCGACTTCATTAGTTTCTCCACAGCAGAGACAACCCTCCACAGTCATTATGGAACTGACGACTTTGAAACATTTCTTACGACCTTTAGCTTTTAAGTCATAGCATAAAAACGATGTATCAAGCCACTTTACTGCAATGTATTCCTTCACATCCTCTAGAGTGACTGACTGTTTCAGACCTCCTACTCAAATCCAATTTGTGGTGGGGGCAGGTGTAAGTAGGCTACTTGCTGCACCTGTACCTTTACTGGCGATCATTTTATTGGTATGTTGTTTACCTTTTTTTGTATCACTTTTAAGTGCAACCTTGGTGCTATTTGCATTGTTCGCGCTAATCAGTAAATTGGGATTTAAAATTTTCGAGTACTTGGATTTCTCGCTTGCACCACCAGCAAGTGGATCAGCTTGAATAACTGGTTGTCTATCCAAAGGTGTTTCTACCTTGCTATGAGTAGATGTTTCTTTTTCAGATATTTTGCGAGATCTTAGGGCATAAGGCTTTTGGTTAATATTTTTGTTAGATTTACCTTGCTCAATTCTATTTTCTACAGATGTAGGAATTTCACTAACACAGTTCAAATTTTGTTTCGGAGAGCTTGTGTCAACTTTTAGGTTAGATACCTCTTGTTTCACAATTTGATGAACAATTTCCCGAATTTCCGTATTATTTTTCACAATAACACTAGTCACTATATCTTGAAGATAATTCTTAAACATCTGTGATTTGAATAAATTTGAAATTGTTGTTTGTACGATTTTTTTCGAACACAACAAGATTTTCAGCTGTAGTAGTTGCAGCCATGTTTAATACCATTAGTTTTAAATAATAAATACCAAAGTATACGTAACAGAGTTTATTTTATTAAAGCAACATTTATCCAAAACATGAAGTCAAATAAACATAAAATCAGATTCTCTAACAATTAAACCAAGTCAAGTACAAAGTTAATAAATCCTTTTTAACACGCTTTTATATTTTATATATTATTATTAGCTTCACTTGTATGTTTGTTTGTTTGTTTGTTTGTAACCGACTCTTTGGACTCGATTTTGACCCACTTTAAACGAACAGATTTAATTGAAACTTTGTACACTCACGAAGAACCGGTAACAATACAATAATTTGATAAGTTTATATCATTATCCTGATCAGGATCGCCAGTCCTTTCCTCACGTATCCTCTGCGTGAGAGCAAGAGGCTTAATATTGTAAGTATATTCCGTGATTCTCAGTTCGGTCGTTGGCCGAGCGAGCAAGTCTTAGTCGACGTGAAACGACGGACTCCTCGGGCGTGAGTTCAAATCCCATGGCTGAAATAAAAAAATATTTTTTTTTTCAGAAATATCTGTTGGATCGTAATATGTTATAATATCAGCATCAATAAGCAATATAAATATAGTTTAAAAAAACTAAAAAACACGCTTTCATAGCACATCAAACTAAAAAGGGAAAAATAAATATAGTTTAAAAAAACTAAAAAAACACGCTTTTAAAGCACATCAAACTAAAAACTGAAAAATAATTATTAATATAAACTGAAAACAATAATGAACTAAAAATACTA
The DNA here is from genome assembly GCA_029963845.1 of Rhamnusium bicolor. Lineage (NCBI taxonomy): Eukaryota > Metazoa > Arthropoda > Insecta > Coleoptera > Cerambycidae > Rhamnusium > Rhamnusium bicolor. The sequence continues at coordinate 1,359,300 of JANEYF010002382.1, read as the reverse complement.
GTATTATTGTGAAAAAAAGCGTGGGGCGCTTTGTGCCATATTTTTCGTATATCGAGCAACCCACGCTTTTTTTCACAATAATACTAGTATTTTTCGTTCATTATTGTTTTCAGTTTATATTAATAATTATTTTACACTTTTTAGTTTGATGTGCTTTAAAAGCGTGTTTTTTAGTTTTTTTAAACTATATTTATTTCAATGTGATTCTATCTGTTTATGATATTACGTTTCCTGCCTAACTTTTGTTAAAAAACATCTTTGTATAAAACAATAAATAAAGTTGAAATTCATAAACGTTTGAATGTTTAATTTCTATTATTAATTTTCCGAGGTTCGTTAAATCAAAACAAATTATCTAGGTATGCAACCAAACATACGATCTTAACATTTCTTGTTCTGCAAAGGGTTGTATATGAGTGTTGAATAGAATCTTCGATCAGTGTGTATGATCGAAGAATAGAATATATTATACTTCATTAATATACAGGGTCTTCCAACCGTTACAAATGCCTTTTACAAACGTTCTTATAAAACGATTTTGTTGCGTAAAATTGAATTAAAAGACAGTATTTTCAATTTGTAAGCACTTCCAGTTTCGTCGTATATTACCCCAACTTTCTTATTTTAAATGAAACACCCTGAATATTTTTACATTTTTGGAATCTATAGTGAATTCTGAATATAACAGTTATATTTTTCTTTGATGTATTATTTATTTCTTTTTTTTAACGAAAATTTTAATTTTTGATTTAGAATGCCATGATTTCCAAAAAAATTTTTTGTGATGGAGGTTTCTAACTATTGCAAAAATGGAATTACTATTTTAAGATATGTAGTACATTGAGCCTTCAAAAGTGAGAAAATCGGCTTTTCTAAGAAATACGTATTTTTCAAATCTTAAAATGGTGGCTCATTACGATATTTAGAAAATATACGTTTTTACAATTATTACAGTGATTCCATAATTTTTACAATTTGTAGGGTAAAATAAGTGTTAAAAAAAATCAACTATCGGTTGCTTACGAATGTAGTAATAATGTAATTAAGTTTTCCATATGTTCATACATAATTGGTGAACAAAAGAAATATATTTTTTGGTATTCTGGTTCCGAAGATTTGCTTTTGCCTGCCGGAGGACGGAGATCATGGCCAAAAACCGGAAATCTGGCAACCCTGAATAATCGATTATGGTATATTCATCTTCAAATATACCTTGCATATACTATGCTCAATCAATCAAATGTCTTTACATAATTCTCCAGCTGTTCACGAATTACAAAGAAAAATATAGTGCGACGTCACCCGAAATTTGGCTAGGGTAAAAATATAACTTTTTTATTTTTTGTCATACGTTTTCTGATTCTTTATGTATTAACATTTTAAAATAAAATTCACTTTATCATGTACTTTCGGCTTTTCTGTTTGGAAATGTTTCAGTAGTTGTTTACAATACAACATTATGGCTGCATAAAAGGTACGTTCAGTACGGAGCTTGGATGATAGATCATAGACTGGATGGTAGGTAACTTTTACAAGCGCTTATAGAATATTACAGTGTATTTCAATGCAGCCGTTCAGTACTGAGCTGTGATACTAACACGGGATATATGATACACGAGTGGTTTATACTCGATTATATTTTGCGGAATAGTCAGTTCTATTCTTCTGCGAGCTGCAGTACGAGTATAGATGTCGAAGAATTAATTAGAGAAGTGTTTATTAGAGAATCGTGGAATCAGGCCCATCCTGATCACCACAATAGATTTATTTTGGAAAGACAGCGGGAAGAAATAGGGAAAAATCTGAATGCTACAAGTTAGTAAAAGTAATAATTTTATTTTTTAAATAAAATACAATTTATTGTGTATTAATTTGAATTTTATTTATTTTTATTATTTTAACAATATTGTGTACGATTTCTACAAACATAACTTTTAAATGTATCTCTAACAAATTTTGCCGTATCTGCTAAGCGTTCACTTTGACGGTGTTGAAAATTCGCTGACATGGGAATGTCCACAACTTCTGTTAGATGACGTTGAAAACCTTCTTTGTCTATTATAGTATCGTGTAAAACACATATAGCTTTTATCATTTTAACAGCTGTTTTTTCGTCAGTTTCAATGGCCATTGATAATATTCGCCATTTGGAATATATAATTCCAAATGTACATTCTGCAATGTTTCTTGCCCGGGACAGTCTTTTATTAAAATATTCTGTCTCCGGATTTAGCTGATTCTTTCCATAGGGCTTCAGTAGATTGTCTAACAAAGGAAAAGCTTCATCCCCAATAAAAACATACGGCATTTTTATTTCAGTATTGGGTAGAAAATTGTCAGATAGTATTTGCAATTGCTGTTCCATTAACTTGAACAAAGCTGATAAACGAAAAGTGCCGCCATCACTTTGCTTTCCATACCCTCCAATATCAACAATTACAAATTTATAATCTGCGTCTACAATACCCAATAGTACAATTGAAAAAAAATGTTTATAGTTGTAATACATGGCCCCTGAGTGGCTAGGACTGATTATGCGGATATGTATGCCATCAATGGCACCGATGCAATTTGGGAAATTCCACACTTCGTTGAATTTTTTAGATATTTCGACGAACATTTCTTCCGTTGGCGTTGGCATATGTAGAGGTTGTAATTCGTTCTAAAACAATTCTACAGTACTTTTTACCAACGTTGAAATTGTAGAACATCCCATTCGAAATGAAAAGGCTAGGCTGCTAAAAGAGACACCAGTTGCCAAATATCTGTAAAAATATTTTGAAATATACTAGCTGTTAAAAGCGTTTATGCAAACCTCCGTTGTGAACACCTATCAGCGCTTATATTTTCTACTATTATCCTATCATCATTCATCTATCATCTGTACCCTATCATCCAAGCTCCGTACTGAACGTACCTTAAAGTCGTCACTGTGAACCAATACTTCCGTCCGAGTTCTAATTAAGAAACAAAAGTTGTTAACTAATAAAATTATTGGTACCAATGAATTGAAATTTCCTTAAATTTAGCATTAAATTAATTACTGTTTCAATACACCTTATAAACAAAACAAATAGTCAAAAAAGTATATAAAATCCTGGCGTGACATCTAGGTGAATAAAATATACCTATTACACAAATTCAATACACTTAAGTTAGTAATCTATATCAGTTTAATACATTGCCATCTATTTTACAGTAGATTAATATAAAAATCAGGGATTCGTTAAGTATAAATCTGATTATAGGAAATTAGGACAAATATTTCAATTTCTGAACTTTATTTGTTTTTGAGTGATGACAACTTCAGCATTTTTTTAAATAATAATTTGATAACTCCTTATTTTTGTTTTGATTTTGATAGATCTTGTAGTTGTCAAAGTGACTATATGAAAACTTTGACACAGAAAACTTTTGAGAAAAAAAATTGAACATTAGAAAACACAAACTATATTAGTATAGAAAATAAAAAAAATCTGTCTAAGCAAATAAACGCATCAAATTAAGTGTTCGAAGTATCATTCATTGACCTCTTGATATTGAGTAAGTCTAGTTACAAATTTTTCTAGAATATTTGTGACTGATTTTTTGGTTCATTCGTCGAATTTGATCCCTAATTCGGTTTTCCAAATCTTCTAGATTTTGTGGTCTATTAACATGGACTTTCGATTTTAAGTGACTTCAAAATAAATCAAGAGGTGTAAGGTAGCGAACCTATCACCTTATGCCTACCAATCGACCTACTACGAAAATAATAGGTATAATAAAAAATTACGAACAGGACGCGCAAAGTACGGTGGTGCACCATCTTGCTGATATCAAATATAAAATATTTAACATTTGTATCAGAAGAGAATGAATAAAAGAAAAAAAAGGTACAATTTAGGGAAAAAAATTAAAAAATTTTATTGCATTTCTGGACGAATCTCGACGAATTATAATGAAAAAACATAACTTTATAAAAAAAATCTGACCGTATGTCTGCAGTATCGCGATAATGACCACAGTTTTTGAGGTAAAGCTTTCAAATTTGATACACATGTTCTAAAGACCAAAGACAATGATAAATTCGGTAATGATAAAAATTGGCAAGCTGTAGGAGGTCAACGGGGCCCAAACTTTTTTTGTATTTGTCTTTACAAAAAAATATATTCTTGATGAAAGATTATAAATCATGTCTATAGTAGACATCGAGCCAATAAAATATATTTTCCAAGTACTTAAAACTGTTGTAAACTGAAATTTTTTACACATTTGACCTCATAAAATGGGGTTACGATAAATTTAGCAGTTTGACATTTGAAATGCCTAATTTAATTACAAAAATGTCAATGTGAATAAGAAGAAATTATTAAAATATATGACATAAATTGTTATTGACAGTATCGAATGCCGTTGATAATTAATTATTTAAAAATTGTTATGAAACATTTCAAAGTACGCTATTAAAATTTAACTGAAGTAAGTGAAAAATTAAATATAATGATTTTTTTTAGATCAGGATGATATATACTGGTATAAGGAATTTATGTGCTGGCCACATCAGATATTTTTGTTAGTTTTCAAAATAAATCATATTTATATGAATAATTTTTTATTCTGACACTAGATACTTCCCATAGAAACCCTAGACAAACACCTGTTTTTATTTTAGGGCTACGAATCTGCATTCAGCCGACTAGTTGACCACACCATCTAAACCCCTAAGGCCGGGATCAAGGGGGTTTGTAACAATAAATCTTCTAATGAATTTTTTCAAAATTTTCTTTTTTCGTTCAAAGAGCTTGAGACTTTTGCTAGTAGTGGACTTCCAAAGTCGACACGGGGTGTGGGGATATGTTTTTATTTATTTTTTCGATATCTGCATCCCTTCACGAGTTATAAGAACTTTTAACTTTTGTCAGTTTATGCTTTACCACATATTTAACATCTATTCGACCTTTCAACTATTTTTTGTAAAAACTTTTTTGTTTTTAGTCCAAAGGAACTGACACTTTTGCACAGAATAGTAGTGCTAAAGTAGGCAGCGGATAGTTGGGGGTATATTTTTATTTAATTTTCTCGTAATCTACATCCCTTCACGAGTTATAAGAAGTTTTTGCTTTTGTCAGTTTATATTTTATATATTTAACATCTATTTGATCCTCTAAAGAATTTTTTTCAAAACTTTTTTTGTTTTTCGTCCAAAGAGACTGAGACTTTTGCACAGGAGACGAGGCTGCCAAAGTCGAAGTTGGGGTTTTGGTGATGTCTTTACACTTGTTTTTTCGATATCTACATCCCTTCACGAGTTATAAGGACTTTTTGGTTTTGTCAGTTTATATTTTATATTTTTAACATCTATTTCATCTTTTAAAGAATTTTTTTCAAAACTTTTTTTGTTTTTCGTCCAATGGAATTGAGACTTTAGCACAGGAGACGAGGCTGCCTAACTCAACAGTACGTCTCGGGGATGTCTTTACACTTATTTTTTCGATGTCTACATCCCTTCACCAGTTATAAGGACTTTTTGGTTTTGTCAGTATGCTTTACATATATATCATGTACTGATATACTAACATAACATCTAATCGATCTTTTAAAGAATTTTTTCAAAAATTTTTTGTTTTTCATCCAAAGGGACTGAAACATTTGCACAGGATAGCAGGTTGTCAAAGTAGACACGGGTTATTTGGGGGTATTTTTTCATTAATTTTTCCGATGCCTATATCCTTTCACGAGTTATAAGGACTTTTTGGTTTTGTCAGTTTATATTTCTTTACATATTTAACATCTATTTGATCCTTTAAAGAATTTTTTCAAAACTTTTTTGTTTTTGGTCCAAAGGGATTGAGACTTTTGCACAAGAGACGAGTCTGCCTAAGTCAACATTGCGTCATTGGGGATGTTTTTACACTTATTTTTTCGAAATCTACATCCCTTCACGAGTTATAAGGACTTTTTGGTTTTGTCAGTTTATATTTGACATATTTAACATCTATTTGATCCTTTTAAGAATATTTTTCAAAACTTTTTTGTTTTTCGACCAAAGGGATTGAGACGTTTGCACAGGAGACGAGGCTGCCTAACTCGACATTACGTCTTTGGGGATGTTTTTATACTTATTTTTTCGATATCTACATCCCTTCACAAGTTATAAGGACTTGTGGTTTTGACAGTATGCTTTACATATGTATCATGTACTGATATACATCTAATTGATCTTTTAAAGAATTTTTTTCAAAACTTCTTTGTTTGTCATCCAAAGGGACTGTAACATTTGCACAGGATAGCAGGTTGTCAAAGTAGACCGGGGTTATTTGGGGGTGTTTTTTTCAATCATTTTTTCGATGCCTACATCCTTTCACGAGTTATAAGGACTTTTTGGTTTCGTCAGTTTATACTTTACACACACATATACTTTTTTTATTCTTGAATTTCCCGGTGCCTCGGCCTGCAGTGTGTGTGGCAGATGACCTTTTAAATGGCAATGAAGTAGACTTCTATATAAGACATAAATTTGGAGTTCTGGAAAAGTTTACATACTTGCGTCAATTAAACCTGTCGATGTTGAACAATATACAAATACAGTACAATACAAATGGATTTTAAAGAGAGGCGCCGGAGATTAATTTAGGAACATTTATAAAAAATATAATTTTACTCTCGTGATCGCTAGTTAAAAATACATGTGAGTCGCTCCCCACACACGTCAGTGTCTATGTACAGCGAAACGCCAGCTTTATTTGTAATACCTAGTAAATAGCTAAGTATTAACCAAAAGGTATATTTAAACATTTTGCATTCAAATCAAATGACTCTTCTGTCAATTTAATTATTTTATGGCGTTCGTATTTAATAAATACTTTTTAAAAAATAAACGGCTAACTCACTTTTTTTAAATGGCACCCTGTACATTTTTTACGTGATTTCGGTACAGCTTTAAATTAGCTTTCCAATGCATTTTTAAAATGTGAAATCGATCCATAAATGGACTTTAAACAAATTCAAAGCATACTGTATTTATTGTTAATTACTGACAAAAATTCTAAATCTTTATTGTGTTATCTCGAACCTCAAACCGCACTTTCAAGTCCATTTATGGACCAATTTTAAATTTTAAAATTGCGATGGAAAGCTAATTTAAAGCTCTATCGAAAGCATGTAAAAAAATATACAGAGTACTGTTTAAAAAAAAGTGAGGTTTGGCTGTTTACCTTTTATAAAATATTTATAAAAAAAAACGCCATAAACGCAAAAAAATCGTTTGTTTTAGGTGCAAAATATTTACAAAAATCTTTTGGATAATATCTTGCTATTTACTAAATATTATAAACTTTAATATAATTTTCATGACCACTTAGCAATCACATACAATTCCATGTGTCAAGGTCACTTCTGATTAGATTTTGGTTTTGGAAAAGCCATTATAAATGTAATTCAAACGGGGTGCTATTTAACTTAAAAAGATTACTAGTTCTTCTGCTTAAACCGGAAATATATTTTAGGTCTGATTACGTTAAAAAATGTATTTTTATGCCAAATATGCTGTGCCCTAGTTTAAAATTTTTATCTTGAAAAATAAAGAAAACTGGGAAGGTACCTGGTCTCGTGGGCACCCAGTATATAAATTTTGAAAAATTTTAAATTATGTACATATGTATTTCACGTATTTAAAAAAAGATTTATGTAGTTTTCCTCTTGAGCAAATACGAGAAACAGTACTCACCGTCAGCCTTAAACTATGACCCTGATTTAGTGTTTTATTCTATTCATATTCCAATGCTCTTGTTTGCACGTCACGAATATTAAACAGTTTTTTAAAAATAAGTTTAATAATAATTTATGTATATTACATTTATTTATTTATGCACCATTTACGTCGATTTACAACAGTTGGCGTACGCAGAATTTTGCTAAGGGTTAATAGCTTTTTCCGCAACCGGCTAGAAAATAAACTGTTTTTGGTAAATTTTTTGAGTGGTAAATACATATTTACTGATATAGCTTGGTAAAGTGACATAAGGAATCGACAAAGTCTTTACCGATCCCTTAAGTTAGTTTTAATTGACATCAATAGGGTAGGTGCCTAATTAAGCACTCTAGACAACAACGTTTGACATTTGTTAGTTGAATTGTATTCATTTTGTTTACAAAACATTACAAGTCAAAAAGTTTTTTGAGACTAGCAAGATCGGTTGCAGAAAAAATATTGTACACAACACACCCGTAACATGTCTTTTTACTGGGCTAAACTCATGATCGCCCAGTAAAGAATCACTTTCCGGCCCTGTTATGTTACTATTAAACAAATTATGTATCCTCTTCTTGGATGAAGTTTAAAATATAGAATAAAATGAAATGTAATAACGCTAAAAATTTTACAAAACTTATCACAGATAAGTATAACATACATATTTTTAAACTATTATTTTCCGGACTATTTACCGAAACGCTGCACCTTGGATTATAAGAAAGATAATATGCACATTATGTTCAGTACGACTGACTCAATAATGTTATTTTTAATTCTAACTATACTGTTCTGTAAAACCAAAAATAAACAAAACAAAAGTACTCACTAGCTGAACAATCACTTCAAAACTTTAATACATCCACATACTTACATATGTTTTTGCATTTTTGCGTTGTTAAGGTAGCCCTTAGCCTCGAAAGTAACTGCAAATCTTGGTAAATCCTAATGTAATAAATATTAATGTCTTCAGAGAACAGAATAATTGAAATTATATAGTGGAAATTCCCCGTAGGTTAGAATAATTTAAAACAAAGGTAAAGGTTCAAAATATAAAATGAAATGAAATATAATAACTAAAAATTTTTTGCTAATTATTATTTTCTAATTTTTACAAAACATATCACAGGTAAGTATAACATATATCTTTTTGTGCTCGTGCATGTGTGCGTGCATGCGTGCATGCGTGCGTGAGTGCGTGCGTGCGAGCGTGCGTGCGTGCGTGCGTGTGTGTATGTGTGAAAATATACAATTTCTGGAAAAAAATTTAAAAAATTGTATTGCATTTTTGGACGAATCTCGACGAATTATAATGAAAAAACATAACTTGATGAAAAGAAATCTGTCCGCATGTCTGTAGTATCACGACAGCAGCCACAGCTTTCGGGGTAAAGCTTTCAAATGTGTTACACATGTTCTAAAGGCCAAAGACAACGAAAAATTCGGTGATAAGCAAAATTGGCCAGCTGAAAGGCGGTCTACGGGACCCAAACTTTTTTGTATTTGCCTTTACAAACAAATAAATTCTTGATGAAAGATTATAAATCATGTCTACAATATCAAGCCAATAAAATATATTTTCCAAGTACTTTAAATAAAGCTGATGTAAACTGAAATTTGTTATACCTTTAACTTCGTAAAATTGGGTTAGGATAAATTTAACAGTTTGACATTTGAAATGTTTAATTTAGTTACAGAAATGTCAATGTCAATAAGAAGAAATTATTAAAATATTGACATGAATCGAATGACGCTGATAATTAATTTTTTAAAAATGTAATGAAACACAAGGTACGCTTTTAAAATTTAATTCAGGTAAGTGTGGAGTTAAATAGAATGATTTTCTTAGATCAGGATGATCTATACTGGTATAAGAAAGTTATGTGCTGGCCACATCTGATATTTTTACTTTGTAGTAGAAAGTAACAAATTCTTAAACAGTACACGGGTTTCCAAATTGGTGAAAAGTGAGGTGGCTGAAGTGGTTACAGACGTGCAGCTCTAGCCTAGCATCTCTAAACGCGCCGCATCAAGAATTTTTTACATCTTTCGAAAAACAATAAACAAAAAAATAAATACTATACATTACAATTTTCGCAAAGCAAATTTTTCTGAGCTTTACCAGTGCCTTGCAGAAGTGGATTGTAACTTTTTGACACATTTTTCTAATGTTGATCTAGCTATTGAAAGTTTCTATAGCAAAATTTATCAGATACTGGATGTATATGTACTAAAAACTAGGCAACGTAACAGAAGTTATCCACCCTGGTTTACCAGTGAAATAATACATAATATTAAATTAAAGCATAGAGCCTGGAAACGGTATAAAATGCATACAGATTAAAATGCACTGACTGAATTCAAAAATTTAAGAACGTTAATCAAAGAAAACATTGATATATCATACAAAAATTATTACCGCAATATCGAAAGCAATATTAACAGTAATCCAAAAAAATTTTGGCAATTTTTAAAAAATAAAAAATACGTTCACCATACCTGACAACTTGATTGATAACACTGAAGATGTATTGGGCTATGAGAATATTGATAATAAATTTGCTAGATACTTTCGGGATTCGTATATACAACTCGACAAAAATTATGAAAACGAAATTACTGATTTAACTTCTGATAAATTTCATATAAACGGTTTTTCGGAAACTGATGTATATGCATGTTTAAAAAAATTAAAACCGAGATTTACTACTGGATTAGACAATATTCCTGCATTTTTTTATTAAAGACTGTGCCTGTGTATTTGCATATCCTCTTACAATCCTCTTTAATTTATTTCTTAAAACTGCTGTTTTTCCAGAAACTTGGAAAACATCTAGAGTTGTCTCTGTTTTCAAAAAGGGAGATCGTGCCAAAATACAAAATTACAGGCCTATTACTATAGTTAATAGTTTCTCTAATGTTTACGAAATTCTGGTGTATGAATTTATTTTCTTTTACATGAAACATCGCATTACGCCTTATCAGCATGGATTTATGAAAGAGAGATCAACTGTTACCAATCTGTTTTGTATCACGCAGTATTTAGGAAATTCTTTAGACGCCGGACTTCAGAAAGATGTGATTTATACAGATTTGTTAAAAGCTTTCGACAGATTGGATCACAGTATCTTATTAAAAAAATTGCAGAGGTGTGGATTTTCGCAAAATATGTTAAACATCGTATGACAGGAAACAATTTGTGAAATACTGTGGAGTCCAGTCTGTTGAAATACATGCCACTTCTGAAGTCCCTCAAGGCTCGAATTTAGGACCCTTATATTTATAATATCTTTATAAATGACATATCTAATTTAAATTGTAAATACATATTATATGCGGATGATTTTAAGATTTATTCTTTTATTAAAAATATTGAAAATTATATTACCCTGCAGACAGATTTGGAAAACCTTAATATTTGGTGCATTGACAATAAATTACCTTTAAAAATCTCGAAGTGCAATGTTATGACATTTTCTAATAAAGCACAAACACTCAATTTTGACTATACTCTTAAAAATATCGTAATTGCAAGTCCTACTGTCTTTCGAGACCTAGGTATAATATCTGATGGCAAACTCTGTTTCATAAATCATATTAATAGCATAACATCAGAGAGATTTAAAATGTTAGGCTTTATTATAAGAAATTCTCATGAGTTTAATAATGCAGATACGCTGAAATTGCGTTATAACACTTTTGTGCGATCTAAGCTTGAATATGCAGTTATTATTTGGTGTCCTTATTTTATTATAACATACATGTTAGCCGTATTGAAAAGGTACAGAGGAAGTTCTTAAAACATGCTTGTTTTAGAGAGGATGGAGTATACACAGCTATTGGATATGTATATATGCTGGATAGATTTTCTTTAGATAGTCTCGAAAAATGATGGTTGAAATCTCAGTTAACCTTCCTTGAACAAAATAATAACTAATGACATTGATTGTCCCGATATATCACAAATGTTACATTTTCGTGTTCCCAAAGTAACCGCAAGGCAACATATGATCTTTACTTTGAGCAAACCTCATTAAATGTGCAATAATTATAATGAGCACCAACATATTCTTGATATTTTCTTCTGCAATGTAGCCACAGTCAAAAAATTGTAAAATAAATTTGTTTTTCTTGAATAAATTTGCATATTTTAATTATAGATATGTATGTGGATATGTGTGTATGTAGGTATGTATATATATATATATATATATATATATATATATATATATATATATATATATATATATATATATATATATATATATATATATATATATATATATATATATATATATATATATATATATATATATATATATATATATATATATATATATATATATATATATATATATATATATGTATGTATACATATACATGTGTATACATTTTACAATTAAGTTTAAAGTTATGATTTTAATGCTCTATGTAATATTGTTTTTTTACTTTTGTCTTTCTAAAATATTATTTTATATTATATTTTTGTAATTCCCATTTTGTAAATGGTTTCCCGTTGAATGGTGTAAATAAATAAATAAATATATAAATTAAAATAAATGGATATGTCTTCAATCACGTAGCTGTATCTCCACGATCGCAGTGGCTCTTTTGCCACACACGGTTTACAGCAACAAAACTACAGAGATATCAATTTAGCTTGCGAAAAATTCTATGAAATTTTATACGGTATTTGTGATACATGTGTTCTGAAAACCGTACCTCGCCCCAGAAAGTACCCACCTTGGTATAGTAATGTTCTAGTACGAAATATAAAAGAAAACGCAAGACAATTGAGAAAATATAAGCGAACCGGGGATACCACTGCTCATAATGCGTTTAAAAATTTCAGATTTCAGATAAAACGGAATATAGACACTGCTTACAAAGAATATCTAAACAGTATCCAAATTAATATAAAAAATAATGCAAACAGTTATTGGTCTTTTGTTAACTCGAAAAAGGGGACAACTGCAATACCCGACAGTCCAAACTACCAAAACCAATGTCTCGATAATTCACAGGAAATTGCAAATGGTTTTACAGGCTTTTTAAAACCGCTTATAATTTACGATGTGAAAATTATGACAGAAAAGAGAAGTACACTAACAACCTTTATATGAACTTTATTGAATTTACTTCCACAGATGTTCTTTCTGCTCTGCGACAACTTAAACCTAAATTTACAAAAGGTCCTAGTGAAATACCTGCATGTATTATTAGAGACTGTGCAAACGTTTTTGTGAAAATCGATCATTTAAAACAAGTATATTTCCTAACATTTGGAAGAGATCTCGATTTGCCCTGTATATGAAAAACGTGACAGACATGATATTGAAAATCATCGCCCAATTACAATTATTTGCAGTTTTGCTAAGGTTCTGAAAATTGCTATACATAGAGCCATATATCCCCATATTGAGGGACAGATTGTTTCTAGTCAACATGGTTTTATAAAAAACAAATCCACTGTTACCAATTTAATGTGTGTAACTCAGTACATTTCACATTATCTTGACATCGGCACCCAGGTTGACGTACTTTACACAGATTTTTCGAAGGCTATCGATAGGCTTGACCACGGTATATTAATACATAAACTTCAAATTGCAGGTTTTTTTCCAGTCACTTATTACCTTGCTTAAATCATATCTGAACAAAAGAACACAATATGTAAAGTACCGTGGTCATAGATCTTTTGATATTTTTGCATCTTCAGGGGTTCCACAGGGTTCCATCTTGGATCCTTTGTTATTTGTAGTATTTATTAATGATATCGTGGTTGACATGGATATTGATGTCTTGTTATATGCTGATGATGTTAAAATTTTTTCTGTTGTCAAAACTCTGGATGACTGTAGAAGGCTTTAAAGAAATCTTGAAATAATATAAGGTCGGTGTAATCAAAACGGTCTGCTCCTCAATGTTGGCAAATGTAATGTCTTTTTCTAGGAAGAAAGAAACTCTTCTTTATTACTATAAACTGGACGTTACAATGCTGAAACGGGTCGAATTCTTTAAAATCTTGATGTCACATTTGACGTTAAACTTACTTTTAATAAACATGTTGAAAACACCGTTCTGTCTGCAAGTAAGAATATGAGATTTGTTATTAGAAATTCGGCAGGTTTTACTGACACCCATCTCCTCACTCTACTTTTTAATACTTTTGTTAAATTTAAGTTAGAATATGGTATCCCGGGTATGTTACATATACCAAACTCCTTGAGAGTATTCAGACGTTTCTTAAAGTTTTTAGCTTTTAAGATTGATGGGGAATATCCACCTATTGAATATCCCCAAGAAGTTCTTTTAAATAGATTTCCAGTGGATACTAGCATTATAAACTATCTAAAATAACAGAACAATTGTTATTTCATGTACCACATCCCAGTGCATGATATCGGGCGAGCGAGGAGGCATAGGAAACGTCCATTATTGACGATCCATTGATCGTAAAAAAGTTTCTTGTAAAAAAATTATTTAACAAACACGCGTTATGTGGGGAAGCACCGTCGTGCTGATAAAAAATGTTTCTATGTTCGGCGAGAGGTAAATTTTCTAACTAAGCTATTATTCAAATTTTGTAAAATATTTAAATATCTTTCACCTAAAAAAAAAAAACGAAAACAAAAAAAATAAACTAATAAAATTCTAATGCCACCACTATCGTTTTTTATGACACAGTAAACATTAACACATGAGGATTCGAGTTACTCCAATAATGCGAAATGTGTCGATTAAAAAGTCATTTTTTGGTAAATTTAGCTTCATCTGACCATATAATATTTACCAAATAACATCGTCTCCTACAGAACTTATTAGAATAAATTCAGAAGAATTTTCTCTTAGGAAATCTGTTTCTTTTAATCGTTGAACTATTTGGAACGAAAATAGGTGAAATTTATGTTTAATTAAAATTCTGTGAACTGAATCCTTGCATATTCCCGATTTCAAAGCAGTTTGTCAGAATTGCTATTTCTACGTTTTTGTCATCAACAATAGGCTTCCGCTTTTGAATTCTTGCCTTGACAGAGCCATAGTTTTTGAAATTATCCAGTAAGCGTTTTAGAGTGCTTGGTGACGGTTTCCGTTTTTGTGGATATCGAGTAGCAAATGTACTACAAGTTCTTGATATTACTTTATCACATATTCTCCATAAATAATAAACAAATTCAAAATGGCTTCGTGGGTGTAATTTAAACGCGGTGGCATTATTTGACATAAGAGAATGACTGACATTCCTGATTGTTTCTAATTAGGGCTAATTTGATAAAGTTTTTACTAAAAATTCTCTCTAAGAAAATCGCAAATATTTTAAAAAGTTATAACTTAAACCCCCATAATGCTTATATCAGAAAAAAAGAATTTAATTATAAATAACTTGATGTAAAAAAATACAGGATGTTCCATTTGAGTTACGCAAGTTTTCGCGGTTTGAAGTTTACAAAATGCAACGCCAAAAATGGAACATTTGGTATACTACTATCGAATTTCTTTAAACTGTAGAGCATAGATCATCTTATGGTCTTTTTAAATACCAAGGAGCAAATAAGTATCTTTTACACGAAGAAAGTTATAAAGGTTATTGTAAACCATTACACCTCTCAAAATTTTTTTTAAAATGTCAAATATCTCTGAAACGGCTGAACATAGGCATAGAGTATCTTATATGTTTTTGACTCAGAATTTTATGTTCTTTTCGAAAATTCTAAAAGATATAGGGTATTCCATTTAAAATAAGCAAGTTGGTATCGACTTCTGGTATAACCAGAAGTTCTTGTAATTATTTTAGTTGGATTGGCCACACTGCCGTTAGTAGCTCCCTAAATTTTCAAAATTTTCTGGTGCATACTTTTCCCTATATCGATCGATGTAGTTCCTGGTGAGACACCATGTATTGTTGGATGATGTATCTAAATAAATACACAAATAATGTGCCGGAGCTCTGTCCATTCGGGACCGGCATTCATTTCTTAAATTAGGAGAGATATTCTCGAGATATCCAAAATAAAAAATCATAAAATAATGATCCATTTAGACGTAGAGGTAGGATGTGAGGCCCACAAAGAGTCATGTTTATAACACCACAAATACATTAACATTGAGCTCCTTTTGAAATGCCCTAGGGTGAATTGTATGAAAATTCTCATGAGTCCAAATTCTTAAATTATGAAAACTAATCGATATACTACAGGTAAAGGTAGATTCGTCAGTCCAAATAATTTTGTTTCCGAAGTCGGGATCTTCTTCCACAGTGTGTAGAAATCAATCACAAAAATTGATACGCCTTTCAGCATCACTTGGTTGAAGACTTTGAACTTGCTGCATCCGAAAAGGTTTTATGTGGTTTTTTAGAATACGAAAAATGTTTGAAAACATGAACAGCTTGAGCGCATAAATTAAATATTAGAAGAGCTGTTAGACAGATTTATTGTTGTTATTAGATCTGGCCAAAATTGTGTTTCTAAATCGTTTATTTCGACGTACTTCATTTCTTGTATCTCCTTTAAGTCCAACATTTCTAAATTCTAGGTAGGTTCAAATAAAAACATTGCTATTGTCGCGCGACTATAGGCTCTTCAGATGTGTGATTGACACTCGAACTTTATGTGGTGTGCTTTGTCTTAGTAACTTACTATTTGTGAAAAATAGTAATCCCGCAAATGTTCCACAGATGCGACTTATTGAAAGTTTTTAGATGCTCTTAAGATAAACGGTGAGATAAATATTCTGTAATAATGGAAGGGAAGCTCGAAATGAAGAACAATTACACAAAGTCTGAAAAATTTATATTTTAAATCTTCACTGTTCAATGGTTGACCCATTGATTCGGAGGAATCTTCCCGCTATCTGCGACAATGGATAGCTCACTATAAGTTAATTACCTCATTATAATAATAATTTACTTTAGCATAAAGCTTTGTATGATAATTTCAATAAAATTGGATGATCATACAAAATTAAATTAAAATTTTTTTGTTTAATTTTTCATATGCATATTGAAATTAATATTAATACCATCATTATCATTTAATATGACATAATAATTGGGGTATTCAACTTCATGCTCTTATTTAACGTTTTGACGCATCATCTGTAAAATTCCTGTACATCGTTTTACTAAAATTTTTACGATTTCTGACATATTCTACAAAATGAAAAATACATATCTTTGAAATCGGATACAGATTCGTTTCCGAAGTGTTAGGGAAATATGTTATTATTTTTGTGTCATATTGTCAAAAAAAAATACCAAAAAAATCTTTTGACATAAAGTCACAAGCACAGAGGCTTATTTCTCTAGTAGCATAAGGGGTACTAACGGTATTTTTTAGATATCCAAGAATTATTCATGTGGTAGTAAGCTCCAAGAAAGAAAAAGAAAAATTTAGGAAATTTTAAAACATGGTGTGGTAGACAAATCATAAAATTAAAAAAATTATTTAAAAAACTGCAGATCTAATAATGACCTATCTCATAAGGCCTTGATATCAAATTTCGAAAAATAGTTGGTGAGTGAATTTGCGTGCCAGTCGATAACTTTTTGCGCTTGAAATTTTAAATTAATATTCTTTAAAATGCTTGTTCAAATTCTTCCTATTGTAATTACAGTGTAATTATAATACATTTAGAAATATATGCACAGTGTACAGGATGTCTTTAAATTATTATCCACTCACATGCAAAAAAACGCAACAAGTTAATATTTGGTAAGATTTGAGGTCTCTAAATTTTTTATTTTTAGTTCAATTTTCATAAATTTTTTAGCAAACTGTAGATAAAATGACTAATTTTAACTTGCATATCCATTATTTTGTTAAATGCTGGCGTATTAGTCATTATACAGAGTTAATTAAAAGGTTGTTGTATAACCCTTTTATTAAGCCAACATTCTTTCTACCTAGCTCTGTAAACTTTACTCCAAATGCAGAACAAAAGGCATATAATTTTAAAAGAGCCAACTATCCTGGATTATATAATGCCATACTCGAAACTGATTGGTTCTTTCTGTCTTATACAAATGATGTAAACATCGCCACTGATCAGTTTTATTCTAAATTGTACGAAATAATTGATAACTATGTGCCCCAGTATAGAACATTTAAGCGTAATTATCCAAAATGGTACTCGGCAGATATAATAAAAAATATACGTAAAAAATCTAGGCATTTTGATAAATATAAAAAAACTAAATCAAACTATCACTTTCAAGAATTTAAACGATTAAGGGCACTTATAAAAACACAGTCTAAGCTAGCGTATAAAATTTACATTGAGAAGGTTCAATCCTCAATTTCTTCTGATTCTCGCAATTTTTGGTTATACATTCACTCAAAAAGGAAAACATCTAGAATTCCAGGAAAAATGGAGTATGAAGGAAACTATTTTGATTGTCCACAGTCTATTGTAAATGCTTTTGCTGCTTTTTTCCAAAATGTCTACTTACCTAAGCGTGATAACCAAAACATTGCTGTGGACCCCTTAACTGTGCAAAATAACTGCTCAATTAATATTGTTTCTGTGATCGATATTGAAATTCAAATAGCAGCTAAAAAATTAAAAAACAAAATGACTTCTGGCTTCGATTTAATACCCTCTCTTTTAGTCAAAGATTGCAGTTATGCACTAAGTGCACCTTTGTTAATATTATTTAATCTAGCTTTGAGGACAGAAACATTTCCCGATATTTGGAAAAGAGCAAAAATGTGCCCAGTGTTTAAAACAGGTGATTCTACAGTTATTAGTAATTACAGAGCGATTGCAATTCTCTCCAATTTTGCAAAGGTCTTTAAGATTATCCTCTATGATCGCATCTACCTGTCGGTCAGTAATAGGATATCACTCTACCAGCATGGATTTGTAAGTCATCGTTCACCAATAACCAACTTGACCATTTTCACACAATTTATTTTTCAAGTTATTGATGAGGCTGGACAGGTGGATGTGATCTATACTGATTTCTCAACGGCCTTTGACCGTATTGATCATGTCATCTTATTAAATAAATTGGGCAACTGGGGACTAAGTGATTCATTATTATAATTTTTACAGTCATACCTCTCTAACCGTGAACAACTTGTTTCATATAATGGTTTTAACTCCGAATCATTCATAGCCATTTCAGGTGTCCCTCAAGGTTCTAACCTTGGACCACTTCTCTTTTTATTTTTTATCGATGATATTACCTCTTACATTAGCAACTGCAATAAACTATTATTCGCTGATGATTTCAAGCTATACAAGAGAATCTCCTGTTGTGAAGACTGTGCACAACTACAAAATGACATTGACAGTGTTCAAAGTTGGTGTATAAATAATAGATTATATCTTAATGGTTCCAAATGTAAGGTTGTCACGTTTACAAAGAAGCACTCTAGTATCGAAAATGTTTACACTATTGATGGTAGGATATTGTCTAATCATAGCTCCATCAAAGATCTTGGAGTCACATTTGATCGTCAATTATCATTTATTGATTATATTAACCTAAAGGTAAAAGAAGCTACAAAGATGCTGGCATTATAATTAGAAATAGTAAATCATTTACCAATATTAGATCATTAAAAATCCTTTACTTTTCACTGCTTGCTTGAAATGTCCAAATTCCAAATATCTAGTAATTTTAACGTTGTTGAGTTGATGATTACAACGTCCGAAATGTCCTCGGAAGGTAAAAAGAATCATTAGTATGCTTTTTTTGGTATCGTGGATTTATTCCAAATTTCTCTACAACTGTTTCACCACTACTCGGAAATCAGTCAAGTGGGAATGGACTAAAGAGTGTGATGAGGCTTTTACCAATATTAAAAGGATTTTAATTAGTGCTCCAATTCCATCTTGTTCTAATTGGAATTATCTATTCATATTACAAACCGATGCTTCTCAAATTTGCATTAGTTGCGTGCTCCCACAATTTTACGATGATAGGGAGCATGTAATTTGTTATTTGTCACGAGCACTAACCAAGACAGAAGCAAAGTGTGGGGCCACACTATTAGATATTCTTGCCGTTATTTGGAGTAGACTCGAGAGACTACCTGGTTACATTGAGGCTACTAAATTCATTGTTATCACCGATTGTTATACTTTAAAGTGGTTAAACAATTTGGATCGAAAAGGTAGATGGTGCTTAAGGCTCTAATGTTTGAATTTTGGAGGTTTTTTATTGAAAGAGAAGGTACAGCTTAATACCAGACCTTTTGTCAAGAGCTCTACCATTTACCTTGTATACTATTCAGGTTAACAATGAATTGATATCTTCGGGTGATGCTTGGTATGACAAAATAATAGTTCTAGGTAAAAAATGATTCGTTACGTTACATTAGATGGCGTGAGTTAGATAGTAGATTGTATAAAAAGTTGAATGTGGTTTTAAAGATCTTCTCTCAGATGTTGGTACATGAAAGGAAGTAGTATGAAAACCAGAGAGACAGAAACTTTTGGAAAAATATCATGCTGATGTATTAAACGGAGCCTATATGAGTGTGTATAAAACTTATAATCGTCTTATCCAAAAGTATTTCTGGCCACGTATGAAAGCTGATGTGTATCGATATGTGAGAAAGTGTCGAGTTTGTTGTAGTTAAAAGCCTGTGCAGAAAGTACCAGCTGGTGAAATGGATAGTAGACCAGAAGTAACTCGCTGTTGGCAATTAATAAGTAGTGATCTTTTTGGCCCTTTGCCACGCAGTAGTACTGGATATGAGTATGTTCTAGCCATTATCGATTATTTCAGCAAGTTTGTTATTTTTGTACCTCTTGGGTCTGCCACAGTAAAAAATATCATTAAAGCCATTGAGGAACAAGTTTTTCTATTATTTGGTGTTACTGAGTTCATAATAGTGGACAAAGAATGGTAGAAGTAAAGACTTCCGACAATTCTTTGAGTCTTATGGTGTGAAACCGTTGTTTAATGCTTTGTATCACCCACACAATAATCCTGCCGAAACAGTAAATATTTCTAAAGACGGTATTCTTGTCGCACATTGATGAACAACAAAGGAACGGGTGTAATATCCTCCCATATCTCGCGTGTGCAATAAGAACAGCAAAGCATGAATCAACTCGCTTTACCCCATACTTCACAAATTTCGGTTGTGAAATGATTGTCACTGGTGAAGAATATTAAAATCGGAAGAATAAAGGTAAATTTGGTACTGATGATTTTGAAGAGAATGTTGAATGGAAGAGTAAGGGACTCACTAAATTGCACAACACAATAAAAATGAATTTGCAGAATGCTTATGAGAGAGCTAAGTTGAGATATAATTTTAGACATCGCCCAGTAAGTTTTCAAGTGAATGATTATGTTTGAAAAAAGGACTGTCGTTTATCGGATGCGTCTAAACATTTCTCAGCTAAGCTTGCTCCCAAATTTAATGGTCCATATAGAGTGAAACAAGATTGGTTTAAATGTGTATGAGTTAGAGAATGACGCCAAAATGTCAATAGGGAGATATCATGTAAAAGATTTAAAGCCTGACTTCACATTAGTAGGTGACTAGTTTTGAATTTTGATTTTGATGAATTATTTATTTTGGCATTATTTTTGGTATTTCGGAATGTAAGAAAATTTTGCATTTAGTAATTTTCTTGAGTGTGTTTCTTATTTAGTAGATTTTATTAGGATGAAAATCAGATTCCTAAATTCCAGTTAACTATATTGAGTGACCGAAAAATCTAGAACTCCCGTTAATGAAGGCCACATTTTACCGTTTTGTTTCTCTTTTTTTGGCGTTATTGTCTTTTCCTGTGTTTTAGTTCATGAAATTTGTGCGAATGTGTTGAATGAATGGATTGGTGTAGTATGATACGGTGAGGAAATTTGTAGGGATTGCATTTCAGAGTAGGTCTGAGATGTAGTTCATACAAGTTGGCTGCTGACCCACGAAATTACATCTGGCCAGAGCCAGACTCTGGTGAATGAATGTGCGTCTATCCTGGAATGAAAAATCTTGTAACTTGTGTATTTTTCTCCACCCTTCTGGAGTATTTAATTTGTCACTTATTGCTTCACAACAAGTTTAGGTTTTGCAGGTACCACAACCTGAATCTTCTTTTAGCTGGTACGTGTTAAAATATACCGTAGTATTGAGTTTTATGTAAATGTTTTTGCTTGAATTATTCACTAAGTGAATGTGGAATGTATGAGGGGGTATAATCGTTAGGTCATTTTGTGTCTTATACAGGTGGTTGCTGCCTAAGGGTTACATAGCCAGTGTACATTGCCTATGTGAATGGATGCACGTCTATCCTAATGAGACAGAATCTTGTATTTTGTGCTTTTTTCCACCCTTCCGGTGTTTTAAATTTGTTACTTGTTGCATCACAACAATCTAGGTTTTGCAGGTACCATTATCTGACCCCTCTAAGGATATGTAATCCATAGTTTTAGTTTGGTATATACTTGTTGTCTATCTCTCAGCCTCACTGTAAACTTTTGACCAACATTTTATTTGTTGTCTGTTTACGAACAGTACCTTGAAGAGGTAAATGCTAAATTTCAACCATAAGTTTTATGAAATTAATTTTTTTTTGTCACCAGGTAAAACTGAAATAGGATAGGTTGTTATGTCCTAGTATTAAATTTTCTTAACCATTTTCTTTCTTAAACTGTTTTGAAAAGAAAATCCTTCAGAATTTTTTTATTATTTGGTAAAGTGGAGTTATTACTAGAGCTGTCCGATGTGCCTGGAGTACAGCCACGGTCTTGCGCTGTCGTCACGCGTGCCGATTTAGAAGTGATTTACGCTGCAGTGAGGTTGTACCTATAAATTATACATAATATCAAACGCGCCAAAGGGTAAAAAACGACCGTACGCGGACACAGTGAATAAATTTATGCAAAATAATTTGTAAAGTTTGCAATCAAGACTTAATGTGCTGGCACAAAACAGATTGTCGTCGTCATATCAATACCGTGCAACATCAAAATAAAAAAATGGCATGCCTTTGACAACTCAGTTTATGTTTGATTTATTGTTAATGTTAATAGCCTGTAATATTCCGCTACACATACTGGATAAACAACCATTTCGGGAGTTTTGGAATAAATACAATCCCCAGGTGAACTTACCATGTCGTACATCGTTATGTAGATATATTCCAGCTGTTCGTGAAGACATTGTAAATAGGATTAAATGTGGATTAAAAAATACACGGCTCTGGTTATGTATTGACGAGACGACAGATTGTAAAAAAAAATTCTATTTTAAATATTATAGTACGTGTACTGGACCCTCTTAAACCAACATTTCCACGGCTTTTTATTATGCTGAATATTTTCAACAAATAAAAGCTGTGATACTACAGTTCAACCCTAACGAGGCTGCAGCTATTAGGGAAAGCCAGACAATCTTTCAAGGCGTTTCCCTTGAAACAGATTTAAAAAAGTATTAATAACAATTATAGGGGACTACACGACGCAATAGAAAAATTGCAAAATAGTTCGTTGTCGTTAGTGGAATCGCTGCAAATAGTGGACGACGTAAAAACACAGCTACAGGCTATAAATGACGCAAAAAATAATCGCGTTAGTGAAAAATTCGAGAGTGTATTACAGAAAGATCCTGATTTTAGCAAATTAAGACAAATTTGTGATGGTGCATCTACAACTTCGTTAAGTGAGTTCACAGATTGTTTTACTTATGCCTGTATTACATCCGTAGATGTCGAACGGTCATTTTCAAAATACAAACATATTTTTTCACCAAAGCGAACATCACTGACAGAGACAGCTGTAGAAACATACCTGACGCTATTATACTATAGATCTTCCCCACTTTGTGATGACGACAACCAAACTACTTCATAAATCTGTTTAAAAGGGTGAGTTTTATACAAATTTTTATAAAATGTAACATTATTGTTAAAATTTATTTCCATTTAATATACTTATTCAAGTATTATGATATGATGTAAACATATGAGTCATATGACGGCTCTGGCGGCCAGGTGACCTCGGACAGCTCTAGTTATTACAGCCTAAAGTTGGTACACAAATATTAGCCTCCTAATTTGAATTGAACGTACTACCACTCGCTTGAAATTTCCAAATTCCAAATATCTAGTGATTTTAACGTTGCCGAGTCGATGGTTACAACGTCAGTCATATTATTATTTGTTAACCTCGTTGACTTTAAATAGCCATAGTTTTGGAAAAGTCCTTCTTTTCCGTCAAGAAATTAATAAGAGCATTTGGTATAGCCAAAGAATAGATTTTTTGTTAAATCACATTTGTATCCTGGCTGTATGGATTTTATCCCAATGCCATAAAAAAAAATCACATTTGGTTTTTGGTTGCTCAGAAATAGTTTCGGATAAAATTGTTTATTATTTCATTTGTTAATTAATACAGAAGTATTAATTGCTTTCGATTTGTAAATCGGATTTATTGGTAAATTATAATTTATAATTACTTTTATTAACGACTACATGTTTGAAGGCTAACTTTAAATAATTTTTGTTCTTAATATATTTTAGACGTTTTTGACACCGTGCTTTTTGGCACCGTACATTTTGAAATGTCTAATTTAGTTACTAAAATGTTAATGTCAATAAGAAGAAATTATTAAGATATATGACATGAATTATTATTATTGACAGTATCATCTATCGACGCTTAATATTAATTATATTAAAATTTTTATGAAACGTTTCAAAACACGCTATTAAAATTTAATTGCGGTAAGTGAAGAATTAAATAGAATGATTTTTTTAGATCAGGATGATATATACCTGTATAAGAAAGTTATGTGCTGGCCAGATGAGATATTTTTAGAGGCATAAACGGAAAATATTTTTAACATTTAAAATTTTTTGTTAAAGTTAGTTATTATTCAAAAAGTTGATTGAAGATGAAGTTACTTTGTGAAAACCCATTTTGATTTAAAAAATTATAAACACTTTTTATTGCTTGTCTAATTTTCACTTTATTTGTTATTTTACAACTAATTTAATCCTCCTCGAACATTTTCAAGTAAACTAAATTATACACAGATTTTACTCTCATTTAAATATAAAGTGAACTGAATAGAAGGATGGGTCACTTTATGGTTGATAATATAATTCAAATTTGTACAGATGTTTTGTCTTTAAATAAAGGGTTTCTTTTCAAGATAGTAAATTATATTATGGTGTGATTTTTATTAGCAGCAGGTTATCTGAATAAGATTAATAACGGAGAATTATTTAAATTTATTTGTTGTAATGTACTATCTTGAAGAAAACCCTACATTTAATGACATAATATATCTGTACAAATTTGAATTATATTATCAACCATAAAGTGACCCATCCTTCTATTCAGTTCAGTTTATATTTAAGTGAAAGTAAAATCTGTGTATAATTTAGTTTATTTGAAAATGTCCGAATAGGATTAAACTAGTTACTATTTTGCCTGAGCCACTAGTATGTGGAATACAATGATATCATTTCTTATAGCATTAAAATAAATCAGTAAATCAGTGAACAAAATTTAAATAGGTATTGAACTGGTATAAAATAACTTGCATTCATTTTAAATGCTTATTTATTTATTTTCTATTTAAAATAATAAGATGGTATTTTTTAGTGGGCAAATACCCACAATTCCAGATTTGTTTAAAGATAAAAATATATTTGTGACTGGTGGAAGTGGGTTCATAGGAAAAGTATTAATAGAAAAATTATTAAGATCATGTCCAGATATTGCAAATATCTATATTTTATTGAGAGAGAAGAAAGGAAAAACATTAGAAGAACGAGTTAAAGATATGACAAATATACCTGTAAGTAATAGAATTTACTATTTTATATTTTTTTTGCTACAAGCTACCTTGAAAACTGGAAAAGAAATAATATCAAGTATATCTTAAATATTAAAAATGATGTGTTGATATTTTGGCTGAGCTAAATTAGATAAAAATGTCAGAAAACCTCAATTTCTTATTAAGTTCACGTTTCAACAATATTTATTGTCTTCCTGAGGACTACAACAAATTACAAAAATTTTCTATATAATTTAGCAAACCTAATTGATAAAAGTATACTTCACAATTTTTAAAAAGATAAAAAATGCTAACATTTTAAGGACAAATTAAAATTTCATAAATTCACCTAACCGAATTTTCATACCGGGTGTCAACGAGATCATGTATCAGCCCGCCATTTTTTTTAAATGTTTAAAATTTAACACTCACGTATAAGAAGTAAACGGGCTTTTTAGACTAACACATATTATCAATACTACTTCCGGTTTCACCGAAAGTGTCGTCAATTTTGAATCTTTAAATGGAACACTCTGTATAATTTAAGATATTCTTTCTATATAATAAGTCAAAGTTTTTGACATTACCCTTAAATATTGCGGACTTATTTAAATTTTTTATAAAATTCAAAATTAATAGTTGAAACTCTTTGTATAATGAAAATTTTCCAAGTAGGCATTGGATATCAAAATATGGTTCATTTTTGATGTTTGGGTGCAATATGAAGCGATTATTTTTCATATAATGAAATTATTTGAAAAAATTTAAAATATATTTTCTTGATATTTGGGCGACAATTACTATTTTTTTTTTCAAACAGTAACCCCTATTTTTTTTCTTCTTTATAGGAATTGTCATAATTGCTTTAAATTGGTGTAAGTATCACGGATTTCATAATAAATAAATTGTGGCAAATTTAAAACTATTGGTCTCGTATGAAAGATATTAATTTAAAGCATTGTTACGGTTGAATTCATCATTGTGAGAAATATTTATATATATGAAGTATAAAAATCAACTAATTCATTAACTTTATTTATAAATTACATTTTTAACATCACATTTTCAAAATTTACTATCATAGACGTCATGATTTCTGTTCAACATTATATCTCTGTGAGCAATAGTAATATTCAATTTCTAATGCCATCAGTTAAATGGCATTTATTTGAATATTATTGGCAGTGTTCAATAATTGTTGTCGGGGTTGCACACCGAGTTGATCTTTTGTCACGTGAGCTCGTGTGTTCTGTATAGACTTGTTCCGTTATAAATATCGTTACCTTGTGTGTGAAACGAGTAATTATGGAATAATTTGGACCATAGTTGGGTTGTTTTCAAAGTCATTCCAGACTGTCATTCCTGACTTAGACCGTTTATTTCAGCTAAATATGTTAATACATTAATTACATTGATGGAACGCACTTCAGCTATTAGCACTAGGGTCGACAAACCTTATGGATTCTGCAAATAACCGAACCTTACAGGCCTTGGTATTTTATGATTCGCCTTGTATATCTTACAGGACTTGGTGTTTATGATTTACCTTGCATAAATATTACTTTATATAATTATCTTATCTTTCTAACTTTTCTAATTAACGTTTTACATTTTATATTCGTCTTGATAAGTATTGATACGTGTTTAAATAATTTCACATTCATTCGACATGTGATCGACCTTGGTATTTTCTTGGGCTTGTGACTTCTCTATATTCTGTCAATCTATCACGTTATAGCTCCGCTTTTGATTTCCTTCCCTTTTCATAGTCAGTCGTCTTAGTGGCCGGACGTAAATTTTTTGTCTTGTAATGGTGAGAGATTGAAATTACAGTGTTCAATTTTATTTCGGCACAACAACGTCACGTATTGGACGTGAACAACGTTATATTTGGCATCCCAACGTGAATTTACGTCTCATTTTGACGCCTAGCGTAGCATTTTTTTGACGCCCAACGTAGCAGCATTAAAATAGTTTGCAAATAAACTAAGTTGATTTTGGAAGTAAAAGAGA
The DNA here is from genome assembly GCA_029963845.1 of Rhamnusium bicolor. Lineage (NCBI taxonomy): Eukaryota > Metazoa > Arthropoda > Insecta > Coleoptera > Cerambycidae > Rhamnusium > Rhamnusium bicolor. The sequence goes on along the minus strand of JANEYF010002382.1, from coordinate 1,331,805 downwards.
ATCACAAACTATTTGTATTTAAATAACTAATTGATTGTTGCTCCTTTACATTTACTGTTTCAATAACCATTATAAATGTACACACAAAATGAAAAAGTCGACATGTTGTTAATTTACAGCGAATTTCGGAAAAAATCTAGAGCTGCTGCAAAATTATTTCATTAGACTAGAAAGTCAATTTAGAAAAATTGCCCTGGTAAATGATGAAAATAAAGGGGTGATTATAAACGAGGAGACTGGAGTAAATGTATTAGCCCTTGTTGAAATTGATGACTGTATCCCTCCGAAAAAATTGGTGATGAGTTAAATATTAGCCAAGAATCTGCGAGAAGGATTCTAAAGGGACACAGTTACAAAAACTTTATGATGTCACAAGATTATGACATGCAAGGTCGATAGGAGACAGATGGGAGTTAGTAAACATGAAGCACTACACGATAGAACAATGCGTCCTGATTGTTAAACATGGCGTCCAATTTTCGGTCGAAATAATGTTCCTCATTCATCTACTGTGAAAAGAATAATCGAAAAATTCGAAAATATTGGTTCGGTTAGTGATGTGAAACACACGACACGAGCTCGTAGAGGTCGTTCAGAACAAAACATAACGGCAGTTCGCGAGAGCGTGGCCGAGAGTCCAAGGACGTCGATTCGTCATCGTGCACAATAATTGGACGTTACAACAGCCACTCTTCAGCGTATTCTCACTAGACCATGCACAGCGAAGAGAGTTCACCAAATGGATGCTTGAGCAACAAGAAGTAAATGCTGATTTTGCACGCAAAATACTAGATACTGGGCACAACAAAATCAACACATCTTTGGAGCAGGAAACCATTTGATTTAAATGTTTAGTTGGGCATATTTGGTGATGTGTTGCTGCCTCCAATATTTTTGATGGTCAGTTGACTTCCAAGTGATATCTGGAATTTTTGATTAATAATAACAATGTATATCAATTGCCAAGAGAGGCCAGAGATAGACTGTTATTTTAGCAGGATGGGGCACCACCTCATAATGTTCAGATAGTCACCAACTATTTAGATGCGAATTTCGAGAATCAAGAGATTGGTACAAATGGACTGGTCAGGTGGCCTCCCAGATTATCTGATATAACACCAATGGACTTCCATATTTGGAGTTTCCTGAAAGATGGAATCTACATTGTACAGTTAGCCACTCGGAAAGAACTAGAAGCACGAGTCAGAAGAACTATAAATGAAATAACTCCACTACAGTTGGATAATTGTTTGAGGGAATTCGTTAGACGTATTAATTTATGCAGAAATGAGGAGGGGTGTCATTTTGAACATTTAATATAAAGTCAAGGTTCTTTTTGTATAATGCGACCATGTTTATTACATTGACAAGATAACCAACGGGACGGGACACATTACATTTTTTATAATTTCTTGCAGGGGAACCTTCTCTTTCTTTGTATTAGTTTATAGTTATTGCCTAGACCCAAAATACCTATTTATGTCCTTTTAAAATCGTTCTCAAGCATAAATGTTGATTTAGTTGAGATTTAAAGTTTTTGTGATTATATTTTTTTGTGATTCGTTTTTATGAATGAATTTCCAAAGGTAACTTAGTTTATTTTATGAAATCCGTTATACTTACATTGAAATTTACAGTGTGTCCACTTATGAATCCCAAGCTAATTATATTTGATCCTAATCCTAATACATTGAGACAGCCTTTCATTTGTCTTATAGCTTTATATGCCTTGCTTAATTTTGCGTACACAGTTTCGACATTTTTGTTCCAGGTAAGTCTATTCCCAAGTAGCATTTCCAGTCGTGACAGCGACTGAAATTCTACCATATCGTTAAAATTAATATATTGCCATATGTAGCATTTGGCATAGTTTTTTTTATGAAATAATTGATGGTTGTACATAAGACTAAAAATTATAAGCTGGTTGCTTTGCCATCAGGTGCAAAATTTATTCATTATGCGACCAACTGCACATTCCAATTCTTGCGGAGTATCAACTATAACAGTAATGGTAGTATCATTGGTAAACATTGTGGTCAATTCGTTGGTATTATAGTCAGGTAAATCGTTTATATATGTATATCCAAGAAAATAGGGGGCCCAATTCAGAAACTTTAGAAACGCCAAGTTTAGCATCGTAAGCCCCAAATCTAGCCGAATTAATATCGATGATCGTATTTCGCCCCTTGATGTATGACACATACTGTGTCGAATTCTTTCGAAAGATCAAAAAGTAATGAAACGACTAGTTTACCATTGTGTAAACTTTCGTAAATATAGTAATTAACACTTGACATATGGCTGTTTCATTACATCAATTTGCCATAAATTCGTGTTATGACATGCACAATATGTTGTTTGATTCAAGGTATGCCGTTATGCAATTAGAATCAACTCTTCCTAATAGTTTGTATAAGGTACTGAGCAATGAAATTTGCCTGTAATTGTCGATGTTCTCGATATCAGATACCCTTTTTATGCAGGAGTGTAATTAAAGCAATTTTGAATAACTCTGGAAAGTGACCCTGAAATAACTTGCGAATATTGATATATTTTACAGAACAGTTTTGTAGAGCAATTTTTTTTATAATCTCCAAACATTTTATCATACGCGAGAGAATAAAACTTTGGTATTGATTTTTGATTTTCACGAACATTATTTTGAATTTATTTTACATAACAATCGTTTCGCCAACACAGTGGCTTCGTCAAATGTGAGTATTATACTAACTTTTTACAATGCAAAAACGGAAGATACTGTGCATGTCATAAAACATTTATTAGATAAAAATAACACCAACCCTCTTATATATAAGTCCGAAATCTTACATCTACTATCAATATGTTTAAACCTAAACTATTTTCAATTCAATGGTGAGTTTTATATAGGTACCGATTAATGGCTTAATAATGGGAAATCCCGTGCCCGATTTTAGCAGAAATATTCATGGACCACTTAGAAGAAGAAATACATAATAATAAAAATATAAATAATTTCATATATTGGTATAAATATGTAGACGACATAATTACTTGTTTTACAGGAACCAAAAGACAGCTAAACCAATTCTTAGAATTCATTAACAATTTACATCCGAATATAAAATTTACCATGGAAATAGCAGAGGACAATTTTATAAACTTTTTAAATCTAACAATTTCAAAATTAAATAACTCACATACATTCTCTTTGAAACACAAACAAGCAGCATACAATAGTATGATACATCGATTCATCAACGTTCCTCTATCGAAAGAAAACTTTGATTCTGAATTAAATATAATAAAACAGACAGCAATTAACAATGGCTACAGCCCAATAATGATTGATAAAATTCTTGCTACAAAAGATTACAAAAAAGCGATACAGTTAGTGTATCCAAACACCACTTTGAAAGAATCTAATTATAAAACTCTCACATACATCGATAAACTTACAGATAAAATAGCCAAAAATATAAGAAAACTGAATGTCAACATTGCTTACAAAACTAATAACACACTCGGCAAATTAATTAAAAATAACAAAAATAGAGTTAAAAGGAAAGTAAGTAGGGAGTCTATAAGCTGATCTGTGGTACTTGCCCTAAAGTTTATGTCGGGCAGACGGGAAGAAATTTCAAAACAAGAGTTGCAGAACACAGAAGAATTTTTAATAATGGTAAATAAGATTTCACATATGCAGCACACATAGAAGATAACCATAGTTTCAATCCGAATTTTGAAATCCTACATTTTAGTAAATAAAGGTTCTAAATTGACATTACTAGAATCACTGGAAATTAATAAATTAAATAGACAGAATATAATATTAAATGATCAATTCGTCACCATTGTTAAATTTATTTTGAGTGTGAAGTACAATTTCTAGATATTTCTATTCATTACTACATCCACCACTCTTGGAGTTAAAAATCAGGACAGTTCTTAAATTACCTACTTTAAATTAGTTCACAACCTTAGATAAATTTCATATTTATATTCTGGTTTACTTAAATCGCTTCAAATTAGTTTACAACCTCAGGTAAATCTCATATTTATACCCTGTTTTTGCATTGTAAAAAGTTTGTATAATACTCACATCTGACGAAGCCACTGTGCTGGCGAAACGACTGTTATGTAAAATAAATTCAAAATGAATTTTCATCAAGTAAAGGTCGACTCAATCAACTATTTTATTATACATTGAAGCTTACGAAAGAACGACAATAGGCCGTATTTATAAAAAGAAGCATTACCTTTTGCTTGCAATAAATAAAGCAATTCCTTCAAGGTATATGCATAAAAAAAAGTGAAGGAAAAGGTTTTGCTTCTAGGAGTTTGCTTTAAAGTAAAAGGTTTTACTTGTGTCGTATTTATAAAAAGAAGCATTTGCTCAAGAACTAAAGGATTTGCTTCTAAAAAAGGAATCTAGGTTCACAACAACTTTTCTCACTCTTTTCAGTAGTTGCTCAGCCATCACACAGCTTCTAATGTAAAATTTGTGTATTTTTAGGAGTGTTTTCATGTGTTACAAATCTGGAAGGGCTTGTATAAGTGATCTTTGATTGTGTGGTCCCAGTGTTGTGTTTGTTATGGCTAATATGGTGCATTTACGTAAAAGAAAATACTACAAACCAAGACGTACGCCACGTGAATCAGATTTCAAAACGTTATTTAGATTTGAGGAGGAGAATGTGGTGTGGTTGGCGGACCACTTTCTTGGCGCGGATCCCGAAACTCGTGGAGCAGCCCTGTCACCTGTGCAGAAAATGAAATTATTTCTGCGTTATTGTGCGAACTCTGGATTCCAGAGCAGAATTGCTGAAGAATTGGGAGGTACGCAGCCCACAGTGTCCAGAATATTTCATGAGGTGCTTGAGCGGATTGTACAACAGGCCGGCGAATAGATCCGGTTCCCAAACATAGAAAATAAAATCATGCAGGCCAAAGAGAAGTGGTTGACCAGGTTCCATTTCCCAACAGCTATTGGGGTTGTTGACTGCACGCACATTCGTATTGAAAATCCATCCCAATTTGGAGACGAATATGTAAATAGAAAAGGTTTTAGCAGTACTAATGTGCAGGCCAAATGCGACGGGAATTGTGTTATAACTAGTATAGATGCAAGTTGGCCTGGATCAGTTCATGATTTTCGTATATGGAAGAATTCGGCAGTGCGTAAGTCATGAAAAGGACAATGAACACTATCCTACTAGGGGACAGTGGGTATGGTATAATGCCGTGTCTCATGACTCCTTACTCCAACCCCCAAGAGGAATATCAGAGAACCTTCAACAGGCTGCTTACATCAGAGCAAGTTGTGATTGAGCATACATTTGGGCAACTGAAACGGCGATTTCCTATTCTAAAGTATGGATGCAGTGTGAAATTTACCAGTATTCCAAAAGTTATAATTGCATGTGCTGTGTTACACAACATAGCTAAACAACTAGGAGATGTAGATTTTCAAGAAGATGAAGACGAGGAAGAACAGGACTTGCGACATATAGAGGACGAAAATGTAGATGTTATTCGCGCACAAGGACAAGAACGGCGAGAAGAATTGGCTCATCTTATTACCAATAACAATGTAGGTCTATAATTATGTTCAAAAACTTTTATTTGATGCTATGTAAATATTGTTTACTAAGAACCCACAAAGATATAGTTGCTTAAAATAAAAATAAACTTACACGTTTGAATTCGAAAGAAATCGTTTATTTTGTATTCTCTGAAATACATTTTGTATACATATATTACAGGTTACGTTAACTTCGATCTCCCACGACATCATACCCTTTCGAAGGTTCTTTGTTGGATGTCTCGTCCCATTTCTGTAGCTTGGCGGAGAAATATTGTTGTTGGAGACGAGCAACTTTAAGTTGGTCAACTAAAACTAATCGTTGAAGCTGGGTTGTCGTTAATTGCCTTGTTTCATCAGACTCTTCTGGTTTTCCACAAACAAATGTAGGCTTCGGAGGTAATTTTTTTGGAGCAACCTCTTCAACTGATATGTACGATCGCTTTTTTGTTAGCTACCACTCCAGACACAGTCATCTGATGGGCATTACTTTCCGTCATGTCATCTCTTGAAGTAGGTAGGGAAGGTTGAGTTGGCACACCAATTGCAAGAGCCCCTAATAAAAATATACATAGTAAGTACGTACTAATGGTGGACATGAATATTTTTCTCACCTGGGACCCGACTTAGTACAGGATTTATGTCTGCAACCATGGCCTTCAACATTACTTTCTCCCAGGCCAGAAGGCGAATGGGCTTGTTCCCTGTTTTATTTTTATCTGTTTTATTTTTCAATCGTGTTTTCATATTATTCACTTTCTTCATGAAAGCTTTAATGTCCATGTCTTTACCAAACAGAGTTACATATTCCTTAACGACTTCAGTTAATGAAGCAGTTTTCTTCTTTTTCATCGCTAAAACTTGAGATTTCTCGAGAATCTCCGGAAATGCTTGGACTCTTTCAGCAATAAACATCATCTCAGTAGTCACATCTTCGCTACCTTCCTGTTCACTATCTGTGTCAGACATTTTAAATTTGTTAATTTTCAACACTGCACAAATAAATCAGAAGGATCAACTACACCTCAATTCACTTGCGACCAGTTTTTAACTATGAAACAAATAAAATAAACCGCTGTCGCAGAATACGCACGCGTTGATTGCACACTGCAAGTTTCAGCTGGTTTGTTTGTCGAAATCGCCACTCTCTATACCTTTTGCTTTATTTATCCGAAGCATTTCCTTGCAAGGAAAAGGCAGAGATTATGAATACGAATTATAGCAAAACCTTTTACTTCTACCTTTTACTTGAAAGTAAATGCTTCATTTTTATAAATATCTATTATTATCTCAGTTTGAAATGCTTCAAAATCTAATTCAGTTCAGTGTTTGAGTTTCCCTCGTATTATCTCCGTAACGAAAGCCCAAATCAAAATTTTGTACTCTTAAGAAAAGTTCACTTTATGTTTTCCAAACATATTGGATTTATAATTTTATGACTAATAATAAATAAGTTACAACTAAATGCATTGTTAGGCAAATTTCCCATGATCCGTTTCACGTCCGCACTGTGTCCCCACTACAACAACACAGTATTTCACTTCTCATAGTTCCGTTGCATGTTATATAAGGGATCATGTTTTGCACATTTTTGTTGTAAATAGAAATAATAAATCAATTATAAGTCGAAAAAAAAAACCTTTGATACGGAAAGAGTAACATTATTTATTGTCTATATGTAGTTATTTATTTGTGACATCCTATAATGTTTATTGCACCTTCTTTGGGTATTAAGTCAGTGTCCTATAAATTATTTAATTATTTTTTAAATGAACCTCTGCGCCAAAAGGATTAGACACAGGTTTTTTTGAAAGAATATTTTTGACTATCCAAAAATATCTTACACCTAAATAAAATAAAATTTAAATGTTAAATATGTTCGATTATGTTTGACATTGATACAGAAGTCAGTCTACTACTAAAGAATTTTTCCTTTAGTTTTGAGAATAGTAGCAGAGATTAATCCTCGGATTATTCTGACATCTAAATAATTGACAAACAAACCCAAATGTGTGTTGAACAAATTGTTGCTTTCAGTTATTTGACCTGCTGAAGAAACAAGATGGCAATGCTGTTAAGAAAATAGTTCCACTTAACGGAGATATCTGCAAATTACGTTTAGGTTAGTACACGAATATCTTAGTGTTATTAGTTTGAGATTATTAAAAAGATATAGCCAGTTGGTAATATTTCTCCTTGAGATGAACTGAAATATCTTTTAATCAAAATGGACCAGTTGAACTAAGCTTTGGTATGTTTTCTTAGGAAGCATATCGCTCATACTAAATATCTTTTCCAACATATTAAACGAAATGTACAAGTTAACGTTTTAATACTGGACAGTGTAGAGAAAAATTAAATCAAAGTTGAAAGTATCTGAGCTCGACCATATTAGTGTGACATCACATAATTATGCAACCTGCTTAAAAGAGTCATGACACACTGATTGCCTATATGTAACACTAGCACTTGACCCTTATGCTCATGATCTTAAAGGCGATATTTTCGAGGGTTCGAACACAGCACAGAATTATTTTTCTCTCCATTGAAAGAAATATTTAAGAATTGAATTTTCAGTTACTATTTACGTAATGTAATTTTAATGTGCATTAGAATATAACACAATACGGTGCATGCACTATAGAAACCTTGTTAATAATAATAAAATAGGAAAGTGACTGTAATGTATTCTAAATATAACAAGGTAATTAAAAGCTATGTTTAAATATGCCAAACATAAGGAAATGAACAAATTCAAGATAGGAAAAGTATTAACTTTTTAGCTGTTAACTGAAGTAAACAAAAATCTCTTTGTTGTTTGTTAAGCTTTCGGACATTAACTTGAGGTTATTGTCTAAAAGCTTCATAGTTTAAATATATAAAAATATCATTACAAAGCATTTTTCGTAGGACTAAGCGATGAGGATAGAAATACCATAATTAACCAAGTTAACATAATATTTCATGTGGCAGCATCTATACGATTCGATGATCCGTTAAAAAAAGCAATACTTTATAATGTTAGAAGCACCATGGAACTAATACAATTAGCCAAAGACGTAAAAAACCTGGCAGTTTTTGTTCATGTGTCGACGGCTTATTGTAATTCGGACAAAAAAGTTATCGAAGAAAAATTGTACCCTGCGCACCTTGATTGGAGGAAAGCAATTCAATTGGCAGAAGAGATAGATGAACATGCTTTGGAAATCTTTACTCCTAAATTCATTAAACCGCTTCCCAATACTTACACCTTTTCAAAGTCACTGGCGGAGCATGTTGTGAATGATCTGTGCAAAGGAAAAATTCCTACAATTATATTCAGACCTACAATTGGTATGTATAGTAGAGGCACTGGTACAAATATAGGTTACCATTTTATTTGTGAGCACTGAACCTCGTATTATTTTGCTAAAACTTTGTAAAAATCTGGCAACTGACATTTAATTTATTCTGTGATACTTAAGCGATATTTCGAGTATTGAAAATATATATTTTTTTAAGAGCTAATAATTAAAACAATGCACTTCTATTAGTTTGACCAACTATGCTACAAATATGGGCTGGTATATAATTTTGATTCAAACTGCATAAAATGATAGCACCAGAAGAGCAAAACTCAAAAATAGGCCAAAATAATGCAAAAGAAGTTTATTTGAAACTTAAAAATTCCTTAAAATTAAAAAAAAAAAAACAAATTATAAATTCTTTATCTTAAACTTACCAACACAAACCGCAATCATAGAAAATAGAAAATAAACAGAACAAACTCTACTTAAATCTTATTTTAATATCTTTGGCAGAATTAGGAGCAAAATTCGCACTAGTCTACTTGAGCCCATAATCCGCATGAAAGGTTATTAAATCCACTATTTTCTCCAAGCCCATATTCATAGCTCTAAAATGGCACAATTGCATAAAATAACGTAAACATATTCATAGAAATATAATTTTTTCTTGAATCAAGAAATAATAAAACTAATGATGGAACACAAAGTCCTTACTACATATACAAACTACCATGAAAAGTTTCTATCTGTCTTTAATAAATTTGGTTATAATCTCATGTAATTAGATGCTTACCTGCAAAACTTTGTATCTGCGGCAGAAACTTCCATGAGGGCTACCGCGCTTGAATTCACCGCGAGAGGCGCTAGTATAGGGTAAAGTAATTGTCACTGAACGTTAATGTTTATTATGGCTTTTTAACGCGGGTTTTTAGTGATTTTTATAAAAATTAGCTGAAAAACATTTAACACAAAGATGACAGAAGGGGAAAGTGGGAAATTATTGTACCAATCAGAGGTGTCTTATGTCATGATGAAAACAACGAATGTGCGTGATTATTACTTACGATTTTCTGTAGTAGACTCCTTTGGTAACGCATAATTGTCAGGATTAAAATGTTTCTTACAAACACACGAATGTTTCGAAGGAATAAAGTTATCTCTATCAACCACTGTTTTTGGCGAGTTTTGTCTTTCGGAAGCATATGTCCGAACAAAATGGAACTGCGCAACTCTGAGGAATTATTAACAAGTTTTTTATTTGCTGGTGTACGAAATAATTATAATAAAACCCTATAAATTTTTTCCACGCCTAACAATAACTTTTGACAGCTTCCTTACTCGCCAGTGGCGCCGACTAGTGAGTCTAAAAACGGTAGCCCTCATTGTCACTAAAGTTATTAGGAATGCAGCAGTGGCGGTAACCAGATGCGCATACGTTTTAAATTGAATCAGTACTAGGTACACGCAGCCATTTAATAGATGGCGACTCGTACAACTGAAATATCGCGATAGCCCATAATATATACCTCGCCCATGTTTGTACCAATTCCTCTATTTATATGATTTCATGCCGGTATGTGTCACTTATGAAAGTAAATATTTATGGACAGTATTGTTTCTTTTTTTAGAGATATAGGAAATACAAAAGAACGCCATAAAACGATCGATAAAGATGTCACCGTGCGGCATCTTTTTTGGGTGAATTTAATCATTTTTTGTTTTTCATATATCTCTAAAACTAACTGGTTAGAGACTTAGAAATAATCAAGAATACTTGATGAGTGCCACTGAAGTAGGAAAACGTTGTAATTAGAAAGAAGAAGAACAACAAACAAACAATATACAAGGCTACATTTAATAGAAAATAAATATTTAATTTTCAACAACTATAATTTTTCCCTCCGTATATCAACCAAGTATGAAACTGTAATCTTATTTGTTTCAAAAAAACCTCTATACATTTTTAAGAAAACGTATACATTTTTAGTAATTTCTACACTAAAGGAGCCGATACCCGCATGGATAGATAATTTGAATGGACCATTTACCTTTGCGTTGGCAATCAGTGCAGGTTAGTATAAATCTTATTTTTGTTTATAATTGAAGACATTGCAGCAACAATGAGGTATCTGTGATTCTTGTCCAAAATGAGTTATCTGTGAATATATGTCCAATAAAAGTCGTTTTATGGATTGATGCAATAATTGGATTTACGTGAAAATTAAGTAGGCAGCTATGATACAATTAACACATTATATATTTAATACAAGACAGAGATATATGTAACATACACTGTGTGTAGTAAAGTTATAGACATAGTATATTCAAGAAAGACTGAAATTTGGCATCGTATCGCGAGCCGTGTGCCATGTTGATTGCATAATACAGTTATATGGAAAATTAATTAAAGAACTAGAAGTGAAAAAGCAAGTTAGAAGTCTATGCTTTTTGAAGGCCAGAATATTTTTTTTCGTTTTTTTTTTGGTTTTCCGAAAATTTTGATTTTTTAGTAAAGTAATGACATTTTAAAATTTAAATTCATCATCGTGTAAATTTCAAAATGTCATTACTTTACAAAAAAATCAAAATGTTCGAAAACCAAAAAAGAAAACGGTGTTCTTCTGATTACGAAAAAAAAAAATAGTTTGCAAAGATTTACTAATGGTCTAAAAGTAATCTGGGGAGGCTGCGCATTTTTGTAACTTTATTTTCTCATTTTTTTTTTCAATTTTTTTTCTGCAAAACTTCTTGAATCAGTACTGATAGTCGAGCCTTAAAATATTGCTTGGGTTCCATGCACCAATACTGATCTATGGTACAACCTAAATCCACCTGCCGCCACTGAAAAAAAAGATATATAAAAAACAGATACATCCTTTTTGTAGCGAGGTCTTCAATTGTTATATCACGTAATGTATTCTACGTAGTTAAATTTTGAGTTATATATTGAATGAGCGCATATCCCTCCAGAGGACTTCTGGTAGAAACAGAGTGTCAGTCGTGAACTTAATTCTTAGTGACACTCCATTCGGTTTTTTGAATAACATAAAATGATAAGAATATACCAACAAATTTCACTTAAGACGGAGTTTCCATTGCTCTGAGCTCTGTTCAAGATTTCCATTTTTTATTTTCTGAGTTTCTTAAAAACAACTCGACATCAAAATTACTTATAATATTTATTATTGTAAAACGTACCTACAAGTACCAATCTGTATTATTTCTGTATATTTTAAGGAATAACATTTTCCAAAAATTGACCTCCTAATAAGACATTAGAATCATGTCACTAAATTTGCGCTTAAGCAGTAGATTTTAAATACTTTTACAAAAATAAACATTTAAATACTGTACATACCTTATAAATTATATAAAATCTTATACAGAGAAAGAAAATAAATGTATTTTTCACAAAACCAATCAACCATGTGTTTTGACAAGAAAGTATGACATATGCAAAATTTAGCTCAGTAATTTACCATTAGTCGCTGTTGACAGTTTGAGGACAGGGCATGCTCTAAATATTTTAAGGTTCCTTTATTTTAACTATAGACTAGGTAGTGGTGAGAGGTATGAAACTTCTCGTATGATCTAAATGCTACTATCCGACCAACATCATAGATGTCTCTGTGGCGGATGGCGACTTGCGAAGCAAGTACCGAGAGCGGCGACCTCTAGCCCAGGTGGACTAAACTACTGTTATTAAATATGATTGGAACGAAACAACTACTCAGCGGGCAAATACCCCGACCTGCATTGAATTACACCCTCAAATCATGATAGATCGATAGCCAATATCATTTGTCAATTCCTAACCAGACATAGACCGGTTTCGAACTTATTTGTTCTCATCAGTATGCCATAGGTTATGGAACAGACAAATGATAGTGGCCAACCTGTTAGTCATATACTAACTAAGGTAAATTGAGTAGTGGTGAGAGGTATGAAACTTCTCGTATGGTCTAAACGCTACTATCCGACCGACATCGTAGATGTCTCTGTGGCGGATAGCGACTTGCGAAGCAAGTACCGAGAGCGGCGACCTCTAGCCCAGGTGGACTAAACTTTCGTTCAAATCATATTTAATAACAGTATGGAGGCAACATATTAAAAACTTTTAGATAGTTTGATATGCTGTGACAACATAAATAAAATCCAAATTTAACATAACGCGGTCTTTAAAGTTATTCATCGATAAATTTTTCAAAAACTGTTTATATGACTACTAGCAATTTTTCAATAAGGAATTGATTACCGACGTTTCGGAGTGTAAACTGAAATCACCAGCAAATTAATACTCGGTCAGCTACAAAATTGACATATATGTACCAGTAATGACAGGAAATATATTGATTGATAAAAGTGTCAACTTAGACCAATCGAGGTTTTCGTCACAAATGCATTTTGTTGGTAATCAAGATGGATCAAGTTATCATTGGTTTCTTTAATTTTTGCTAATAATTTACTTCCTTTTTTTAAATGTGGAATTCTTTTAGGTCTTGCAAGAATAGTCTATGTCGATGTTGACCAGTATAGTGACAGCGTTTTTGTAGATAATGTTGCAAAATCATTAATAATAGCTACTTGGGAAAAAGTTTTAAACAGGTACGTAGTTTATTTTTGAAATCATAGTCTTTCAACACAGCATTATAATAATAATAATAATAATAATAATAATAATAATCGATGGCCTGGATTGATTACCGCAAGGCATTTGATACAAAATCGCATGAGCTATTGTTGTACTTGCTCGAATGTCTTGCAGTACCAGCACCACTAGTGAGATGCATAGAACAGCTGCTGCCGCTCTGGAAGACCCGCTTCACCATAACATCAGGTGCACAGCGGGTCACGACAGAGCAGGTGGCATTTAGGAGAGGAGTTTTCCAGGGTGACTCCCTGAGTCCTCTCCTCTTCTGCATCTCACTGCTGCCGCTGTCTGTTGGGCTCCGCCAAACCCGCGGATATCAATGTGGGTCATCCAGCGACCGGAGGCATAAGGTCACCCATCTATTTTATATGGATGACCTTAAACTTTATGCCTCCGGAGAGCGCGAACTACAAAACGCTGTTAGGGTGGTCGAAGAATATACGCGGGCAATTGGTATGGAGTTCGGGTTGGATAAATGTGCAGTCGTCCATCTCAAGAGAGGACGATGCGGGGAATTCCCTGAAGATGCGCAGCTCGCAGACGGAAGCATCCTAAGACATCTGGATGCCGGAGAGACCTATACATATCTAGGTGTGCAACAAAGGCACATCCAGGATGTATCACAAATAAAAGATTCTCTCCGCGGCAAGTACAGACACCGCCTCCGAAAGATTTGGTCTTCCGAACTTTCGGGGAAGAACAAGGTGTCTGTAACAAATATGCTTGCCGTTCCGGTTCTGCTCTACCCCTTCGGAGTAGTAAAGTGGACAGTAGAGGAGCTGCGCCAATTAGATAGGGATACCCGCAAGATGATGAATATTCACAGAAGTATTCATCCTAGATCGTCCGTTCCTCGTGTGTATCTCCCACGTCAACGGGGGGGCCGAGAACTCTTGAGCCTGGAGTGTACGCATGGCAGAGTAGTACTGAGTATGGCATGTAACATCCTCAGGAGCTCAGATCCCCTCTTGCGGTTTGTGAAACGTCACGAAACTGTAGGAGTGGGAGCAGGATTGTTCAAGGCAGCGAAAAGAGCCGCAGATGAACTCGGTCTCGCATTTGACATCAGGCGAGGAGGCCGGCGAGGTGCTGATGTAGAGTCAGTCACCGAACTTCAGCCAAATCGTCTGAAAGCCCGAATCAGAGCTGCCGAACAGGAAAATCTGTTTCGGCAGCATGTCGATAAACCCCAGCATGGTGTCTTCTATAAGAACATGGAAACACTGGGTTTATCGACTAGGCTGACTTTCGTCTTTCTAAGGTCGACCGGGCTTAAGTCAGAGACTGAGGGATTCATTATGGCCTGCCAGGATGGTGTTATCAACACCTTGGTCTACCGTAGCCGCGTGTGGCATGTAGAGGTTCCTGATATCAACTGCAGGACCTGCCATCAGGCGCCGGAATTGCTCATGCACTTACTATCTGCATGCCCTAGATTTCGGCCTACATCCACCGACATAACGCGGCTTTACGAGTGTTATACTACCATCTAAGGCACTCGTACGGGGTAGACCAGACACCAGTGCTGCCTTACGTCCCCGGAGATATTGAGTCCGTTGTCGAGAACAAGAAATGCCGGATTTACTGGAACTACTCGTTCCCGACTGTCAGGCTAATCCAAGCCAACAAGCCTGACATAGTCCTCCTCACCACCTCAAGGTGATGTATGTCATCGAGTTCTCGGCACCTGCGGAGAAAACATCGCCTTGAAGGAGGAGGAGAAACGGACCAAATATCGCGATCTCCGGTACGAGCTCCAAGTGCTGTACCCAGGCTACTCGGTCAAAATGGTCGTCCTTATTATCGGTGTACTCGGAGGGATAAAACTTACGCTGTATTTGTTATATTGGGATTTTTCACATGCCTCTTATTGGTTTTTTTGGTGTTATATATTTTAGAATGTTCCTTCTTCTTTTGACTTTGTTCCGCTTCCTTACTTTCCTGACCTTTGAATGAGATCTTGTTTTCAATGGGGTCAAAACATATGATTGTGTTGGGGTTGTATTGTCGTCTGAAATGTTTTTGATAGGTGTTTTTAATCCTTGTAGTTCAATATTCGGTTCTTCGCCCTGTTCTGAAGCGATGTCGGTATCTGAACTGTTCAAAATAATCTCATCAAGTTGTTTCTGCAATTGAGCTAGAAAGATGCCTCAGATGAGTAGGAATATCTATCCTGATCATTTATATCAAGAATTTTTTCTTCATCATAGTCACTTGACTCGTCAGTATTTGATGTAGAAGAGGGAAGAAGGGGCACAATTTTATCTCTACGAGTTGGAAGCATTTTGTTTATTTTTTTTTTCTGAAATAAAAAATAAATGTTTGTTGTTTTAATCGTAGATTTTAGTTTTTTTTTACAATTAAAAATAATATATTTTTTTAATTCGGATATCAATATAATGTAGCCAAAAAAATATACAAAACAAACTTGATACACCATCCTGAAAACTTGGTAATGTCGACAATAGGATACATAACACACGTGACCCATCTTCTTATCAATTTGGTAATGTGGATAATAAGATACATAATATAAAAATGCTATTTCTTGTTGCAAAATATCACAAATTTTTTCTGGCATATAATACAATATAGATCAAACATCTAAAAACAACGCCTAGTACTATTTTATATAAATATCCGAACAATATGTGTAAAAAAACTAATAAAACTACCTTATGACACGATCAGCTGTTGCACATAGCCGCCATTGCTAAATAATCATAGAGTAGTTTCAACAAATTTGTATAGATGGCTGAACTAGATGGCTAAAACTGTATAAAGTAGATCGTATTTGACCAGTAAACTAGATGGCTCACCTTGATTTGGCCATTATCCATAAATTATGTGTTTATAAATATATCGTATCCTATAAGATACGCTATCAAATTAAGGGTTAATATCTCGAGGTAGAAAAAAATCACGATTACTATACTTCCTTATATTAGGTATAAGAAAGTAAAAGCAGTGATAAAAAACAAAGTAAAGTGTTTTAATCTATCAAAATTGCTTATGCTCATCAGTGGTAGCGTTTTCAACTACCATTAGTTAGGATTCATTGATACTTTGTTGATGGAAGCAGTTGATATATTAACAACAGTATATTTTAACAGTTGGAAGGTATTTGTAATCATACCATCAATAAAATACTGTACTACACATTTTATCGTAGTATCATAAATATTATAAACTCATGTAAGAGGAAGGAGTGAAGGAACATTTTTGATCCTTTAGAACTTTCTTGCCGTGTGAATCAAAATACAAACAACATTTTTTATACAAGGACGACCACCACTTTTTAAAATCATAAACTTGATCTGTTTGAAGCCATTTTATTGAAAATTTATCAATTGATTAGTCTACCTTTAGTATTATTCTGGCACGTAAACAAGTGTTTTCTGCTTTATTTGTTAACAAGTTTTTCTTAAATGATAATAAAACACACAAGTTCTTCAACCTGTAATCATATATTTAACAGCGTTCTATGAAAATAACAATAGATATTCTTAGTAGAATATAAATCAAAAATCGAGTCCCAGTCTAGGCCTGTTTATCATTCACACACTTTTTTTCCTCTCTAGTTAGTATATTCCTTGCCTTTAACCTTAGTTTCTAACAATATTTCTTTTGTAATTCCAAGGATTGCAAGTTCTTTTCTTTCTCGGCTCACAACTACTTTCCAATTAATTTGATGGCATTATGATATACAAATTTACCACCATGAGACGTTACAAAAAACTGAAATATCTATTCACATTGAAGATCAGCAACTCTAAGATCATTAGCCAGCAGTGTCCTTTGGGAGTGACTGCAAGATCTACGTAAGTCATCGATTAATGTTGTTTTTGTAGTGACTTCGTATAGAATGGCAAGTTTCTCGTACTTAACAATA
The DNA here is from genome assembly GCA_029963845.1 of Rhamnusium bicolor. Lineage (NCBI taxonomy): Eukaryota > Metazoa > Arthropoda > Insecta > Coleoptera > Cerambycidae > Rhamnusium > Rhamnusium bicolor. The sequence continues at coordinate 1,314,412 of JANEYF010002382.1, read as the reverse complement.
TGAAATTAATGTATTATTTACGAGAATTGCGCAACTAGCTCCCTACATAACAATTTCGTTACAATCTTATTTTCAAAGCGTAACTTATGTTGTTTTTAAAGTGCCCGATTCAATTGGAATATTTATCGTTAACATAAAATAATTAATTATTAACTTGCAGAGAGAAAAGTGATGAGATTCCCATTTACAACTGTAGCTCAGAATTTAAATTTCTCTACGATTCATTTTTTACAACTGCAATAGATGCAATGAGAGAAGTGCCACTGGAGAAAAAAATTTGGGCTCCAATCAGTCGCAGACAGACGACAAAATATTATTATTATTACTTTATAAATATGATACTGTTTCACATGGTACCTGCTATATTCCTTGATGGTTTACTGAAACTTTTTGGAAGAGCTCCCATGTAAGTAATTTAGCCATTTAGGTTTTCTCAACACAAGTCTTATTTGTTCATTAAAACCGTTTCAGATGGTAACAAATGTTTCCCCAGAAATAAGAAAAGAGACTAGTATATTTGCTGTAGGGCAAGAATTAAATTATAGAACAATTTTTATTTATCAGAATGATATACACTGGTATGAGAAAGTTATGTGCTGGCCACATCAGATATTTTAATTACAACTACAAGAAATTTTTTTATAATATAGGGGCCTAATTAAATAATGTCTCATATGAGTTCCATTTAAAAAAAAAATGTTATCGTTGAAAAACTAATATCGTTGACGTTAACGAAGAATAATTTAATCTTAATATTTGAAGAAATAATATTTGTTTGCAAACCGAGTTTTAATAATTTTGACTAAGTCGCAGTCTTCTATGATTAAAAACAAATATAAAAAAATACATATTTTTTGAATATCATAATAATGTAGGGTATATAATATAGGGTTGGACTATATGTATTTTGATCGGTACAATATAAATATGCAAAAAGATACTGGGTGTCACATTTAAATATATAAAAATTTGATTTTCATGTAAATTGCATCTCGAAACCGGAAGTAGGCCATTTTGGCTCTTTACATAACATTATTGAAAATTGTATCTCATATCACTACACCAAATTTGAAAAAACCCATTCGCCCAATCAAAGGTTACAAGAGTGTCCCTACGGGCTGGCCAACCCAGTACATATATACAGTGTGTTCCACTTAAAATGAAAACACCTTAATGACTTTTTTTATTTGTCAGTGAATTTGATAATTCTTTTTTCGTATATTACATATATTGTATGCTTTATTAAATGAGTAATCTACATTTTAGCTTCAGTAAGACACTAAAAATAAAAAAAAATGCAAAAACAGGCCTTTTTTATCAAAAAATTTTATTAAGAAAAGTTGTTCAGAATTGTCCCAGGGGACCAATTTCTAAAATTTGTGAAAAATGTACGTTTGCATTTTAAATTTTTTTCGACTATTTTCTTTTGTCTATAACCTATTTTTGTGCTCGGCCTTTCAATGAAATTCTGAACAACTTTTTTGCGTTTATTTTTAGCCGTAGTAGGCTAATTCTTTTACTGAAGCTAAAATGCAGTTTACTCATTTAATAAAACTTTACGAGCGTCATATACCGAGTGTCACTGAGATATGGTTCACCCTTTGTCTTTTTTTTGTTTACTTTTTAACTTGGAAAAATTATATTATATATGATCAAGATACAAATGAAAATATATTATTTGACATAAAAAATAAGTATTTATCACTTCCGGTTTCAACGGAGTAATAGCAACTTTTTAATTTTTATCATGGCTCGCTGTATATTTTTACAGTTTTAAATGGAGCAATAAATTCTGAGTTCGGCAGTGTGACATAAATGAGTATTTGGCGTTTGTTTTTTGTTATTATTAACGATATATTGTTATATGCAGTAAACGTAGTAGCTTTTATTCTCTGTTTCTATGAAGTAAACTTTAAGGGTTCTGTAATTTAAAGTTACAAATAATTCTGAAATTTCACGTATAACTAACTTATGAACTTAAGTTCTACTTTACGTATTAGATTCAGTATTAAACTTTTCATCTAATAACCTCAAGGATTTTAAACCCTTTCAAATATTTTCCTACATTCTGATTTTTTTTTATTATTTCTTCAACAAATAAAATGACTGTTTAATTTCAACCCATTGTACTTAATATCTTTGCACATAATACAATAATATAGTCATTAAAGAAACAATAGAACTTCATTTGAAATGCATATTTCTAATTTTTTTAAGCCTACTGCGTCTTCTACATTTAATGTGTATCGCTAATAATAGTGAAAAACAAAAGCCAAACACTCAAGTATGTCACATTTTCGAACTCAGTATTTAATGTTCTATCCAAAACTGTAAAAATATACAGGGGGTCATGATAAAAATTAAAAGTGATAAATATTTCATTTGTATATTAACAATCCATAATATCAATTTTCTAAGTTAGAAATTAAACAAAACAAAGGAGGTGAACCATATTTCAGTGACACCCGGTATACGGAAAAAAATATATCAAATTCATTGACAAATAAAAAAGTTATTGAGGTGTAATCATCTTAAGTGGGACACACTATATATGGGAATAATATGAATAAATATGCGTTTTAATTTTATTTCAGATTTATAAAATTACAAAGAAAGTTATATATTGCCAATCTTGCAATATCATATTTTGCATCTAACTCTTGGGAATTCAAGAGAGAGAATTATCTTGGTCTCGAAGATAAATTAATACAGGATGACTTAGAAGCATTCTCATTTCGTTTATTAACTGATTTAAATTCATATGAAGAAAGTTATTCAATATTTAAAAAAGTTTTTTTGGGGACCAAACAATACCTCATGAATGAAAGTCCAGTTATTTCAAAAAGAACAATGCTAATCGATAAAAGGTAAGAAATTATTAGAATGACTAAATTTGAAGACAAGGAAATAATAGTTTTCCCTTTTCTAAAATATGTTATGTCCATATCTTTTTATAATAATTAAATTGAATTATAAAATAGATAATATATGATATATCTTCTCATGGGCTGTTAGAACTCTTATCCAATCAGAAACCGCCTTTTTGAAAAATCTTTATTTCTGATTAGCTACAACTCCAAGGCCGGTCGCAGATATATACGACATGTCACCGACATTTATCACCGACACTTGTCGTACATAAATGTAGTAAACAAAATACAAAAACCTCCATAAATATAAACAATATGCTGCTGAAATTTTTGTTCAATCGAGCATCAGTGATGTCGAAAACTTAATATTACTACCCATTTTACGATGGAAGAAGAGGAAACCTAAAAACATTTTGGGTTCATCCATATACTACTGGAAACCTTCACGAAAGTATATTTAAAAGTTGTGGATCGATTGAAGACCCGATAACAGTAGATGCGGTGTTGGTTCAGCTTGGAAATATTTTGTAGACCGTGGGAGCTGTTGTCGGAGTGTCATCTTCATTATCTTGTCATTTAAGGTGGGAATGTTATTTGCATTATCTTGCCATGACTGGAGGACTCTGTTCAGCGCATGCCCACGGAATAGGTCCGCTCGGGTTCCGCCCTCATACATGTTTCTCTGAGAATGGGGTGAAGACTTTCCTAGGGCTTCGCCCCAGTAGGTCTCCCCCTATAGTGGTAGTGGCCTTCCAAAATATTGATGTGGGGTTCGTCTCGGCGTCTAGAATAATGATATAACTAAATTATCGTTTTAGGAGCGAAAAAATGACACTTGCAATTTGACATTTAAATTAAAGTATGTAGAGTATGCTCTGCGGTTCGACACAATATAGAATATCTACAAAATAACGACTTTACGACGATTATCTTGCATTATTTCGAAATACAAATTCACACCCAGCTAATATGAACTGGAACAAAAGACAAATGTAACAAATTAGAATAGGCAATGTCTTATATTAATTGTTACAGACATGTAGTGTCTTGTTTGTTTGTTTGATATACAAATTTTCATTTAAATTTGTACGTCGAGTGGGTGTGTGCGCGCGTGTGTGCGTGTGTATGTGAGTGTGTGCGCGTGTGTGGTTGCGTGAGTGGGTGCGTGAGTGGGTGCGTGTGTGAGTGAGTGCGTGCGTGAGTGAGTGCGTGAGTGTGTGCGTGAGTGAGTGCGCGCATGCGTGCGTGCGTGTGTGCGTGTGTGTGAATTTCGAAATAATGCAAGATAATTGACGTAAAGTCGTTATTTTGTAGCGGATTCTAGATTGTGTTGAACTGCAGAACAAGCTCTCATACTTTAATTTAAATGTCAAATTCCAAGTGTCATGTTTCGCTCCTAAAACGATAATGTAGATATATCATTATTCTAGACGTCGAGACGAACCCCACATCAATATTTTGGAAGGCCGCTACCACTATATTGGGAGACCTACTGGGGCAAAGCCCTAGGAAAGTCATGATCCCGTTCTCAGAGGAACATGTATGAGGGCGGAACCCTAGTGAATCTCTTCCGGGTGCCTCGCCTAAACAAACTCCTTCAGTCATGGCCAGATAATGCAAATACCACCCCCAACTTAAATAACAAGATAGTGAAGATGACCCGCCGACAAAAGCTCCCACGGTCCACAAAATGTTCTCAAGCTGAACCGACACCACATCTACTGTTATAGGATCTTTAATCGATTCTTTACTATTGCAACTTTTAAATATACTTTCATGAAGGTTGCCAGTAATATATGGATGAACCCAAAATGTTTTTATTTGTCCTCTTTTTCCTTCGTAAAATGGGTACTAATATTAAGTTGACGACATCACTGGTGCTCGATGGAACAAAAATTTCAGCAACATATTGTATATATTTATGGAGGTTTTTGTATTTTGTTTTGTAGGCAAAATAGCATTTTAATTTGACCTATCGTCCTGTTACCGACAATTTGTAAGAAGAAAATTTATAAATGCTTAACGAGGCTAGTAATCATCTATGGATGCGAAATTTGGATATTAGCTGAGAGCGATGAGCGTACTGAGGGTATTCGACCGGTTGAGGGTATTCGATATGGAGAATAATGGAGTGGGGACCTAATGAAGGAATATCGGGAAGAGGGCGTACAAAAATATGAATTGAGGATGTAGAAGAGAGAATGAATACTATGGGGTGAAGAAAACGAACGAAAGATATGGTTCAAAGGAAAAATATTGTGAAAAAGGCTAAAAACCCGAAGTAGTAAGGGGGCGAGGAGGAGGAAGATGAAGAGGAGCGTCAAAAGGAGAAGGAGGATAAAGGGAAGGGGAAGAAAGATAAGGAGGGACATAAGGAGGGGGTGGAGGAAAAGAAGAAGGAGAATTATAAAGAGAGGGAGAAGGAGACGGAGTAAAAGGACAAGGATGGGAGAAGAAGAGAATAACTCAAAATAGGAATATTTACTCCCGCCATGTTTAAATGGACGTTATCGTAAAAGAATACATTTTTTGATTGGCGAACAAAAATCTATGTGCTCAGATAACCATCCAAAATAATTATTCAAAAAAACACGGTTCGCCGCCCGGAGGAGGGGGGGCAGTATTTTTTCCGTTGGCCAAATCAAATATTTCTATGTGATTTAATTTCTGTCACAGTTGATACATAATTTTATTTTAATTTTTTTAGATAGTCGGTGATAAAACTTGAAATGAATAGTTAAAAAAATTATTAGTATCATGCTTCATATGTTGTCATAAGGTCTTTCTTTAACAATACATAGACATTTTCATTTGTTTTATTGAAAAACAAAGGAACACAATTTACATAATAGAAATAAAGGCAAAGCGCAAACAATAATTTAAACTCGAATTTAAATCTCTACTCCACAATGCCATGCCAATGCTTAACATAATATTGCTCTTTCTGGAAGCTCGGTAGTACTTAGTAGTAGTAATCTGTAAAATCCTCCTTAAAGGACCTTTTAGTGGCTCTTTCTACACCACTTAAAAAATAGACCTGCCATAATTTAAGGCACTTGTTATTTAATGTTGAATTAAAGTACTGTTTCGTTCTACCAGTCCTCGCTAGCTGTGAAATGCATAATTTTTCAAAAATTCTTTCAACATAAAAAATTGAATAACATCTCACAAGTTGCTGTAATTTCGTATATTTTTTATATAAGCATAGCACAAAAAACATGAAATGACAGCCATAGTAATTTAAATTTTGTATTTTTCAGTGCGAACTGAATCTGAATTGTCAATCATTGTTGACACGTTGTTATAAAGAAAAAAAAAATCTGGAATTAATTGACCATCCTCATAATACGAGATATAAATTAGATTCGTTCCAAAAATTGACAAAACAGCAGGCCAAAGAAGTCACAGTTATTTAGGTACTGTAATCTTCAACTCTTTACCTGCCAATGTAAAAGCAACTAATTCGTTTAATTTGTTTAAAAATAGAATTAAACATTGGATAATCGAAAAGAAACGAATCGAAATACATCAAATTATAGATCGTAAAAACACGTATGCGTATAAAATATTTTAATTATGCTACTAGCGACTTACTACTACGTATCTGCTTTACTTACCTGGTATTACTTGCTTCTCACTGTGCAGCATATCAACTTCACTACTATAACAGTATGAGTATAATTCCTTGAAATTTTTAGTGCTGCATAATCAGTATTGTTCTGGCACAGTATTCTTAGTATTCTTAAATTATTCTTCAATTTTTATAGATATATACTCGTATTTTTTTTCAAGTTTTCTTTTTATTGTTAATATTCAGCCATTATTGTATAACATTAGGAATATAATATTTAGTATTAGGGCCTTCTAGATATCCACACGCGGATTTTCCATGTGGATTTTCAATTTTATTTATGTTATTTATGTACAGAGTGTGCGGATGCAACTATATATGTAATTATTTGTGTATCATATATTGCATATTGCATAAATATAATTATTATTATTATTATAAATATTAACTATCTTCAAATTTCCTTCTCAAAGGAGATACATTTTTTTGATAATCCTCAATTTTGCAGTTCTTGAGACGACTTTTACGAATATTAATATATTTTCTTTATATTTCAGCATCAGGATTTTGGATACAATTTTAAAGTGGATTGCGTTTGGACTTTTCATATATATAGTGTTCTCTAAATACGATATGATCACTTTATGTGAACCTGTTTATAATTATTTTAGAAGACCAATTGATTTACTGAGAAAAAAAATCGAGATTTAATTCAAAGTAGAAATAAAAAATATGACTTTTTTAAACAATATTTCAGTTCGCTATTTTTTTAAGTTAAATTAGTTAATTGATTAAGTTGTATGCAGTTATATACAAAACATTTTGTACTCATTTAAAAATGTTTTCATTCTTCAAAGCAAGCATGAAGAATACAACAGTGAAATGATAAGAGTTTGTTTTTTATTTATTTCTCCTCTCATCTACCCTCTACCTCTTCTCTTTCTCTTCGTTTTTGTCTTTGCCTTTGACATTATACCTCAGCTTCCATTTTCTTATCCATTGTCCCACTACTCTCCTTCTCACCACGTTTCTGTCTCTGTAATGTAATAACAAATAAGATTAAATATCGGGTGGCTATTAAAAAACGATTCCTGTTTGAAGTTCCATAAGTCCGAAGTACATTGAGATATCGATTTGAAATTTTTATCTCTGTTGGCATTTCTCAGAAGTTTTACAATTTTTATTGTAGTCAAAAACCGCTGCCATTCATAGGGATCAGAACTTTCTCACCGTAGTAAAACTCGACGTATGGTGGAGTTTATAATAAAAATATTTTTTTTCAAAAAAGTCACATTTTGACGTTTAAAAAAAGTCACATTTTTTGACGTTTCAAAAAAAGTCACATTTTGACGTTTCAAAAGAGTCACGTTTTGACATTTAAAAAAAGTCACATTTTTTGACGTTTCAAAAATTGGGACCGATTTTGCTTATCAACGAACTCAATCTCTTCCTTGACCTCTAGAATGTGTGTACCAAATTTGAAAGTTTTATCTCAAAATCTGTAGCTGCTATCGTGAACCACGCAGAGAGACACACAGACAGAAAATTTTTTTGTCTGAAATTTTGTGTATCGTCATAATTCGATATGCGCCCAGGAAATGCATTAAAAATTTTCAAAATTTTTTTCACGAGTACATAACTTCCTCACTTTGAGGGGTGAGAAACTAAAATTAATATAAAACAACTTCATTCTTAAAACTAATTTTTATTTCCCTTTTTTTAATTTAGATTTTCTTCATTTTGTTCAAAGATTTCTTTATTTATATTCTTCTTTTATGAATTTCATTTGTTCAGATAAATTGTTCAATTTTTCAGCTGTTAGTTCTCCTATTACTTCCTCACCCCTCAAAGTGAAAAAAATTTTGAAAATTTTTATTGCATTTCTGGACGAATTTTCTGTCTGTGTGTCTGTTTGTCTGGTTCGCGATACCAGCTACAGTTTTTGAGATAAAGCTTTCAAATTTGGTACACACATTCTAGAGGTCAAGGAAGAGACTGAGTTCGTTGATGAACAAAATTGGACCCAATTTTTGAAACGTCAAAAATGTGACTTTTAAAACGTCAAAGTGACTTTTTTAGAAACGTCAAGATGTGACTTTTTTGAAACGTCAAAAATTACTTTTATTATAAACTCCACCACACGTCGAGTTTTACTATGGTGAGGAAGTTTGATAAATTGATAAACTAACAGCACTAATAAATAAGCATACAAAAACAGTCAGAAAGAAAGAAAATAAAAAGAAAGAGTGGATTACAAGGGGCATAATAACATCAATTAATAAAAGTGACAGTCTATACAAGAAATTAAAAAAGGAGTCTAAACAATATTGATTTAAAAAATGAGTGCACTACATACAAAAATTAATTTACACAGTTAATAAAAAAAAAACAAGTATACATTCTACAAGGACGAAATAGAAAAAAGTAAAAACAACATAAAAGCTCTGTGGGATATAGTAAATTATGAAATAAAAAATACCAACAAACAAAATCAAAGTATAACACAAATAAAAAATGAACAAAACGAAATTATTAGAAGCAAATCCGAAATGTGTAAAATATTTAATAATAACTTTATAAATTTAGGAAAAATACTTGCCAATAAAATAAAAAGGAATGCAAATTATAATGAAAAAAGAAAAATAAACTTACATTCTTTATTTCTACATCCTTGTACCAGTATTGAAATAAAAGATTATATAAACAAACTAAAAAATAAAAAAGCTCCTGGATTTCATAACATTAAATCTGAAACGCTTAAAGAAATATCAGAATACGATATCGCTCCTCTGACATACTTAATAAATAAGTCTCTTAGTTCAGGTATTTGTCCGGACATTTTTATAGTATCTATTCTAAAAGTGATTTATAAAGGTGGAGATAAAAGGTCAGGTTTAAACTATAGACCAATCTCCCTTATAACAAGCTGAAGTTTCTGGATAAACACAATATTTTGTGAACGCAACAATTTGGTTTTAGAGAGGGTAAGTCGACTGAACACTCAATTACTATGCTTACCAAGAAAATTTATGAATCTATGGATAACTCAAAACCTTCGCTATGTTTGTTTCTAGACTTAGCAAAGGATTTCGATACAATAAGCCACATGTTATTATTGGAGAGTTTAGATGATATAGGAATTAGAGGTACAGCTCTTAAATTAATGCGTAGTTACTTATGAAATAGGAAGCAATGTGTGGAAATCGATAACACCAGAAGCAGATTTGAAACAATTGATTATGGTGTACCTCGGGGCACTATACTTGGGCCAATTCTGTTTATACTTTACCTTAATAATTTATTTGAGATAGAGTCAGAAGGTACGATCATCAGTTTTGCTGATGATGCTGCCATTTTTTTATGAAAGTGACAAACTGGGACAACTTAAGAGAAAGAGTACAAAATGATTTTGTAAACATAAAGCAATGATTTGATTATAAACTTCGCTCATTAAATTTTGAAAACAGTGTATATACCTTTTAGCTGCTATTATGCCTATTTACCGCAGTTCCAATTCTTAGAAATAAAGGATGAACAAGACAAGTGTATTCTCTAAACCGCATACTAAATATCTTGGGTAAATTATCGACTGTCACCTAAGATTGGACAAACATAAATTACATCACCGACAAGTTGAGAATACATATTCATCTTTTTTAAATTTCTAAAACATGTGTTAGATATTAAACACCTAAAAGTAATATATATGGCATTTGTAGAACCACATATTAGATATGGGGTAATAGGTTGGGGAGGTGTTTTGAATGTACTTTTAATTAAATTGGAGCTAACTTAAAAAAGAATAATTATTAAAAAAATGTACAACAAAGAACCTACCTATCCTACCGATTTTTTGTCATCAATCATGGATCCTCGTCAGTTATTTTTTTTTTAAGCTTGTCACTGATGTAATATTCAGAAACAAAAATAATTTTACAACATGTATATAATACCAGAAATAAAAAAAACCTTATATCAGCTAAACTAATGTATAAAACAATTGGGTAACGATCTCATGTGTACCTCGCATCTAAGGCATATAACTTTATACCTGAAACATAAAAAAATATGTTTAATAAAAACTATTTAAAAAAAATATAAAAAAGTTTTTATTGGAAATTCTCAGAATAGCTATATATAACTTATTAGACTTAAAAAATTCTTTAAAAAGAACTTTAAAAAGAAAAAACTAAAAAAAAAATTCAATACTTACCTTGTATGTAATTTTAAACCTGATAAAATACTAAAAATAGAACATGATTTTATATTAAAATAATCAAATTAAAAACTACAAGTGTATTCATGCATGTACTTATAGTAATGTTTGTATATGTATATTAATGTAAGAGTTATTTGAAATAATTTGTAACTATCTACCTATTTATGACTAAACATATTTGTTATTATTCATGTATCTATACGATATTTTATACAGATTGTTTTTCTTTTTCTAGTCACAGTCAAGGTCCTATTGAACCTTTGTGATTTCTTTTCATATTTTTTTGTGTATGTGATTTAAGAATGTTTTTGTTTTATGCCAATTATTTTGTAACTCTCTTTCCAAATAAACATATTATTATATTATTATTGCAAAGCCAGAAAGTCCTTATAACTTGTGAAGGGATGTAGATACAAAAAATAAAGTAGAAAACACCCCTGTCGACTTTGGCAGCCTACTATCGTGTGCAAAAATCTCAGTCAATTTGGACGGAAAACAAGAAAGTTTTGAAAAAAAATTGGTCAAATTAAATGTCTGCTGATCGTGTGAAATATAGAGTGCGTCGTTTGCTTTTAATTTCTCGATCACCCTCTTTTACATCATCAAAATGAACATAATAATAGCTTACCTCCTATAACCATGTGTCCTAACCCGTCACAAGAGGCTGTGGTGGTAATGGCGTATTCGGCAGTTCATTTTCAAATAATTTTCTTTCAGATAGCGCTTTTAAAAATGTCGTCTTCACGCTGACTATTAATCTGTCGTTTATTGTGAGATAGCAGATATTTAAAAAAAAGTGAGTTTTGGCCGTTTATTTTTTATTAAATATTTAAAAAAAAATCGCTATAAACTAATGAAATTGACAAAAAAATCGTTTGTTTTAGGTACAGAGTTATTCATTATAAATTACCCACCCTTTATCATCGTTATTACCGCCTATAAAAAAAAGTTTTAAATAAAAGTTGTGTGGTTATGACTGAATTTTGTTAAAATGCTATCAAAAGCATTGTAGCGTGCAGATTTCAGGGGATACAGAAAAATAATTTTTTTTTTAAATGGGAAACCCTGCATATTAAATTTTTGGAATGATCCTTTGTTCCTGATTTCAAAAATATACAATGTGTTACCCCTACCATATACCGTTTTTGAGTTATTAAACGTCGAATATCTTAGTTAAACTAGTTACTGTAAATATAGAAAAGTTAACATTATTAAAGTGAGCTATGAAACAATTTATTTAGGCAATTTAAATATAAATATATAACAACTCATAAAAGATGTTCGATATGTCCACCATTATTGTCAATGCATAATAATTGATAACGTCTTCTTATATTTACAATTGCACCGGAAATGGCTTCATTATTTACATTCAGATTGTTTATTTCAAGTCGAATACTGTCTTCAATGACTTGAATACTATTATTATTATTATTATTGACAGTTTCTTAGAAATCCCCAAAAAATTAATCCATAGGGGTCAAATCCAGACTGTTAAGTGGCCATTTAATAGGTCCATTATTCCCTATCCCTATTAGGAACACATTGTTCAACAGATCTCGAACGGGTAGGACACTATGCTATTCTGCAAAAGAATATTTTCTGCTTCTGGGATAATTATTTCCAGATAGGTAACTCCAGTTAAAATATAATCATAAAATATGGGCCTAATCATTTTGTTTCTGAAAATTCCACACCAAACGCTAACAGTTTATTTTCCTGATTTTTTTTATTTGTTTTACCAATCTTTTTCTGTTGTGCTTGTTTTCCAAAGATCCTCGATTTTTCCTATTAAAAACTCCTGCCGTAGAAAAGGATGCATCAGTCATAGTATTTTAGTAAAAAAATCGGGATCTTCATTCAACTTTTGAATCATCTGGCGGCAAAAGTACAACCTCTTTCTTTTTATGAACCTCTGTTAAAACTTGTACGGGTAAAATTTTATATGGTCTAAAGCTGTTATTTTTTAACGTCGTTGGATTCTGGAGTAACTTATACCTAATTGATCGACTGCATTATTTATACTACATTCAGAATTTTCTAAAAAATAATACATTGTTTCAAATAAGTCTATTCGCGAATAAATATGGATGGGCTTATCTTCGAAATGAAGCAGTATATCTAGCTGTTCTTCCCGGTTTGCTTGAACTACAAGCTTTTCTCTACTAAAACTGGAGGTATTATTCACCTTTCGGTAAATATTTTTTAACGCATTTTCTGATGGTGTTGGACGATTTGGATACAACACCCTATATGCTCTTTTTGCTGAATGTTTATTGGATACAACACCCTTTATGCTCTTTTTGCTGCATGTTTATTTTTGTTATTTTGTATATAACAAGTAAACATTTGGAATTTTTCTTCCTCACTGTAAAGCATTTTGATTATTTCATTAAAGAAATAAATGTCACTTATCAAACATAGTAGTTATCATTTTCATAGCTCACTTTAATAATGTTAACTTCTCCATATTTACAGCAACTAGTTTAACTAAGATATTCGACGTTTAATAATTCAAAAACAGTATATGGTAGAGGTAACAATTGGTATATTTTTGAAGTCAGGAACAAAGGATCATTCCAAAAATTTAATAATATACAGGGTGTGTCATTTAAAAATATATATACATTTTTTTGTATACCCTGAAATCTGCACGCTACTGTACTTTTGATAGCATTTTAACAAAATTTAGTCAACCATAACATAACAAAAAAATTAAATAAAAAGTTATTTAATTTTTTTTCTATAGGGGTGGGTAATTTATAATGAATAACCCTGTACAATATATTTAAAAATACCTTTTGGTTTATACGAAGCTATTTACTAGGTATTATAAACTTTATTAATATATGATATTTATGACATTTTCAAGGTAATTTCTGATTCGATTTTGAAAAAGTATTGTAAAGATAATTCAAACCTCTATCGTATAAGATTATAAAACATACAGAGTGCTGTTTAAATTAAAAAAGTTACTAGTACTTACGTCTGGTTAAACCGGTGGTATATTTTTGAGACTCGTTATATCAAAAAATTTATTTTTATGTCAAATATTCTGTACTATAGTTTCAAATTTTTATCTTGAAAAATAAAGAAAAAATTGGAAGGGCACTTGATCTAGTTGGTACCCAGTATATAAATTTTGAAAAATTTCGAAGTATGTAGATACATATTTCACGTATTTAAAAAAAATTATCCAGTTTTTCCTCTTGAGGAAATACGAGAAACAGTACTCACCGTTAGCCTTAAACTATGACCCCCGTTAGTGATTTATTCTATTCATATTCCAGTGCTGTTTACACGTTCCGAATATTAAACAGTTTTTTAAAAATAAGTCTATTATTTTTATTTATTTATGCATTATTTACGTCGATTTACAACTGTTGGCGTACGCAGAATTTTGCTAGGGGTTAAAAGCTTTTTCCGCAACCGGTTAGAAATAACTGATTTTGGTAAATTTTTTGGGTGGTAAATACATATTTACAGGTGTAGTTCTGTAGAGTGACATAAGGGATTGATAAAGTCTTTACCGATCCTTATGTTACTATTGATTGACAGAAGTAGGGTAGACCTAATTAAGCACTCTAGACAACAACGTTCGACATCTGTCAGTTGAACTGTATGAATTTCGTTTATAAAAGATTTCAAGTTCGAAAGTTTTTTAAGACTAGCAAGAATGGTTGCAGAAAAAAATATTATACACAACACACCCGTAAAGTGTCTTTTTACTGGGCTAAACTCCAGCTCGCCCAGTAAAGAATCACTTTTCGGTTTTGTTATGTAAATGACTATTAAACATCTTAAGCCAGATTGTTATACAATAAAAAAATACTTTCTTCTAGTTGTTCTTGGCATATTTTTACTTTACTGTATTTCCCGTTAGAAATTTAAAAAAGAAAAATGATTATAAATCCTATTTAGAATAGTTTTTCGATCATTATATTTCTGCAAAATTCGAAATATTTGAAAATTCCTAAAATCACGCAATTAAAACCACTTTTTGTTGATCGATTTCAACCAAAAGCTTTGATATGAAATTTTAAATCGATGACTTAAATAGTTTTGGCGCTGAAGCGAAGCGGAATAGGCTGATCGATAGATACTATCACCAAAATCATTTTGGTTATCAGAGGGGGAATCTAAATAGTATTTCTATTAAAATATTAGAGCTGTGAATTTTCATCATTATTGAGTTTTTTTTTACTTCGTAAGAGAAAGTAGCAAATTCTTAAACAGTACACGGGTTCCCAAATTGGTGGAAATTAAGATGGCTGAGGCGGTCACAGACATGCAGCTCAAACCGAGCATATAGACGCGCCGCACCAAGAATTGCTTTAAATTAAAATAAATGGATCTATTTGCAATCACGTAGCTGTATCTCCACGATCGCAGTGACTGTGGCGACCGAGACCACAGAGTACCTAGCTATACAGAGACAAAAGAGAGCCTTCCCGCCAAAACCGCCATTTTTTAACTGGTATATCAATCAACCTCATTTTTGTCACAGCTTTTGTGTTTACGTTCATTCGTTTACTATGTTTGTTTATGTTTAGCTTTGTGAGCTCTTTCTTTATTTGCATGGTGTTTAATTAATTAGAGATGATCTGTGTTGTGTTGCCTTGTTATTATAGAAATGTATTGTAAAGGAGGAACTGTTTGTGTTTTACGCGGATGTTCGTCGAAGACTGGTTGACTCCTTTCTAAAAAGATCCTATAAGGTATGTAAAAAACTTAATGATATAGAACTGATAATATATTAATAATTAAAGCTGGCCGAGGTCACCTGGCCGACAGAGCCGTCATATGACTCATATGTTTACATCATATCATAATACTTCAATAAGTACAATAAATGGAAATAAATTTTAACAATAATGTTACATTTTATAAAAATTTGTATAAAACTCACCCTTTTAAGCAGATTTATGAAGTAGTTTGGTTGTCGTCATCACAAAGTGGGGAAGATCTATAGTATAATAGCATCAGGTATGTTTCTACAGCTGTCTCCGTCAGCGATGTTCGCTTTGGTGAAAAAATATGTTTGTATTTTGAAAATGACCGTTCGACATCTACGGACGTAATACAGGCATAAGTAAAACAATCTGTGAACTCACTTAACGAAGTTGTAGATGCACCATCACAAATTTGTCTTAATTTGCTAAAATCAGGATCTTTCTCTAATACACTCTCAAATTTTTCACTAACGCGATTATTTTTTGCGTCATTTATAGCCTGTAGCTGTGTATTTACGTCGTCCACTATTTGCAGCAATTCCACTAACGATAACGAACTATTTTGCAATTTTTCTATTGCGTCGTGTAGTCCTCTATAATTGTTATAAATAGTTTTTAAATCTGTTTCATGGGAAACGTCTTGAAAGCTTGTCTGGCTTTCCCTAATAGCTGCAGCCTCCTTAGGGTTGAACTGTAGTATCACAGCTTTTATTTGTTGAAAATATTCAGCATAATAAAAAGCCGCTTTCAACCACGTTCCCCAACGTGTAAGAATCGGCTCTGGTGGTTCAGGGATACCAGGACACTATCTGTGAAATGCTCGAAGCCGTTTAGGAGATTTGAGAAATACTGTTTTTGTATTTGCTATTAATGCATCTACCTCTGGAAAACATTTTCGAATCGTTTCTGCCACATGATGTAACGCATGCACTTTACACGTAACATGTAAAAACCTACAATTGTTTCTTTGAAGAGAACGGCCTACCACGCGCATTGTCGCGGCACCATCAGTCACAAACATCAATACTTGACTTGTTGAAAGTTCAAATTTTTCGAATGTCTCCAACACCACACGCGTAATTATTTCGCCAGTACACGCAGTTAGTCTTTTACTAGCTAGTAAAAGTGGAAATGTTGGTTTAAGAGGGTCCAGTACACGTACTATAATATTTAAGATAGAATTTTTTTTTACAATCTGTCGTCTCGTCAATACATAACCAGAGCCGTGTATTTTTTTAATCCACATTTAATCCTATTTACAATGTCTTCTCGAACAGCTGGAATATATCTACGTAACGATGTACGACTTGGTAAGTTCACCTGGGGATTGTATTTATTCCAAAACTCCCGAAATGGTTGTTTATCCAGTATGTGTAGCGGAATATTACGGGCTATTAACATTAACAATAAATCAAACATAAACTGAGTTGGCAAAGGCATGCCATTTTTTTTATTTTGATGTTGCACGGTATTGATATGACGTCGACAATCTGTTTTATGCCAGCACATTAAGTCTTGATTGCAAACTTTACAAATTATTTTGCATCCGTCATAGAATAAATCCGGAAATTCACCGATAAATTTATTCACTGTGTCCGCGTACGGTCGTTTTTTACCCTTTGGCGCGTTTGACATTATGTATAATTTATTGGTACAACCTCACGCATTAACCTTTCAAATAAGACTACAGCGTAAATCACTTCTAAATCGGCACGTGTGATGCCAGCGCAAGACCGTGGCTGTACTCCAGCCACCTCGGCCAGCTTTAGTTATTATACTATATTCATCTACCTTTATGCAATTATTTTAGATGTTATATAACCATATAATAAGCAATGCCAGGGCGCCAGCCGATTAAATGGGCAAGGGAGAGGGGAATTCAAGAACATACAAAATCAACCAGGAAACACCAACGTAAACTAAATAAATTTATTAAATATAATAACTTACAGTTAAATAATAGACTGAATATTTTTTGTTGTCGAACAGTCGAATTTGCTAACTAATTTAATAAAAATTTCTTTGAAGGGAGAATACCAGCAGGTAAGTACAAATAACAAATAACAGATAGGTATAACCGTTGTAAAGATGTCCTGGTCGATGAACACGTATGACACATACAAATGCAAAATATAAACCTTAACACAGAAATAAGCAATGGCAACATAAATAGACAACTTTATACAATAATTATTTACAATTAAGTAATGGGATTTTCGGCCAAGCTAATATTATACATAAATCTCTATTTATCTGTGCGGTTTCATTTAAACAATATTTATTTCTATTTAATAACTTAAACAACTAAGAGTGATTTGTTGTTATGACTTGGAGGAACAGTTATACGAAATTACACGTGTAAAATATATGGCAATTTTAGGCAAGTAATATAACAGTGATTAATTTGCAATTGCCCAATTAACAGCTGTTAATTAGTGAACACTGAATAATTATTATGTGGGTAATCCACAGCTTAACACGAAGATTATTATATGTACAGTTATTTACATTATTTCAAGAGCAAAACACAACAAATATCATTGTTCATCAAAGTAGACACTGGTAAGTATTATATAACGAATCTTGCTATTTTTTTATAATTGGTATAAAATGAATGTAATGCTGACCTTCTTTCTTTAATATTTTCCCATCTCATGATGTTGAAAACACTGATAACAAAATTGTACTTACTCTGTAGTTCCATAAAAAGATATCACCTGAGCCTGATCCTAGAACACTTGGCTGACAATCTAAGGGGTGTTCCAACCCTCATACATACGAGGTTTCTGAATAGTGGGTCAATTATAATTTTAAGAAACTGTCCTATATCCTATGAACTGACTGGAGGGTGTGTGGTAACTTTAAGTAAAAATCAGAGTTGGCAAGATAATATGTGCTGTGGTAACTTCAGGTAAGTTACATGAAGATAACTCGTACAGGACAGTACAGTACTGGAGTAATACGGTAAGACAAAAAAAGGCCTAAAAAATTATTATGTGTTACGCCCCTGGCAGATAAGAATATCAACTGATATGAATTTAGAAAACACTCACCCTAGATTTTATGAGGCCTTTTACTAAATTTTACACAGATTCTTGCAAGATTATACTAGAGAAATTTGAGCTAGCAATATGGCTCTCTTATCATCACTTCCACATTCCCCAATCTTGTCGAATTTAATCAAAAAAACTTCTGACAGTATTTCTGATTTATTGCCAACTTTTCTAGATTAAAATTTACTATTTAATTCAAAAATAAAAGTATTGACCTCAAATCAAAGAAATAAAACTAAAGGACTAATAACGTCTTCTACACAACACAGTGCTGGACCGTGGCTACTATCGGCGAACAGCTCCATTTTTACAATGTGATTCTATCTGTTTATGATATTTCGTATCCTGCCTAACTTTTGTTAAAAAACATCTTTGTATAAAACAATAAATAAAGTTGAAATTCATAAACGTTTGAATGTTTAATTTCTATTTAATTTTCCGAGGTTCGTTAAATCCACAGACCCACAGACCTCGGATATATAGACCAAGTGACAATGGATTAATGGTGTCCGAGACATATCCACGACACATTTATTTTGCTGATCTCTTTCTATTGTATTACTTCAGGGTTAGCTTTATCTCTCTCTCGATTCTCGGTCAATGCACTGGAAGAAATAGTATTTTATTATATGTAACAAGTTTATTTCCAATAATAAGCAGGAGCTGATGGATCATGTGGTAGGGTTTTTGTTTTTGGATTCAAGGTCCCTGGTTCAGTTCCTTGACCCAGCCACTTTTTTTTTTACTTTTGCTTTTTATAAATTTAATAGCAGATTCCAATAAGGAAAATTGCAGTTTCTGAGGCGCAAAGTTTTGGCATTTGATTACTATAGGAATTTAATTCCCTACAACATTATTCGTATAGACTTTTATCGTATCTCCCTTGGTTTAAGATATGAAAAAATGTATAAAAAAAAATGGAGAACCAGGGAAGGGGCGGGTTACATGTTACATTATAATAACGTTTATTTTAATAAAAAAAAATACAATACATTTATAAATGTTTATTATAAACATAAATACACCACAGTAAATATCAAAAATTAATATTTGTGCGTGGGTAATAAAAGAGTTTATAAACTTAAATTGTTTATAATAAAAAGGTACCAGAATAATGATAAAAAAAATAGAAAAATACATAATATGTATATACATTTACATATTATGTTTATGTATAATTTAATACATAGAATATTTATTGTGTTATATACATACACATAATATACAACACAAAGGGTGACGTTGGTACAAACGCTCTTCCACACCATTAAGAAAGATAAAAACAGATATATAAGTACACTAAATACAGTAATAACAATAATAATATACAAAATACATACAGTTTGATTTTATTGGCAATTTTGTAGACAAATACAATAAATACACATATTGTTCAATTAATACATCACAGATAAGGGAAAACAAGTAAAAAAATGAAATTAACAAAGTAAGTAGTTACATATATAGACACAGTATTTTCAAAGATTTATATACACATAGATGGTTGGCGCTTATGGAGAAGTTCTTGACTAACTGCAAATGACGACGCACCTTCCTTGGTGTACCAAAGTGTTCTGGTGTTAAATCTCCTACATAACGAGCATCAAGAATAATTTGTTTTTCAGGGGTTTTTTGAAGATTTATTGTAGGTATTAAATCTAAAACAAATTACAAAGTAATAATTAAAAAGTTTTATTGTTGCATGAAAAACAAGGGAATATCAAGCACCTAATAAGTATTAACACCTATGTTTTAAATGAAACAAAAAATAAAACAGATCTCTACCTTGCTGGGTATTTTGAGGTGCTTCTATATCTAAAAGGTGCTTTGATGGTCCTGCTTCCAACAAGTCTGTTGGCGTTATAGGTTATAAAATTGTGGACCTGTGCATTGCTCTAATGAAGAAGGTATGAATTTAATAAAATCCAGATATTAGAAATCAAATAATACTTGAATTAATAATAGTGACACTTTCAGCTTGGCTTTCGACTTTCTAGAAATTCACTATAAAAATAATAAATTAAAACATACCTGTTGCTTGCTCGATGTTTTGAGGTGCCGCTTTATCAGACACCTGCGTTGAGAGTCCTGCTTCCAACAAGTCTCTTAAGGATATAGGTTGTGAAATCATAGTTCTGTGCTTTTCTATAATATTTATAAAATTATTAGTGAACTATTTCAGAATAACTATGTAATTTATAATACTGTTATATTGAAAACATAGAGATTAAAATTACTTACTTTCTGGAACGGGCAAATTAATGTCTTGAACCAATGCTTTTCTTTTCTGCATTCGCATATGTATTTTTGGGTATTGGTAACTCGGTGAAGGAACAGCTGTCTTGAGGAGTTTTCTTGTCGGCCAAATAGTGGAGTCATAATTACTTACAAGAAAATGGTTAGAGCATACTTTCATGGATCCCTTAAATTCAGTTTGATCTATATAGCATGCTTTCATCCAAGATCTACGAGTTTCCAGGTCTGCAGGGAAACCTAAAATAATTTCAATTCATTAAAAGAGTAAGTAAAGAATTCTCAGAATATACTGTCAAATTATTGTATTGTAGTTTAGTTGGATCATCGGTAGAATATGCTTCAGTTATTTGGTGTCCATATTACAATAATGGGATTGGATAAATTGAAACATTACAGAGAATGTAACTAAATTTATATGTAAATTTTTGAGTATGCTTTGTATTTATCTAACATTTCCACTGTACTATGTACTGTATGAATTACATTTAGAAGTCTTCATGCTATAAATTAATTTTGTATAAATAAAATAAAAAGTATCAATGTCATCAGTTTAGTATGCAATCAACAAACTTTAATGTAAACTCGTGGTAATGAATTATTGTAGGTTAGGTTAGTGCTACTGGTAATTCCAGCCTTGCACGTACGTACCTACCAATATCTATTATTAGGTATATATAATTTTAAAAAGAACAATATTGATTGATGTTACTTACGCATGGAATGTTAAATTAAATTTTTAAAGTCGCATCACAAACACAACACCGAGTCATGACGAAGAATAAAATTGGTCCTTGGCACAATCCAATATATACCACAATTGTCTTTCAAATCTATAACTAAAGTGAAAAGATATTAATTACATAAAATCACAAAAATTATATTTAAAAACTCGATTCTCTTATAAACACTCTAACTGTAAACAATCAAACAAATTTAATGGCGGTGGCAGGCGAGTGGCGACGATTACGAAGCGAGAGACGCCATACGCTAAAATTTCTTCTGCGCAAGTTCAAGAAGTTCATCGACCCTGAATCGAGAGAGAGTGAGGTAAATAACCCACAAATGACACGAAAGGAGAGGAACCAAAAAAGGCATTTTGCTGGTTGTCCGGACACAGTCGTAGTTAGATTGATATGGTATATTGGTGTCTTTAATTTTTATAAATCTATGGTTAAATCAAAACAAATTATATAGGTATGCAACCAAACATACGATCTTAACATTTCTTGTTCTACAAAGGGTTGTATATAAGTGTTGAATAGAATATATTATACTTCATTAATATACAGGGTCTTCCAACCCTTACAAATGCCTTTTACAAACGTTCTTATAAAACGTTTTTGTTGCGTAAAATTGAATTAAAAGACACTATTTTCAATTTGTAAGCACTTCCAGTTTCGTCGTATATTACCCCAACTTTCTTATTTTAAATGAAACACCCTGAATATTTTGACATTTTTGGAATCTATAGTGAATTCTGAATATAACAGTTATATTTTTCTTTGATGTATTATTTATTTCTTTTTTTTAACGAAAATTTTAATTTTTGATTTAGGAATGCCATGATTTCCAAAAAATTTTTTGTGATGGAGGTTTCTTTACTGTTGCAAAAATGGAATTACTATTTTAAGATCAATACTTAGTACATTGGAGCCTTCAAAAGTGAGAAAATCAGCTTTTCTAAGAAATACGTATTTGTCAAATCTAAAAATGGTGGCTCATTACGATATTGAGAAAATATATGTTTCTACAATTACAGTGATTCCATAATTTTTACAATTTGTAGGGTAAAATAAGTGTTAAAAAGAAAATCCACTATCGGTTGCTTACGAATGTAGTAATAATGTAATTAAGTTTTTCCATATGTTCATACATAATTGGTGAACAAAAGAAATATATTTTTTGGTGTTTTGGTTCCGAAGATTTGCTTTTGCCTGCCGGAGGACGGAGATCATGGTCAAAAACCGGAGATCTGGCAACCCTGAATAATCGATTATGGAATATTCATCTTCAAATATACCCTGCATATGCGATGCTCAATCAATCAAATGTCTTTACATAAGTCTCCAGCTGTTTACAAATTACAAAGAGAAATATAGTGCGACGCCACCCGAAGTTTGGCTAGTGTAAAAATATAACTTTTTTTATTTTTTGTCATACGTTTCCTGATTCTTTATGTATTAACATTTTAAAATAAAATTCACTTTATTATGTACAAATTTCTGTTTTTCTGTTTGGAAATGTTTCAGTAGTTGTTTACAATACAACATTATGGCTGCATAAAAGTTGTCACTGTGAACCAATACTTCCGTCCGAGCTCTAATTAAGAAACAAAAGTTGTTAACTAATAAAATTATTGTTACCAATGAATTGAAATTTCCTTAATTGTAGCATTAAATTAATTACTGTTTCACTACACCTTATAAACAAAACAAATAGTCAAAAAAAGCATTTAAAATCCTGGCGTGACATCTAGGTGAACAAAATATACCTATTACACAAATTCAATACACTTAAGTTAGTAATCTATATCAGTTTAATACATTGCCATCTATTTTACAGTAGATTAATATAAAAATCAGGGATTCGTGTAAGTATAAATCTGATTATAGGAAATTAGGACAAATATTTCAATTTCTGAACTTTATTTGTTTTTGAGTGATGACATCATCAGCATTTTTTTAAATAATAATTTGATAACTCCCTTATTTTTGGTTGATATTTTACAAGTTGTTGGCTGTTATAGTAGAAATTATTTCTTCAATAAAAAAACAGAAAAAACTTTATTTCCTATTTTTATTTTCAAAGGACTTCCAGCCAGGTATATGGACAATTTATCCTACGTTTCGTCCGAGTTTTCGGACTTCTTCAAAGGTTAAAAGCTAAAAATAATAGTTTTACATAAGTCTTAAATTAGATTAGTGACAGAATACATACTCGTATCTAAAAAAGTGTTTTCTTACCTAATATAAATTTTCTATTTTAATTTCATTGTATGGGCTGGTCTTATTTTGTTTTCATCATTTTTTTATTTGGTGAGTATGTATGTGTTGTACGTGTGGTTCGACGAGTTAGGCAGAGAATGATCAATATTTGGTGTCGTCGTTGATGTGTTCTTTTTTAAGAGTAGGTAATTATAACAGCTGATAGTATACTTATATTGATGGTCCGAGTGACAGAGTTATTGTAAACATTCTCGTGATATTGGGTAGCCGTTGAGAAGAGATTTTGCAGTTAGCACATATACAGGATGTATAAAAATTGTTACTATTGAATAAGATTGCGATATATGCTACTTAGATTTTCTATATTTGTTTGATAATTTACTGTTTTTTTGTTGTTTTGTATTTCGGCCATTTCCAAAAACATGCGTTTTTTGGAATTTCTTTCTTTATGCAGTATGGTTGTATTCGGAAAGTTAAAATTGTGTGAATTATTTATGGCGTGTTCAGCTAATGCTGTGCTACATGAATTAGGAGTTGCTATGGAATTTCTAATTGATAATTTATCTTGATTTATACGTTTATTTAAATATTGTTGGGTCTGTCCATTGTAACATCTATCGCAATCTGAGCAATCAATTTTATAAATAACATGGGTTTGATTTAATTTCTCTATTGGATCTTTTAGTTTTGAATATAATTTATTTTTTATGCTATTATCATTTCTGTATGCTAATTGTATGTTATATTTACCTAATTCTTTCTGAACTTTTTTTGATACTTGTGGTATGTATGGTGCCGATATGTATATTTTGTCTTTATTTGGATTGTTTTGATTTTTTGTCCTGGTTTGTGTTGTTAAATATGGGTCCAAAGCAGTTAGGTTGTAAATCTATGTCAACTTGATTTTTATTGCTTTTGTTATTTATTATATGTATTCTCATTTGAATATACTTATTCATAAAAGGTGGCGGGTAAAAGTTATTTAAAAGGATGTTTTTGATTTTAATTATGTTTTCTTTGTGAAACAGTTTATCTGATAGTAAAATGGCTCTGTCCACAAGGCTGTTTATAACGCTAATTTTGTATTTATTACTAGTTTTTGATTGGAAGTTGGTATATCGTCCCGAACTCATACTTTTTTGATACCAATTAGTTTTAATTCTACTGGTAGATCTAATTAAAGTCAGGACTAAGAAGTTTATTTTATTTTCATTTTCTGTTTCTAATGTGTATTTTATTTTTCTGTGTTGTTCATTGAATTTCTGTAATATGTAATGTATTTCATTTTTATTAACGCATAGTAGATAATCGTTTACGTATCGTTTATAAAATGCAATTTTATTTGAAAGTGTCGGTATTAGTTGGTTTTCTAGATATTCCAGAGTTAAATTTGCACACACTGCTGAAAGTGGTTGGCCCATAGCTAGCTAGTCCTTCTGTTTGTTTATAAAAGGTTTTATTGAACGAGAAGTATGTTGAATTTAATATAAATTTTATGGTAAAGATAAATTCTTTTTCCTCTATGCCTGTAAATTGTTTGATATCATTCCATTTATTTTGTATGGCTTCTATTGTCAAGTCTATTGGTATATTTGTATATAGTGATGTAATATTAAGAGAGATTAATATATAGTTTTCCGGTATGTTAATTTCATCAATAATTTTTTTTAACTCCCAGGAGTCTTTCAAGCTATAAATAGTTTTGCCTACTACATTTGTTAAGCTATTTGATAGAAATTTTGAAAGTTCGTAGTTCGGTGCTTGTACGCAGCTACATATAGGTCTCATTGGAATATTAGGCTTGTGTACTTTTGGTAAACCATATAATTTTGGTGATAATGGTGATAAACAGCCTCGTGGACAGGGCCATTTTACTATTAGATAAACTGTTTCACAAAGAAAACATAATTAAAATCAAAAACATTCTTTTAAATAACTTTTACCCGCCACCTTTTATGAATAAGTATATTCAAAAAGAGAATACATATAATAAATAACAAAAGCAATAAAAATCAAATTGACATAGATTT
The DNA here is from genome assembly GCA_029963845.1 of Rhamnusium bicolor. Classification (NCBI taxonomy): domain Eukaryota; kingdom Metazoa; phylum Arthropoda; class Insecta; order Coleoptera; family Cerambycidae; genus Rhamnusium; species Rhamnusium bicolor. The sequence goes on along the minus strand of JANEYF010002382.1, from coordinate 1,288,735 downwards.
ACAACCTTACTACTTTGGTTACATATTTAACAACACAAACCAGGATAAAAATCAAAACAATCCAAATAAAGACAAAATATACATATCGGCACCATACATACCACAAGTATCAGAACAAGTTCAGAAAGAATTAGGTAAATATAACATACAATTAGCATACAGAAATGATAATTGTATAAAAAATAAATTATATTCAAAACTAAAAGATCCAATAGAGAAATTAAATCAAACCCATGTTATTTATAAAATTGATTGCTCAGATTGCGATAGGTGTTACATTGGACAAACTCAACAATATTTAAATAAACGTATAAATCCACATAAATTATCAATTAGAAATTCCATAGCAACTCCTAATTCATGTAGCACAGCATTAGCTGAACACGCCATGAATAATTCACACAATTTTAACTTTCCGGATACAACCATACTGCATAAAGAAAGAAATTCCAAAAAATGCATGTTTTTGGAAATGGCCGAAATACAAAACAACAAAAAAATAGTAAAGTATCAAACAGATAGAGAAGATCTAAGTAGCATATATCGCAATCTTATTCAATAGTAACAATTTTTATACATCCTGGATATGTGCTAACTGCAAAATCTCTTCTAAACGGCAACCCAATATCACGAGAATGTTTACAATAACTCTGTCACTCGGACCATCAATATAAGTATACTATCAACTATTATAATTACCTACTCTTAAAACGAACACATCAACGACGACACCAAATATTGATCATTCTCTGCCTAACTCGTCGAACTACACGTACAACACATACATACCTACCAAATAAAAAAATGATGAAAACAAAATAAGAATGAAATTAAAATAGAAAATTTATATTAGGTAAGAAAACACTTTTTTAGATATGTCTTCTGTCACTAATCTAAGACTTATGTAAAACTATTATTTTTAGCTTTTAAGTTTTGAAGAAGTCCGAAAACTCGGACGAAACGTAGGATAAATTGTCCATATACCTGGCTGGAAGTCCTCTAAAAATAAAAATAGGAAATAAAGTTTTTTTCTGTTTTTTATTGAAGAAATAACTCCTTATTTTTGTTTTGAGTTTGATAGATCTTGTAGTTGTCAAAGTGACTATATGAAAACTTTGACACAGAAAACTTTTGAGAAAAAAAATTGAACATTAGAAAACACAAACTATATTAGTATAGAAAATAAGAAAAATCTGTCTCTAAGCAAATAAACGCATCAAATTAAGTGTTCGAAGTATCATTCATTGACCTCTTGATATTGAGTAAGTCTAGTTACAAATTTTTCTCGAATATTTGTGACTGATTTTTTGGTTAATTTTCCAAATCTTCTAGATTTGTGGTCTATTAACATGGACCTTCGATTTTAAGTGACTTCAAAATAAATCAAGAGGTGTAAGGTAGCGAACCTATCACCTTATGCCTACTAATCGACCTACTACGAAAATAATAGGTATAATAAACAATTAGGAACAGGACGCGCAAAGTACGGTGGTGCACCGTCTTGCTGATATCAAATATAAAATATTTAACATTTGTATCAGAAGAGAATGAATAAAAGAAAAAAAAGGTACAATTTAGGGAAAAAAAATTAAAAATTTTTATTGCATTTCTGGACGAATCTCGACGAATTATAATGAAAAAAACATAACTTTATAAAAAAAATCTGACCGTATGTCTGTAGTATCGCGATAACGACCACAGTTTTTGAGGTAAAGCTTTCAAATTTGATACACATGTTCTAAAGACCAAAGACAATGATAAATTCGGTAATGAGAAAAAATTGGCAACCTGTAGGAGGTCAACGGGACCCAAACTTTTTTGTATTTGTCTTTACAAAAAAATATATTCTTGATGAAAGATTATAAATCATGTCTACTATATCGAGCCAATAAAATATATTTTCCAAGTACTTAAAACTGTTGTAAACTGAAATTTTTTACACATTTGACCTCATAAAATGGGGTTACGATAAATTTAGCAGTTTGACATTTGAAATGCCTAATTTAATTACAAAAATGTCAATGTGAATAAGAAGAAATTATTAAAATATATGACATAAATTGTTATTGACAGTATCGAATGACGTTGATAATTACCTAATTATTTAAAAATTGTTATGAAACATTTCAAAGTACGCTATTAAAATTTAATTGAAGTAAGTGAAAAATTAAATATAATGATTTTTTTAGATCGGGATGATATATACTGGTATAAGGAATTTATGTGCTGGCCACATCAGATATTTTTGTTAGTTTTCAAAATAAATCATATTTATATGAATAATTATTTTTTTTCTTACACTAGATACTTCCCATAGAAACCCTGTTTTTATTTTAGGGCTACGAATCTGGCTTCAGCCGACTAGTTGGCCACACCATCTAAACCCCCTAAAACCGTGATCAAGGGGGTTTGTAACAATAAATCTTCTAATGAATTTTTTCAAAATTTTCTTTTTTCGTTCAAAGAGCTTGAGACTTTTACTGGTAGTGGGCTTCCAAAGTCGACACGTGGTGTGGGGGTATTTTTTTCATTTATTTTTTCGATATCTGCATCCCTTCACGAGTTATAAGAACCTTTAACTTTTGTCAGTTTAAGCTTTACCACATATTTAACATCTATTCGACCTTTCAAGTATTTTTTTGTAAAAACTTTTTGTTTTTAGTCCAAAGGGACTGACACTTTTGCACAGAATAGTAGTGCTAAAGTAGGCAGCGGGTAGTTGGGGGTATGTTTTTTATTTAATTTTCTCATAATCTACGTCCCTTCAAAAGTTATAAGAAGTTTTTGCTTGTGTCAGTTTATATTTTACATATTTAACATCTATTTGATCCTTTAAAGAATTTTTTTCAAAACTTTTTTTGTTTTTCGTCCAAAGGGATTGAGACTTTTGCACAGGAGAAGAGGCTGCCAAAGTCGAGGTTGGGCTTTGGGGATGTTTTTTACACTTATTTTTTCGATATCTACATCCCTTCACCAGTTATAAGGACTTTTTGGTATTGTCAGTTTATGCTTTATTATCTACTGATATACTGATATAACATTTAATCGATCTTTTGAAAGAATTTTTTCAAACCTTTTTTGTTTTTCATCCAAAAGGACTGAAACATTTACACAGGATAGCAGTTTGTCAAAGTAGACAGAGGTTATTTGGGGGTATTTTTTTCATTCACTTTTCTGATGACTACATCCTTTCACGAGTTATAAGGACTTTTTGGTTTTGTCAGTTTATATTTTTTTACATATTTAACATCTATTTGATCCTTTAAAGAATTTTTTCAAAACTTTTTTGTTTTTTGGTCCAAAGGGATTGAGACTTTTGCACAGGAGACGAGGCTGCGTAAGTCAACATTGCGTCATTGGGGATGTTTTTACACTTATTCTTTCGAAATCTACATCCCTTCACGAGTTATACGGACTTTTTGGTTTTTTTTAGTTTATATTTTACATATTTAACATCTATATCATCCTGTTAAGATTTTTTTTCAAAACTTTTTTTGTTTTTGGTCCAAAGGGATTGAGACTTTTGCACAGGGAGACGAGGCTGCCTAACTCAACATTGCGTCTTTGGGGATGTTTTTACACTTATTTTTTCGATATCTACATCCCTTCACCAGTTATAAGGACTTTTTAGTTTTGTCAGTATGCTTTACATATATATCATGTACTGATATACTAACATAACATCTAATCGATCTTTTAAAGAATTTTTCAAAACTTTTTTTGTTTTTCATCCAAAGGGACTGAAACATTTGCACAGGATAGCAGGTTGTCAAAGTAGACTGGGATTATTTGGGGGTATTTTTTCATTCATTTTTCCGATGCCTACATCCTTTCACGAGTTATAAGGACTTGGTTTTTTCAGTTTATATTCTTTACATATTTAACATCTATTTGATCCTTTAAAGAATTTTTCAAAACTTTTTTGTTTTTTGGTCCAAAGGGATTGAGACTTTTGCACAGGAGATGAGGCTGCCTAAGTCGACATTGCGATTTTGGGGATGTTTTTACACTTATTTTTTTCGATATCTACATCCCTTTACGAGTTATTAGGACTTTTTGGTTTTGTCAGTTTATATTTTACATATTTAACATCTATCTGATCCTGTAAAGAATTTTTTTCAAAACTTCTTTGTGTTTCGTCCAAAGGGATTGAGACTTTTGCACAGGAGACGAGGCTGCCTAACTCGACATTACGTCTTTGGGGATGTTTTTACAGTTATTTTTTCGATATATACATTCCTTCACAAGTTATAAGGACTTTTGGTTTTGACAGTATGCTTTACATATATATCATGTACTGATATACATCTAATCGATCTTTTAAAGAATTTTTTTCAAAACTTCTTTGTTTTCATCCAAAGGCACTGAAACATTTGCACAGGATAGCAGGTTGTCAAAGTAGACCGGGGCTATTTGAGGGTGTTTTTTTCATTAATTTTTTCGATGCCTACATCCTTTCACGAGTTATAAGGACTTTTTGGTTTTGTCAGTTTATACTTTACACACACATATACTTTTTTTATTCTTGAATTTTCCGGGGCCTCGGCCTGCAGTGTGTGCAGCAGATGTCACACCTGAGATGACCTTTTAAATGGCAATGAAGTAGACTTCTATATAAGACATAAATTTGGAGTCTCTGGAAAAGTTTACATACTTGCGTCAATTACACCTGTCGATGTTGAACAATATACAAATACAGTACAATACAAATAGATTTTTAAAGAGAGGCACCGGAGATTAATTTCGGAACATTTACAACAAATGTACTTTTACTCTCGTGATCGCTAGTTAAAAATACATGTGAGTCGCTCCCCACACACGTCAGTGTACACTGTACATGTACAGAGAAACGCCAGCTTTATTTATAATACCTAGTAAATAGCTAAGTATTAACCAAAAGGTATATTTAAACATTTTGTTTTCAAATCAAATGACTCTTTTGTCAATTTAAATATTTTATGGTGTTCTTTTTTTAATAAATATTTTTTAAAAAATAAACGGCCAACTCGCTTTTTTTAAATGGTACCCTGTAAATTTTTTACGTGATTTCGGTACAGCTTTAAATTAGCTTTCCAACGCATTTTTAAAATTTAAAATCGGTCCATAAATGGACTTTAAACAAATTCAAAGCATACTTAATCCAGTCACTTAAGCCAAAAAAGAGAGTCAACCTCGGAATGAGAGATAATAAGATGTAAACTTGTATAAACCTTTATTTTTGGCGGTCTAAAAGTTGTCTCAAAAGTCTCATAAAATCTCGTGTCCGCGTCTTAATATATTCAAGATCAAAGGTCACAAAAATCGGGTTTTTGCAAATATCTCGCTAGAGAATAAAATTCTCTACAACTTTTGTTTCAAACATTTTTTTATATACTTAACCGTTTTTTGAGATAGAGGGCGGAGAGCGGTGTTTACCTATTCACAGCATAATGCAAGGTCGACCGTAAGTCCCGGTAAATAATACGCCGTATAAAGTATATAAATCATTAAAAGATATATAATTATGAATAATTTGCATTGTTTATTAATTAATACATTATATTTAACGATATTTTTCATTTATTAAATATATATTTGTTTAATATTACTTACCTTTCCGTGTAATTAACTGCAAGAATGGTTGTGGTTCACGCTGCGGATGCAGGAAATCGGGGTTGCAATGTATTTTAGCTTGTGGCCAGTGTAATGAGCAAGTGTGCCTCAATTCTTCACCATGTCAAAGCGATCTCGATGAAGATAGTACATTTGACCCCGATATTCTCGAAGATCTAGAGACAAATATCCTTGACAATGAAAATGATGATATTGAATTGGAAATTTTCGAGCGACCGGAAGACGATGATGAAGAAGAAGAAGAAAATTAAGACTCAAGTCCTAATTATAAAAGTTTTTGAAAAACTTCCCCACATTTGAACTTCAACTGTAATAAATATATGAAAAAGTATTTCTAAATAAAGATATAATTAAAATGTATTTACTCTATTCTTTTCTACTTAAAATATAATTAACATATATATTAGAATATAATTAAAATATATCTACTTAAAGTATTCCACTCAACAATTTTTTGATTACACGGAAAGGTAAGTAATATTAAACAAATATGTATTCAATAAATGAAAACTATCGTTAAATATAATGTACTAATTAATAAACAATGCAAATGATTCATAATTATATATTTTTTAATGATTTATAGACTTTATACGGCGTATTATTTACCTGGACTTACGGTTGACCTTGCATTATGCTGTGAATAGGTAAGCGCGGCGCGCTCTCCGCCCTCTATCTCAAAAACGGTAGAGTATATAAAAAAAATGTATGGGACAAAAAGTTGTAGAGAATTTTATTCTCTACAATTTTTTATAATAAATGCAAACGGCATTAAAACCATAGGAAGCGAGAGAATTCTAAATCTTCATTGTGTTATCTCGAACTTCAAACCGCACTCTCAAGTGCATTTATGGACCGATTTAAAATTTTAAAATTGCGATGGAAAGCTAATTTAAAGCTCTACCGAAAGCATGTAAAAAAATATACAGAGTACTATTTAAAAAAAAGTGAGTTTTGGCTGTTTATCTTTTATAAAATATTTATAAAAACAAAAAAACGCCATAAACGCAAAAAAAAATATTTGTTTTAGGTGCAAAATATTTACAAACATCTTTTGGTTAATATCTTGCTATTTACTAAGTATTATAAACTTTAATATAATTTTCATGACCACTTAGCAATCACATACAATTCCATGTTTCAAGGTCATTTCTGATTAGATTTTTGTTTTGGAAAAGCCGTTATAAATGTAATTCAAACGAAGTGCTATTTAAATTAAAAAAGGTTACTAGTTCTTCTGGTTAAACCGGAAATATATTTTGGGTCTGATTAGGTCAAAAAATGTATTTTTATGCCAAATATGCTGTGTCCTAGTTTAAAATTTTTATCTTGAAAAATAAAGAAAACTGGGAATGTACCTGGTTTCGTGGGCACCCGGTATATAAATTTTGAAAAATGTTAAATTATGTACATACATATGTATTTTACGTATTTAAAAAAATGTATGTAGTTTTTCCTCTTGAGCAAATACGAGAAACAGTACTCACCGTCAGCCTTAAACTATGACCCTGAGTTAGTGTTTTATTCTATTCATATTCCAATGCTCTTGTTTGCACGTCATGAATATTAAACAGTTTTTTAATAATAAGTTTAATAATAATTTATGTATATTACATTTATTTATTTATGCACCATTTAAGTCGATTTACAACAGTTGGCGTACACAGAATTTTGCTAAGGGTTAATAGCTTTTTCCGCAACCGGCTAGAAAATAAACTGTTTTTGGTAAATTTTTTGAGTGGTAAATACATATTTACTGATATAGCTTGGTAAAGTGACATAAGGAATCGACAAAGTCTTTACCGATCCCTTAAGTTAGTTTTAATTGACATCAATAGGGTAGGTGCCTAATTAAGCACTCTAGACAACAACGTTTGACATTTGTTAGTTGAATTGTATTAATTTTGTTTACAAAACATTACAAGTCAAAAAGTTTTTTGAGACTAGCAAGATCGGTTGCAGAAAAAATATTGTACACAACACACCCGTAACATGTCTTTTTACTGGGCTAAACTCATGATCGCCCAGTAAAGAATCACTTTCCGGCCCTGTTATGTTACTATTAAACAAATTATGTATCCTCTTCTTGGATGAAGTTTAAAATATAGAATAAAATGAAATGTAATAACGCTAAAAATTTTACAAAACTTATCACAGATAAGTATAACATACATATTTTTAAACTATTATTTTCCGGACTATTTACCGAAACGCTGCACCTTGGATTATAAGAAAGATAATATGCACATTATGTTCAGTACGACTGACTCAATAATGTTGTTTTTAATTCTAACTATACTGTTCTGTAAAACCAAAAATAAATAAAACAAAAGTACTCACTAGCTGAACAATCACTTCAAAACTTTAATACATCCACATACTTACATATATTTTTGCATTTTTGTTGTTAAGGTAGCCCTTAGAAAGCCTCGAAAGTAACTGCAAATCTTAGTAAATCCTAATGTAATAAATATTAATGTCTTCAGAGAACAGAATAATTGAAATTATATAGTGGAAATGTGTGTATGTGTGAAAAGGTACAATTTCTTGAAAAAAATTAAAAAAATTGTATTGCATTTTTTGGACGAATTTCGACGAATTATAATGAAAAAACATAACTTGATGAAAAAAATCTGTCCGCATGTCTGTAGTATCACGACATATATATATATATATATATATATATATATATATATATATATATATATATATATATATATATATATATATATATATATATATATATATATATATATATATATATATATATATATATATATATGTATGTATACATATACATGTGTATACATTTTACAATTAAGTTTAAAGTTATGATTTTAATGCTCTATGTAATATTGTTTTTTTACTTTTGTCTTTCTAAAATATTATTTTATATTATATTTTTGTAATTCCCATTTTGTAAATGGTTTCCCGTTGAATGGTGTAAATAAATAAATAAATATATAAATTAAAATAAATCGATATGTCTTCAATCACGTAGCTGTATCTCCACGATCGCAGTGGCTCTTTTGCCACACACGGTTTACCGCAACAAAACTACAGAGATATCAATTTAGCTTGCGAAAAAATTCTATGAAATTTTATACGGTATTTGTGATACATGTGTTCTGAAAACCGTACCTCGCCCCAGAAAGTACCCACCTTGGTATAGTAATGTTCTAGTACGAAATATAAAAGAAAACGCAAGACAATTGAGAAAATATAAGCGAACCGGAGAGACCACTGCTCATAATGCGTTTAAAAATCTCAGGTTTCAGATAAAACGGAATATAGACACTGCTTACAAAGAATATCTAAACAGTATCCAAATTAATATAAAAAATAATGCAAACAGTTATTGGTCTTTTGTTAACTCGAAAAAGGGGACAACTGCAATACCCGACAGTCCAAACTACCAAAACCAATGTCTCGATAATTCACAGGAAATTGCAAATGGTTTTACAGGCTTTTTTAAAACCGCTTATAATTTACAATGTGAAAATTATGACAAGAAAGAGAAGTACACTAACAACCTTTATATGAACTTTATTGAATTTACTTCCACAGATGTTCTTTCTGCTCTGCGACAACTTAAACCTAAATTTACAAAAAGGTCCTAGTGAAATACCTGCATTTATTATTAGAGACTGTGCAAACGTTTTTGTGAAAATCGATCATTTAAAACAAGTATATTTCCTAACATTTGGAAGAGATCTCGATTTGCCCTGTATATGAAAAACGTGACAGACATGATATTGAAAATCATCGCCCAATTACAATTATTTGCAGTTTTGCTAAGGTTCTGAAAATTGCTATACATAGAGCCATATATCCCCATATTGAGGGACAGATTGTTTCTAGTCAACATGGTTTTATAAAAAACAAATCCACTGTTACCAATTTAATGTGTGTAACTCAGTACATTTCACATTATCTTGACATCGGCACCCAGGTTGACGTACTTTACACAGATTTTTCGAAGGCTATCGATAGGCTTGACCACGGTATATTAATACATAAACTTCAAATTGCAGGTTTTTTCCAGTCACTTATTACCTTGCTTAAATCATATCTGAACAAAAGAACACAATATGTAAAGTACCGTGGTCATAGATCTTTTGATATTTTTGCATCTTCAGGGGTTCCACAGGGTTCCATCTTGGATCCTTTGTTATTTGTAGTATTTATTAATGATATCGTGGTTGACATGGATATTGATGTCTTGTTATATGCTGATGATGTTAAAATTTTTTCTGTTGTCAAAACTCTGGATGACTGTCGACTGTAGAAGGCTTCAAAGACATCTTGAAATAATATAAGGTCGGTGTAATCAAAACGGTCTGCTCCTCAATGTTGGCAAATGTAATGTCTTTTTCTAGGAAGAAAGAAACTCTTCTTTATTACTATAAACTGGATGTTACAATGCTGAAACGGGTCGAATTCTTTAAAATCTTGATGTCACATTTGACGTTAAACTTACTTTTAATAAACATGTTGAAAACACCGTTCTGTCTGCAAGTAAGAATATGAGATTTGTTATTAGAAATTCGGCAGGTTTTACTGACACCCATCTCCTCACTCTACTTTTTAATACTTTTGTTAAATTTAAGTTAGAATATGGTATCCCGGGTATGTTACATATACCAAACTCCTTGAGAGTATTCAGACGTTTCTTAAAGTTTTTAGCTTTTACGATTGATGGGGAATATCCACCTATTGAATATCCCCAAGAAGTTCTTTTAAATAGATTTCCAGTGGATACTAGCATTATAAACTATCTAAAATAACAGAACAATTGTTATTTCATGTACCACATCCCAGTGCATGATATCGGGCGAGCGAGGAGGCATAGGAAACGTCCATTATTGACGATCCATTGATCGTAAAAAGTTTCTTGTAAAAAATTATTTAACAAACACGCGTTATGTGGGGGAGCACCGTCGTGCTGATAAAAAATGTTTCTATGTTCGGCGAGAGGTAAATTTTCTAACTAAGCTATTATTCAAATTTTGTAAAAATATTTAAATATCTTTCACCTAAAAAAAAACGAAAACAAAAAAATAAACTAATAAAATTCTAATGCCACCACTATCGTTTCTTATGACACAGTAAACATTAAACTGCCAACATTCTTGAAAATTTCGCTCCCTGAACACATGAGGATTCGAGTTACTCCAATAATGCGAATTGTGTCGATTAAAAAAGTCATTTTTTGGTAAATTCAGCTTCATCTGACCATATAATATTTACCAAATAACATCGTCTCCTACAGAACTTATTAGAATAAATTCAGAAGAATTTTCTCTTAGGAAATCTGTTTCTTTTAATCGTTGAACTATTTGGAACGAAAATAGGTGAAATTTATGTTTAATTAAAATTCTGTGAACTGAATCCTTGCATATTCCCGATTTCAAAGCAGTTTGTCAGAATTGCTATTTCTACGTTTTTGTCATCAACAATAGGCTTCCGCTTTTGAATTCTTGCCTTAACAGAGCCATAGTTTTTTAAAATTATCCAGTAAGTGTTTTAGAGTGCTTGGTGACGGTTTCCGTTTTTGTGGATATCGGGTAGCAAATGTACTACAAGTTCTTGATATTACTTTATCACATTCTCCATAAATAATAAACAAATTCAAAATGGCTTTATGAGTGTAATTTAAACGCGGTGGCATTTTTTTGACAAAAGAGAATGACATTCCTGATTGTTTCTAATCAGGGCTAATTTGATAAAGTTTTTACTAAAAATTCTTTCTAAGAAAATCGCAAATATTTTAAAAAGTTATAACTTAAACCCCCATAATGCTTATATCAGAAAAAAAGGAATTTAATTATAAATAACTTGATGTAAAAAAATACAGGGTGTTCCATTTAAGTTACGCAAGTTTTTCGTGGTTTGAAGTTTACAAAATTCAATATCAAAAATGGAACACTTGATATACTACTATTGAATTTCTTTAAACTGTAGAGCGTAGCTCAACTTATGGTCTTTTGAATGCCAAAGAGCAAATAAGTATCTTTTACACGAAGAAAGTTATAAAGGTTACTGTAAACCATTACACCTGTCAAAATTTTTTTAAAATGTCAAATATCTCTGAAACGGCTGAGCATAGGCATAGGATATCTTATATGTTTTTGACTCAGAATTTTATGTTTTTTTCGAAAACCCTAAAAGATATAGGGTATTCCATTTAAAATAAGCAAGTTGGTATCGACTTCTTGTATAACCAGAAGTGTTTGTAATTATTTTAGCTGGATTGGCCACACTGCCGTTAGTAGCTCCCTACATTTTCAAAATTTTCTGGTTCGTACTTTTCCCTATATCGATCGATGTAGTTCCTGGTGAGACACCATGTACTGTTGGATGATGTATCTAAATAAATAAACAAATAATGTGCTGGAGCTCTGTCCATTGGGGGCCGGCATTCATTTCTTAAATTAGGAGAGATATTCTCGAGATATCCAAAATAAAAAATCATAAAATAATGATCCATTTAGACGTAGAGGTAGGATGTGAGGCCCACAAAGAGTCATGTTTATAACACCACAAATACATTAACATTGAGCTCCTTTTGAAATGCCCTAGGGTGAAAATTCTCATGAGTCCAAATTCTTAAATTATGAAAACTAATCGATATACTACAGGTAAAGGTAGATTCGTCAGTCCAAATAATTTTGTTTCCGAAGTCGGGATCTTCTTCCACAGTGTGTAGAAATCAATTACAAAAATTGATGCGCCTTTCAGCATCACTTGGTTGAACGCTTTGAACTTGCTGCATCCGAAAAGGTTTTATGTGGTTTTTCAGAACACGAAAAATGTTATTTTTGAAAACATGAACAGCTTGAGCGCATAAATTAAATATTAGAAGAGCTGTTAGACAGATTTATTGTTGTTATTAGATCTGGCCAAAATTGTGTTTCTAAATCGCTTATCTCGACGTACTACATTTCTTGTATCTCCTTTAAGTCCAACATTTCTAAATTCTACGTAGGTTCAAATAAAAACATTGCTATTGTCGCGCGACTATAGGCTCTTCAGATGTGTGATTGACACTCGAACTTTATGTGGTGTGCTTTGTCTTAGTAACTTACTGTTTGTGAAAAATAATAGTAATCCCGCAAATGTTCCAGAGATGCGGCTTATTGAAAGTTTTTAGATGCTCCTAAGATAAACGTAGAGATAACTATTCTGTAATAATGGAAGGGAAGCTCGAAATGAAGAACAATTACACAAATTCTGAAAAAATTTATATTTTAAATGTTCACTGTTCAATTGATTCTGAGGAATCTTCCTGCTATCTGCGACAATGGATAGCTCCCTATAAGTTAATTACCTCATTATAATAATAATTTACATTAGCATAAAGCTTTGTATGATAATTTCAATAAAAATTGGATGGTCATACAAAATTAAATTAAAATTTTTTGTTTTATTTTTCATATGCATATTGAAATTAATATTAATCCCATCATTATTGTTTAATATGACATAATAATTGGGGAGTTCAACTTCATGCTCTTATTTAACGTTTTGGCCATCATCTGTAAAATTCCTGTACATCGTTTTACTAGAATTTTTACGATTTCTGACATATTCTACAAAATGAAAAATACATATCTTTGAAATCGGATATAGATTCGTTTCCGAAGTGTTAGGGAAATATGTTATTATTTTTTGTGTCATATTGTCAAAAAAAAAAATACCAAAAAAAATCTTTTGACAAAGTCACACAGGCTTATTTCTCTAGTAGCATAAGGGGTAACAACTGTATTTTTTAGATATCCAAGAATTATTCATGTGGTAGTAAGCTCCAAGAAAGAAAAACCTTTGCACCTTTGTTAATATTATTTAATCTAGATATTTGGAAAAGAACAAAAATTTGCCCAGTGTTTAAAACAGGTGATTCTACAGTTATTAGTAATTACAGAGCGATTGCAATTCTCTCCAATTTTGCAAAGGTCTTTGAGATTATCCTCTATGATCGCATCTACCTGTCGGTCAGTAATAGGATATCACTCTACCAGCATGGATTTGTAAGTCATCGTTCACCAATAACCAACTTGACCATTTTCACACAATTTATCTTTCAAGTTATTGATGAGGCTGGACAGGTGGATGTGATCTATACTGATTTCTCAACGGCCTTTGACCGTATTGATCATGTCATCTTATTAAATAAATTGGGCAACTGGGGACTAAGTGATTCATTATTATCATTTTTACAGTCATACCTCTCTAACCGTGAACAACTTGTTTCATATAATGGTTTTAACTCCGAATCATTCATAGCCACTTCAGGTGTCCCTCAAGGTTCTAACCTTGGACCACTTCTCTTTTTACTTTTTATCGATGATATTACCTCTTACATTAGCAACTGCAATAAACTATTATTCGCTGATGATCTCAAGCTATACAAGAGAATCTCCTGTTGTGAAGACTGTGCACAACTACAAAATGACATTGACAGTGTTCAAAGTTGGTGTATAAATAATAGATTACATCTTAATGGTTCCAAATGTAAGGTTGTCACGTTTACAAAGAAGCACTCTAGTATCGAAAATGTTTACACTATTGATGGCAGGATATTGTCTAATCATAGCTCCATCAAAGATCTTGGAGTCACATTTGATCGTCAATTATCATTTATTGATCATATTAACCTAAAGGTAAAAGAAGCTACAAAGATGCTTGGCTTTATAATTAGAAATTGTAAATGATTTACCAATATTAGATCATTAAAAATCCTTTACTTTTCATATGTAAGATCTAAACTCGAGTATGCATCGCTTATTTGGTATCCATATTATTCAAATCATAAATTAGCCTTAGAAAATGTCCAAAGGAAATTTTTAAAATTTTTATCATTTAGAACTGATACGGCGTACCCAGAAAGAGGTATAGATCAAAATTTTCTTTTGACTAGGTTTGAAATGACTAGTTTAGAATTGATGAGGGAATGCAGTTCTATTTATTTTTTATACAATTTATTACATAATATTGATTGTCCTGAATGGTTGTCTCAAATATGTTTTAATGTACCAAATTACAATTCTAGACATAATACCACGTTTTTTCATTCTCATGCTAGAAGTAATGATCTTTTGAAATCATCTATTCATACAATGTGTATAAACTTTAACAAAATTTGCCATTTATGTGATATTAATAATTATTGTACAAAAAATGTAATCTTAAACATAGCCATGAATAATCATTAAACAATCATCATTAATTTTTTTAGTATTGTATCTTTATATTGTATAATGCATATTATAAGAATCTATTCTTCTTTCCTGCTTTCTTGTTTGTTATATAAATTAATGTATACAGTCAGGTGTATTTATATATCGTTTCTATGTGTATACATATATATTGAAATTATGCAAAATTGTTCTGTTATTGGGTGTTACCTGTTGGGCAATAAAAGTATTATTATTATTATTATTATTATTAATAACCCTAATTTTAAAACACTCTGTGGAATAATTTCCTAGCCAAACTCTTTCAAAATACCAATTTTTGTTAAGAACCATTCCTCTCCTACATTTTGTTTTTGGTTGTAGGTGCATTGGTTGATTTTTAAGAGCGAAATGGACATGTCACCAACAGTTTACTTTAAGAAATGTTATTTTTTGACGAGGTGGCTTTGCTCGTTGTTGCCCTAATGTCAGTTTGACAGGTTAGTTTATGAGTCTAGCAATGAAAAGGCAACAATATATTGTTTAGTTTTATAAGCAATTATTACAATAATTGCTTATTAAAAAGAAAGAAAATTTATTTATGCAAACTTCAATTCAAAATTACGTCCATCTTCAACAAGAGCAACAGCTTTTGCGCAATTTTCCGCACTTAAAACCATGGTAGGAGTATAGGTCTTGCGTAAAGAAGCTCACTCATTTACATAAAACGGTACGGGAATAGTCACACAAAAGATGACGTATGAGATAACCCGAAAGTATAGTAAAAACACGTTTAAGTAACACACTTAATTGGTTTAGTCATAAATGGGTGTCCAGAAATGTTTTCCGGAAAACAGAACTTTCATATTTTTGCATATTTCCAAACTGCGAAAGTAAAAATGAAATACACACAAATTTATTTACGAGAAAGACATCATAAGAGTATGCCCTCGCATTCCTCAACTTCGATGAGTCGAGTTCGAAATTTTCGATAACTCTCGAACAAAAATCATTACCTATGTGAATTATTACATCTTAAAGTCAGTACACAAATAATAGTCTCCCAACTTGAATTAGTGAACGTACTCCCACTTGCTTGAAATGGTCAAATTCCAAATATCTAGTAATTTTAATGTTGTTGAGTTGATGGTTACAACGTCCGAAATGTCATCGGAAGGTAAAAAAGAATCATTAGTATGCTTTCTTGGTATCGTGGATTTATTCCAAATTTCTCTACAACTGTTTTACCACTACTCGGAAATCAGTCAAGTGGGAATGGACTAAAGAGTGTGATGAGGCTTTTACCAATATTAAAAGTGTTTTAATTAGTGCTCCAATTTCATCTTGTTCTAATTGGAATTATCCATTCATATTACAAACCGATGCTTCTCAAATGGGCATTAGTTGCGTGCTCCCACAATTTTACGATGATAGGGAACATGTAATTTGTTATTTGTCACAAGCACTAACCAAGATAGAAGCAAAGTATGGGCTACACTATTAGATATTCTTGCCGTTATTTGGAGTAGACTCGAGAGACTACCTGGTTACATTGAGGCTTCTAAATTCATTGTTATCACCGATTGTTATACTTTAAAGTGGTTAAACAATTTGGATCGAAAAGGTAGACTGGGTAGATGGTGCTTAAGGCTCTAATGTTTTGATTTTGAGGTTTTTTATTGAAAGGGAAGGTACAACTTAATACCAGACCTTTTGTCAAGAGCTATACCATTTACCTTGTATACTATTTAGGTTAACAATGAATTGATATCTTCGGGTGATGCTTGGTATGACAAAATAATAGTTCTAGGTAAAAAATGATTCGTTACGTTATATTAGATGGTGTGAGTTAGATAGTAGATTGTATAAAAAGTTGATTGTGGTTTTAAAGATCTTCTCTCAGATGTTGGTACATGGAAGGAAGTAGTATCAAAATCAGAGAGACAGAAACTTTTGGAAAAATATCATGCTGAAGTATTAAACGGAGCCTATATGAGTGTGTATAAAGCTTATAATCGTCTTATCCAAAAGTATTTCTGGCCACGTATGAAAGCTGATGTGTATCGATATGTGCGAAAGTGTCGAGTTTGTTGTAGTTAAAAGCCTGTGCAGAAAGTACCAACTGGTGAAATGGATAGTAGACCAGAAGTAACTCGCTGTTGGCAATTAATAAGTAGTGATCTTTTTGGCTCTTTGCCACGCAGTAGTACTGGATATGAGTATGTTTTAGCCATTATCGATTATTTCAGCAAGTTTGTTATATTTGTACCTCTTAGGTCTGTCGCAGCAAAAAATATCATTAAAGCCATTGAGGAACAAGTTTTTCTATTATTTGGTGTTACTGAGTTCATAATAGTGGATAACGAATGGTGGAAGTAAAGACTTCCGACAATTCTTTGAGTCTTATGGTGTGAAACCGTTGTTTAATGCTTTGTATCACCCAAAATAATCCTGCCGAAAGAGTAAATACTTTTAAAGACGGTACTCTTGTCGTACATTGGTGAACAACAAAGGAACGGGTGTAATATCCTCCCATATCTCGTGTGTGCAATAAGAATAGCAAAGCATGAATCAACTCGCTTTACCCGATACTTCACAAATTTCGGTCGTGAAATGATTGTCAATGGTAAAGAATATCAAAATCGGAAGAATAAAGGTAAATTTGGTACTGATGATTTTGAAGAGAATGTTGAATGGAAGAGTAAGGGACTCACTAAATTGCACAACACAATAAAAATAAATTTGCAGAATGCTTATGAGAGAGCTAAGTTGAGATATAATTTTAGAGATCGCCCAGTAAGTTTTCAAGTGAATGATTATGTTTGAAAAAAGGACTTTCGTTTATCGGATGCGTCTAAACATTTCTCAGCTAAGCTTGCTCCCAAATTTAATGGTCCATATAGAGTGAAATATAAGATCGGTTTAAATGTGTATGAGTTAGAGAATGACGCCAAAATGTCAATAGGGCGATATCATGTAAAAGATTTAAAGCCTGACTTCATATTAGTAGGTGACTAGTTTTGAATTTTGATTTTGATGAATTATTTATTTTGTTTGTGGTTACTATTTTGGCATTATTTTTGGTATTTCGGGATGTAAGAAAATTTTTCATTTAGTAATTTTCTTGAGTGTGTTTTTATTTAGTAGATTTTATTAGGATGAAAATCAAATTCCTAAATTCCAGTTAACTATATTGAGTGACCGAAAAATCTAGAACTCCCGTTAATGAAGGCCAAATATTACCGTTTTGTTTTTCTTTTTTTTGCGTTATTGTCTTGTGCTGTGTTTTAGTTGATGAAATTTGTGTGAATGTGTTGAATGAATGGAGTGGTGTAGCATGATACGGTGAGGAAATTTCTAGGGATTGCATTTCAGAGTAGGTCTAAGGTGTAGTTCATGCAAGCTGGCCGCTGACCCATGAAACTACATCTGGCCAGAGACAGACTCTGGTGAATGAATGTGCGTCTATCCTGGAGTGAAAGATCTTGTAACTTGTGTATTTTTTCCCTACCCTTCTGGTGTATTTAATTTGTCACTTGTTGCTTCACAACAAGTTTAGGTTTTGCAGGTACCACAACTTGAATCTTCTTTTAGCTGGTCATTGTTAAAATATACTGTAGTATTGTTTTATGTAAATGTTTTTGCTTGAATTATTTACTAAGTGAATGTGGAATGTATGAGGGGGTATAATCGTTAGGTTTTTTGTGTCTTATACAGGTGGTTGCTGCCTAAGGGTTACCTAGTCAGTGTAAATTGTCTGATGTGAATGGATGCTCGTCTATCCTGACGAGAGAGAACCTTGTATTTTGTGTTTTTTTTTCCACCCTTCCGGTGTTTTAAATTTATTACTTGTTGCATCACAACAATCTAGGTTTTGCAGGTACCATTACCTGACTCCTCTAAGGATATTTAATCCATAGTTTTAGTTTGGTATATACTAGAATATACTCCGATATCTTGTTGTCTATCTCTCAGCCTCACTGTAAACTTTTGACCAACATTTGATTTGTTGTTTGTTTACGAACAGAACCTTGAAGAGGTAAATGCTAAATTTCAACCATAAGTTTTATGAAATTAATTTTTTTTGTCACCAGGTAAAACTGAAATAGGATAGGTTGTTATGTCCTAGTATTAAATTTTCTTAACCATTTTCTTTCTTAAACTGTTTTAAAAAAAAATTCCTTCAGAATTTTTTTTTTTTTGGTGACGTGGAGTTATTACAGCCTAAAGTTAGTACACAAATATTAGCTTCCTAATTTGAATTGAACGTACTACCACTCGCTTGAAATTTTCAAATTCCAAATATCTAGTGATTTTAACGTTGCCGAGTCGATGGTTACAACGTCAGTCATATTATTATTTGTTAACCTCGTTGACTTTAAATAGCCATAGTTTTGGAAAAGTCCTTCTTTTCCGTCAAGAAATTAATAAGAGCATTTGGTATAGCCAAAGAATAGATTTTTTGTTAAATCACATTTGGTTTTTGGTTGCTCAGAAATAGTTTCGGATAAAATTGTTTATTATTTCATTTGTTAATTAATACAGAAGTATTAATTGCTTTCGATTTGTAAATCGGATTTATTGGTAAATTATAATTTATAATTACTTTTATTAACGACTACGTGTTTGAAGGCTAACTTTAAATAATTTTTGTTCTTAATATATTTTAGACATTTTTGACACCGTGCTTTTTGGCACCGTACATTTTGAAATGTCTAATTTAGTTACTAAAATGTTAATGTCAATAAGAAGAAATTATTAAGATATATGACATGAATTATTATTATTGACAGTATCATCTATCGACGCTGAATATTAATTATATTAAAATTTTTATGAAACGTTTCAAGTCACGCTATTAAAATTTAATTGAGGTAAGTGAAGAATTAAATAGAATGATTTTTTTAGATCAGGATGATATATACTTGTATAAGAAGGTTATGTGTTGGCCACATGAGATATTTTTAGAGGCGTAAACGGAAAATATTTTCAAAATTTAAAATTAGTTGTTAAAGTTAATTATTATTCAAAAAGTTGATTGAAGATGAAGTTACTTTGTGAAAACCCATTTTGATTTAAAAAATTATAAACACTTTTTATTGCTTGTCTAATTTTTACTTTATTTGTTATTTTACAACTAATTTAATCCTCCTCGAACATTTTCAAGTAAACTAAATTATACACAGATTTTACTCTCATTTAAATATAAAGTGAACTGAATAGAAGGATGGGTCACTTTATGGTTGATAATATAATTCAAATTTGTACAGATGTTTTGTCTTTAAATATAGGGGTTTCTTTTCAAGATAGTAAATTATATTATGGTGTGATTTTTATTAGCAGCAGGTTATCTGAATAAGATTAATAACGGAGAATTATTTAAATTTATTTGGTCGTTTAATATGTTGTAATTTACTATCTTGAAAAAAAACCCTACATTTAAAGACATAATATCTGTACAAATTTGAATTATATTATCAACTATAAAGAGACCCATCCTTCTATTCAGTTCAGTTTATATTTAAGTGAAAGTAAAATCTGTGTATAATTTAATTTACTTAAAAATGTCCGAATTGGATTAAACTAGTTACTATTTTGCCTGAGCCACTAGTATGTGGAATACAATGATATCATTTCTTATAGCATTAAAATAAATCAGTAAATCAGTGACCAAAATTTAAATAGGTATTGAACTGGTATAAAATAACTTGCATTCACTTTAAATGCTTATTTATTTATTTTCTATTTAAAATAATAAAATGGTATTTTTTAGTGGGCAAATACCCACAATTCCGGATTTGTTTAAAGACAAAAATATATTTGTGACTGGTGGAAGTGGGTTCATAGGCAAAGTATTGATAGAAAAATTATTAAGATCATGTCCAGATATTGCAAACATTTATATTTTATTGAGAAAAAAGAAGGGAAAAACGTTAGAAGAACGAGTTAAAGATATGACAAATATACCTGTAAGTTTACAATTTACTATTTTATATTTTTTTGCTACAAGCTACCTTGAAAACTGGAAAAGAAATATCAAGTATATCTTAATTTTGGCAGAACTAAATTAGATAAAAATGTCAGAAAACCTCAATTTATTATTAAGTTCACGTTTCAACAATATTTATTATCTTCCTGAGGACTACAACAAATTACAAAAATTTTCTATATAATTTAGCAAATCTAATTAATAAAAATATACTTCACAATTTTTAAAAAGATAAAAAATGCTAACATATTAAGGACAAATTAAAATTTCATAAATTCACCTAACCGAATATTCATACTGGGTGTCAACGAGATCATGTATCAGCCCGCCATTTTTTTAAAAATTGAAATAAATATTTCAAATTTAACACTCGCGTATAAGAAGTAAAAGGCTTTTTTAGACTAACACATATTATCAATACTACTTCCGGTTTCACCGGAAGTGTCGTCAATTTTGAATTTTTAAATGGAACACTGTATAATTTAAGATATTCTGATTATGAATGACATTTTCTATATAATAAATCAAAATTTTTGACATTACCCTTAAATATTGCGGACTTATTTAAATTTTTTATGAAATTCAAAATTAATAATTGAAACTCTTTGTATAATGAAAATTTTCCAAGTGGGCATTGGATATCAAAATATGGTTCATTTTTGATATTTGGGTGCAATATGAAGCGATTATTTTTCATATAATGAAATTATTTGAAAAATTTTAAAATATGTTTTCTTGATATTTGGGCGACAATTACTATTTTTTTTTTCAAACAGTAACCCCTATTTTTTTCTTCCTTATAGGAATCGTCATAATTGCTTTAAATTGGTGTAAGTATAACGGATTTCATTATAAATAAATTGTGGCAAAGTTAAAACTATTGGTCTCGTATGAAAGATATTAATTTAAAGCATTGTTCCGGTTGAATTCATCATTGTGAGAAATATTTATGTATATTAAGTATAAAAATCAACTAATTCATTAACTTTATTTATAAATTACATTTTTAACATCACATTTTCAAAATTTACTATCATAGACGTCATGATTTCTGTTCACCATTATATCTCTGTGAGCAATAGAAATATTCAATTTCTAATGCCATCAGTTAAATGTCATTTAGGTATTCGAATATTTTGGCAGTGTTCAATTATTGTCGGGGTTGCACACCGAGTTGATCTGTTGTCACGTGAGCTCGTCTGTTCTGTATACACTTGTTCCGTTATAAAGATCGTTACCTTGTGTGTGAAACGAGTAACTATGGAATAATTTGGACCATAGTTGGGTTGTTTTCAAAGTCATTTCAGACTGTCATTCCTGACTTAGACCATTTATTTCAGCTAAGTATGTTAATACATTAATTACATTGATGGAACGCACTTTAGCTATTAGCACTAGGGTCGACAAACCTTATGGATTCTGCAAATAACCGAACCTTACAGGCCTTGGTATTTTATGATTCGCCTTGTATATCTTACAGAACTTGGTGTTTATGATTCACCTTGCATAAATATTACTTTATATAATTATCTTATCTTTTATAATCTCCAAACATTTTATTATACGCGAGAGAACAAAACTCTGGTATTGTTTTTTGATTTTCACGAACATTATTTTGAATTTATTTTACATAACAGTCGTTTCGCCAATACAGTGGCTTCGTCAGATGTGAGTATTATACTAACTATTTACAATGCAAAAACGGAAGATACTGTACATGTCATAAAACATTTATTAGATAAAAATAACACCAACCCTCTTATAAAATCCGAAATCTTACATCTGCTATCAATATGTTTAAACCAAAACTATTTTCAATTCAATGGTGAGTTTTGTATTGGTACCGATGGCTTAATAATGGGAAATCCCGTAAGCCCGATTTTAGTAGAAATATTCATGGATCACTTGGAAGAAGAAATACATAATAATAAAAATATAAATAATTTCATATATTGGTATAGATATGCAGACGACATAATTACTTGTTTTACAGGAACCAAAAGACAGCTAAACCAATTCTTAGAATTCATTAACAATTTACATCCGAACATAAAATTTACCATGGAAATAGCAGAGGACAATTTTATAAACTTTTTAGATCTAACAATTTCAAAATTAAATAACTCACATACATTCTCCATATACCAGAAAAGCACTCATACCGATACTACTATACATAATACTTCTACACATCCTTTGAAACACAAACAAGCAGCATACAACAGTGTGATACATCGATTCATCAACCTTCCTCTATCGAAAGAAAACTTTGATTCTGAATTAAATATAATAAAACAGATAGCAATTAACAATGGCTACAGCCCAATAATGATTGATACAATTCTTGCTACAAAAAATTACAAAAAAGCGATACAGTTAGTGTATTCAAACACCACTTTGAAAGAATCTAATTATAAAACTCTCACATACATCGATAAACTTACAGATAAAATAGCCAAAAATATAGGAAAACTGAATGTCAACATTGCTTACAAAACTAATAACACACTCGGCAAATTAATTAAAAATAACAAAAATAGAGTTAAAAAGGAAAGTAAGTCGGGAGTTTATAAGCTGACCTGTGGTACTTGCCCTAAAGTTTATGTCGGGCAGACGGGAAGAAATTTCAAAACAAGAGTTGCAGAACACAGAAGAATTTTTAATAATGGTAAAAAAGATTCCACATATGCAGCACACCTCCTAGAAGATAACCATAGTTTCAATCCGAATTTTGAAATCCTACATTTTAGTAAATAAAGGTTCTAAATTGACATTAGTAGAATCACTGGAAATTAATAAATTAAATAGACAGAATATAATATTAAATGATCAATTCGTTACCGTTGTTAAATTTATTTTGAGTGTGAAGTACAGTTTCTAGATATTTCTATTCATTACTACATCCACCATTCTTGGAGTTAAGAATCAGGACAGTTCTTAAATTACCTACTTCAAATTAGTTTACAACCTCAGGTAAATCTCATATTTATACCCTATTTTTGCATTGTAAAAAGTATAATACTCACATCTGACGAAGCCACTGTGCTGGCGAAACGACTGTTATGTAAAATAAATTCAAAATGAATTTTCATCAAGTAAAGGTCGACTCAATCAATTATTTTATTATACTGTTACGTGTTTGCTATCCACACAAACACCTATACTCGTAGATTCGTTGATTGAAAGTCCAGGTAACACTTACTCACTACTTTATTTACTAATTAACAATTAACAATAATAGATTAATTACTGTCTTAACTATAATCACACTTGAACACTTATAAATCTCTTTCTTATTTCTTCTTTACTTGTTCACGTTCAACTTAAGATTAAGATTTGGCCCACTGTGTGTCTTATTTATACATCCGTTCACACAATCTAGGGCATTCCAGAATATTCCCGGCCGTTCGTGTACAATTCCAGCCTAATCTAACCAGTCTGCACAGTCCAGTGGCGTAATACTGCCCCTCCTTAAGCCTGAACGTCCCGATCAGGCAATTCATTGTTCCCTGCATACTTGGCTAGTCTCTCAATATGCACCACCTTCATCTTGGATTTTGGACTTTGCTGAATTCTATATTCAACGTCGTTTAGTCTGGTGACAACAGTGTAAGGACCTTCCCAGGGCGGGTGAAGCTTCGGGGACCTGCCTTTCTTTCGTTGTGGGTTATATAGCCAAACCAAATCTCCAGCCTGGAACCCTCCCTGAATTCGCTTTAAGATCATAACGAGCCTTCATGCGATCACTTGCTATGGCAATTCGGTCTCGTACCAGCTCATGAATGTTCCTTAGCCGTTCACCAACTTCATCGGCGTAGTCATTTATCGAAAGTCGCTCCTCATCTGGTGTGCCAAACATCAAGTCACATCGCAGTCTAATCTCACGGCGAAATATCACGCGAGCCGGCGTCTGTTTTGTTTTTTCATGAATGGAGGCTCTGCAGGCCATAAGGAAAGGAGGTAAGTGACGGTCCCAATCCCTCTGATGTTTCTCAACTACTTTGGATAGGTGCTCCTTCATGGTTTTATTATATCTCTCCACCATTCCGTCTGATTGTGGATGTAGGGCTGTTGTTCTTGTCTTATGAATTCCCAGTAAGCGACACATCTTCTGAAACACCCCTGATTCAAAGTTTCTTCCTTGATCTGAATGCAATTCTAGGGCACGCCAAATCGACATACTAGATTATCTACCAGAGCTTGAGCGACAGTGGCTGCTTCTTGGTTGGGCATGGCATAAGCTTCAGGCCACTTACTGAAATAATCCATGGCAACTAAGATGTATTTGATCCCATCATCTGTCACGGGGAATAGACCAGCTACGTCGATCGCAATTCGCTCAAAAGGAGTCCCTACGTTATGTTGTTTCATTTGACCCTTACTTCTTGTCTGTGGCCCCTTACTTGCTGTACAAACTTCACATTAGCGGCACCAAGCCTCAACATCTTGGCGGCTGTTCACCCTGTAGAATCGTTCTCGTACTTTAGTGAGAGTTATGTTGATGCCAAAATGTCCACCAGATGTTCCATTATGCACTTCCTGGAGTACTTTTGGTATGCGACACCTGGGAATTACCAATCGCAAAGAAATTTCCTTCCCGTCTGGACTTTCCCAACCTGACTTGATGCTGTCCCTCCATAATTTGTCTTAATTCTTCCTGGCGTTCCTTTCTTTGCTCTTCCTTTTCTTCCTGTCGTCTTATTTCCAGGCCCTCGATCATTTTTATCAAGTCTTCTTTTTCTTCCTGTCGTCTTCGCTCTTGTTCTTCTTTTTCTTCTTGACCTATATTCGTAGATTCGTTGATTGAAAGTTCAGGTAACACTTACTCACTACTTTATTTACTAATTAACAATTAACAACAATAGATTAATTACTGTCTTAACTATAATCACACTTGAACACTTATAAGTCTCTTTCTTATTTCTTCTTTACTCGTTCACGTTCAACTTAAGATTAAGATTCGGCCCACTGTGTGTCTTATTTATACATCCGTTCACACAATCTAGGGCATTCCAGAATATTCCCGGCCGTTCGTGTACAATTCCAGCCTAATCCAACCAGTCTGCACAGTCCAGTGGCGTAACAATACATTAAAGCTCACAAGAGAACGAAACATAAAACGACAATATCTCAGTTTAAAATGCTTCAAAATCTAATTCAGTTTAGACGGTGTTTGGGTTTCCCTCGTATTATTTCCGCAACGAAAGCCCAAATCAAAATTTTGTACTCTTAAGAAAAGTTTACTTTATGTTTTCCAAACATATTGGATTTATAATTTTATGCAGTGGCGGCTGCTCCTAAGGGGCACAGGAGCACGTGCCCCCAAAGCAAATTCAGCTTAGCTAGTTAATTAGTCAATTTCTAATTTCTATTTATTTTTATCCATTTTAACATTTTTATCATGTTGTTGAAGTGTGTCCTAACCGAAGTGACACCGGTACCAGTGTAAATAAAATTTTTTCCTTTTTTCAGTAAGTAGTAATTACGAGTTATTTGTTATTTAATTTAAATTTTAAGCAATCTGCCTACGCCATGTGTACCTGCGCTCCAGCATGTTTGCAGGACTGGAGTAGTAAATTGTGTCAAATTATTTAGTTTACAACTCGGTGGTTTACAAACATAAAACTAAGTCGACATTTGTATAAAATGGTATTTTAATACCATTTTTTTTTACCTATACGAATTTTATTATATTTATTTTTATGCATATTATTATAATACATTTGATTTAAAAATATACCTCGAATATTTTCATACGCATTTTATTATATTTATTTTACTACATAATAAAAATTAAAATACTTACTTAATATTTTATTAGGAAGAATATTTAATCTTATGTGTAAAGTAACTTATTTTAAATAGTCTCTCTTTTTTTCTGTAATATCAGACAGCATGGGGGATGGAATAATAATCCAACTAGCCGCCAATTTAAATCTGCATATAAAAAATTGTTGATTCATATGCAAATTAAAGAAATATTCTCTGGAAATTGCATTCCTTTGGAAAATATTTCTATTTTAAATTGTAGTTCTGCAATAGACAAAATA
Organism: Rhamnusium bicolor; assembly: GCA_029963845.1. Lineage (NCBI taxonomy): Eukaryota > Metazoa > Arthropoda > Insecta > Coleoptera > Cerambycidae > Rhamnusium > Rhamnusium bicolor. The sequence goes on along the minus strand of JANEYF010002382.1, from coordinate 1,261,907 downwards.
AATTTAACTTGCAATAAATTTAGAGCCCATGATATATCTGAAACTGAATATAACTTTAATTTTTCTTTGGAGTTGTCGGAGTACAACGAATATATTATGGTGTATAGTGGCTTTGTGGTAAAATCAATTTTAAAATCGTTAAAATGTGCAGAATGTATAAACGCTTTATTTTCAATAAACAGGGAAAATTTCCATGAACTAATATTTGTAAAAGACCGCGGTGGTCTTATTTATCCGTCATCTGATGTCATACAAATATGTAAGGAAACAGAAAAACATTTAAGACATTTTAAAACTGGAAAAAAATATTCAAATAGATTTGAAGCTAAAAATTAAAATTATGTGTAGTGTTTTAAAAAAAGTTTCAAAATTCAAATATTTTTAATGATTTAGAAATTCACCAATTGGATAATTTCCCGAGTAATTTCCCTAATAATACCAATCATATTATTGAAATTATAAGGGCAATTTCAGAAACTTACATTAAAATTAGAGGTCATCATTTTACAAAAATGTTTCATAACTGTTTATGTACTAGATCTTAAAGTGGGAAGACACCTTTGCAAATTTTTGCTTATTTTTTAAGCAGCACACGATTTTGAGAACAAAGAATATTGTGAATGGTTCTCTGGTAAGTTAATTTTAATATACAATTTCAAAATGTCAAATGTGTGCCCCCCTATAAAATTAACCACGAGCCGCCACTGATTTTATGACTAATAATAAATAAGTTACAACTAAATGTAGTGTGATGCAAATTTCCCATGATCCGTTTCACGTCCGCACTGTGTCCCTACTACAACAACACATATTGTACCTATTTCACTTCTCATAGTTCCGTTGCATGTTATATAAGGGATTATGTTTTGCACATTTTTGTTGTAAATAGAAATAATAAATCAATTATAAGTTGAAAAAAAAAACCTTTGATACGGAAAGAGTAACATTATTTATTGTCTATAGTTATTTATTTGTGACATCCTATAATGTGTCTTGCACCTTCTTTGGGTATTAAGTCAGTGTCCTATAAATTATTTAATTTTTTTTTTAAATGAACCTCTGCGCCAAAAGGATTAGACACAGGTTTTTTTTGAAAGAATATTTTTGACTATCCAAAAATATCTTACACCTAAAAAAATGTTTACCTGAAAATAAAATTTAAATGTTAAATATGTTCGATTATGTTTGACATTGATACAAAAGTCAGTCTACTATTAAAGAATTTTTCCTTTAGTTGTGAGAATAGTAGCAGAGATTAATCCTCGGATTATTCTGATATCTAAATATTTGACAAACAAAAAATTTGTGTTGAAAAAATTGTTGCTTTCAGTTATTTGACCTGGTGAAGAAACAAGATGGCAATGCTGTTAAGAAAATAGTTCCACTTAACGGAGATATCTGCAAATTACGTTTAGGTTAGTACACGAATATCTTAGTGTTATTAGTTTGAGATAATTAAAAAGATATAGCCAGTTGGTAATATTTCTCCTTGAGATGAACTGAAATATCTTTTAATCAAAATGGACCAGTTGAACTAAGCTTTGGTATGTTTTCTTAGGAAGCATATCGCTCATACTAAATATCTTTTCCAACATATTGAACGAAAAGTATATGGTAGTTAATGTTTTAATACTGGACAGTGTAAAGAAAAATTAATTCAAAGTTGAAAGTATCTGAGCCCGACCATATTAGTGTGACATCACATAATTATGCAACCTGCTTAAAAGAGTCATGACACACTGATTGCCTATATGTAACACTAGCACTTGACCCTTATGCTCATGATCTTAAAGGTGATATTTTCGAGGGTTCGAACACAGCACAGAATTATTTTTCTCTCCATTGAAAGAAATATTTAAGAATTGAATTTTCAGTTACTATTTACGTAATGTAATTTTAATGCGCATTAGAATATAACACAATACGGTGCATGCACTATAGAAACCTTGTCAATAATAATAATAGGAAAGTTACTTATTATTCTAATTATAATAAGGTAATTAAAAGCTATGTTTAAATATGCCAAACATAAGGAAATGAAAAAAATTCAAGATAGGAAAAGTATTAACTTTTTTAGCTGTTAACTGAAGTAAAGAAAAATCTCTTTGTTGTTTGTTAAGTTTTCGAACATTAACTTGAGGTTATTGTCTAAAAAGCTTCATATTTAGTGTTATAATTATTTGCACTTTTCACTGCAATCTCAAAACTTTTAAATTTTCTTCCTTAAATAGCTAGTCAAGATTGTCCTTTTGGTTTTTTAAATATATAATATCATTACAAAGCATTTTTCGTAGGACTAAGCGATGAGGATAGGAATACCATAATTAACCAAGTTAACATAATTTTTCATGTGGCAGCATCTGTACGATTCGATGATCCGTTAAAAAAAGCAATACTTTATAATGTTAGAGGCACCATGGAGCTAATACAATTAGCCAAAGACCTAAAAAATCTGGCAGTTTTTGCTCATGTGTCAACGGCTTATTGTAATTCGGACAAAAAAGTTATTGAAGAAAAATTGTACCCTGCGCACCTTGACTGGAGGCAAGCAATTCAATTAGCAGAAGAGATAGATGAACATGATTTGGAAATCTTTACTCCTAAATTCATTAAACCACTTCCCAATACATACACCTTTTCAAAGTCACTGGCGGAGCATGTTGTGAATGATCTGTGCAAAGGAAAAATTCCTACAATTATATTCAGACCTACAATTGGTATGTATAGTAGAGGCAATGGTACAAATATAGGCTACCATTTTATTTGTGAGCACTGAACCTCGTATTATTTTGCTAATACTTTGCAAAAATCTGGCCACTGACATTTAATTTATTCTGTGATACTTAAGCGATTTTTCGAGTATTGAAAAACTATATTTTTCAAGAGCTAATAATTAAAACAATGCACTTCTATTAGTTTGACCAACTATGCTACAAATATGGGCTGGTATATAATTTTAATCCAAACTACATAAAATGATAGCACCAGAAGAGCAAAACTCAAAAATAGGCCAAAATAATGCAAAAGAAGTTTATTTGAAACTTAAAAAAATTCTTTAAAATTAAAAAAAAAACAAATTATAAATATTTTAAATATATGAAGAAAATTTGCTTTTTAATGTTTCAAAAATATTTTATTAGAAACTCTACACGTGTTTCGGCTTTTTAGGCCTTTGTCAAGAGTACAGGGAATACTGAACAGTAAAATTTGTGTCCATTGCTTATATAACTACATCTGGTACCTACTATAAAACTATTGTAAAGTATGTTTTTATAAGTGGAATATTACTTTATTTTTTAAATCTAAATTATTTTATTTAAAATATGGTGGCCGGTAAAAATTTGTTGTTCATTTGTTAAGTTTTTATTATTTTTAACAGCTTTACTTATTTTTAATTATTAATAAATTCTTTATTTTACACTTACCAACACAAATCGCAATCATAGAAAATAGAAAATAAACAGAACAAACTCTACTTAAATCTTATTTTAATATCTTTGGCAGAAATAGGAGCAAAATTCGCACTAGTCTACTTGAGCCCATAATCCGCACGAAAGGTATTAAATCCACTATTCTCTCCTAGCCCATATTCATAGCTCTAAAATAGCACGATTGCATAAAATAACCGAAACATATTCATAGAAATATAATTTTTTGTTGAATCAAGAAATAATAAAACTAATGATGGAACACAAAGGCCTTACTACATATACAAACTACCATAAAAAGTTTCCATCTATCTTTAATAAATTTGGTTATAATCTCATGTAATTAGATGCTTACCTGCAAAACTTTGTATCTGCGGCAGAAACTTCCATGAGGGCTACCGCGCTTGAATTCACCGCGAGAGGCGCTAGTATAGGGTAAAGTAATTGTCACTGAACGTTAATGTTTATTATGGCTTTTTAACGCGGGTTTTTAGTGATTTTTATAAAAATTAGCTGAAAAAACATTTAACACAAAGATGACAGAAGGGGAAAGTGGGAAATTATTGTACCAATCAGAGGTGTCTTATGTCATGATGAAAACAACGAATGTGCGTGATTATTACTTACGATTTTCTGTAGTAGACTCCTTTGGTAACGCATAATTGTCAGGATTAAAATGTTTCTTACAAACACACGAACGTTTCGAAGGAGTAAAGTTATCTCTATCAACCACTGTTTTTGGCGAGTTTTGCCTTTCGGAAGCATATGTCCGAACAAAATGGAACTGCGCAACACTGAGGAATTATTAACAAGTTTTTTATTTGCTGGTGTACGAAATAATTATAATAAAACCCTATAAATTTTTTCCACGCCTAACAATAACTTTTGACAGCTACCTTACTCGCCAGTGGCGCCGACTAGTGAGTCTAAAAACGGTAGCCCTCATTGTCACTAAAGTTATTAGGAATGCAGCAGTGGCGGTAACCAGATGCGCATACGTTTTAAATTGAATCAGTACTAGGTACACGCAGCCATTTAATAGATGGCGACTCGTACAACTGAAATATCGCGATAGCCCATAATATATACCTCGCCCATATTTGTACCAATTCCTCTATTTATATGATTTCATGCCGGTATGTGTCACTTATGAAAGTAAATATTTATGGACAGAATTGTTTCTTTTTTTAGAGATATAGGAAATATAAAAGAACGCCATAAAACGATCGACAAAGATGTCACCGTGCGGCATCTTTTTTTGGGTGAATTTAATCATTTTTTGTTTTTCATATATCTCTAAAATTAACTGTTTAGAGACTTAGAAATAATCAAGAATGCTTGATGAGTGTCACTGAGGCAGGAAAACGTTGGAATTAGAAAGAAGAAGAAGAATAAACGAGCAATATATAAGGCTGCATTTAATAGAAAATAAATATTTAATTTTCAACAACTATAATGTTTCTCTCCGTATATCAACCAAGTATGAAACTGTAATCTTAGTTGTTTCAAAAAAACCTCTATATATTTTTAAGAAAACGTATACATTTTTAGTAATTTCCACACTAAAGGAGCCGATACCCGCATGGATAGATAATTTGAATGGACCATTTACCTTTGCGTTGGCAACCAGTGCAGGTTAGTATAAATTTTATTTTTGTTTATAATTGAAGACATTGCAGCAACAATGAGGTATCTGTGATTCTTGGCCAAAATGTGTTATCTGTAAATATATGTCCAATAAAAATCGTTTTATGGATTGATGTAATAATTGGATTGGTTAGTACATGACCAGCAGGTTGGGCACTATCATTTGTCTGTTCCATAACCTATGGCATACTGAGGAGAACAAATAAGTTCGAAATCGGTCTATGTCTGGTTAGGAATTGACAAATGATATTGGCTATCGATCTATCATGATTTGATGGTGTAATTCAATGCAGGTCGGGGTATTTGCCCGCTGAGTAGTTGTTTCGTTCAAATCATTTTTAATAACTATAGACTAGTTCTATGAAAGAAACGAATATCTATACCAATTCCCAGTATTCCTTTGGAATAAGAAGATACATAAGTTATACGTATTGCATAGGTGTAAAAAGTACACTATAAACAATATCTGTGAAATATTGTAATGATAAAGTACGATTTTTTTCCTTACTGAAGTAAATCGAGAGTAGTGCGAGACGGCACTGAACAAAATGTGTCAGTCTGTTGCGACGCGGCGTAATTACTACTTTGCCAATATGCATTTAGTTTATTGTTTGAACCAAAGACTTCAGAAATTCTGAAGTCATTGGTTTGAATATTACCTCGACATGAGAGTGCAAACAAAACCTTAAATAGAAACACTATAAAACTAAAAAAAAACCTTTAAAGGAAATTAGGTGATCGGGCCGAAAATGCATGTGTCTTCTCTTCCGAAGGACGAAAGTTTTTGTAAAAAATGAATTTCAGCGATTCCAAGAAAAACATTTACCTTCAAAGTGCAGTAAAGTGTATGAACTTCATAAACATCAATTCGTTACGGAAATCTCTAACAAGATTCCCGGCCAGGTCAGATTTTAACCGTAAAATTAATGTATCCTCGCTTGCAGTCAGATGCAACACTTCAAATTTCCGGAGTGTCCAGACTATTTTTCAAAACCTTTAACTATTCGTCAAAGCGAGGATGCTAAACTTCGACCAATTGTTATTTCCTTATGAAAAATAAGTTGAAATAGGGTTATCTATTTACGTAAGGTATATTTAATAAATTATTGCAAGGCTATGAGGCAGAATTTTTGAATATTTATAATAAGAGGTGTTTTGTCATGCATTTTGTTTTAAATTACTTCAGTAAGGTTGCCAGCTCAGTGACTAGGGCTAAGATGTAGAGTGGCGTTTTTAAAATACCGAGACGGTAGCACAGGTGACTAGAGCGTTGTTATGTGGCAGAACACGGCTAGTCACTATCAATCTCTCCTTAATTCGAGTTTCAGCTTCGGTATCTAGCAAATATGGGAGGGAATGGTGGTTATATGTGTGTCTGTCCTGGTTGAGTGGTGGAATAGTGATGTGCTAAACTCCTCCAGGAGCCTCAAATATATTGCAAATAACTTGCACCACAAATACTTAAAAATTATTGTGGCAAAATTAGTGACCGCTTAGGTAAAACTGATTTAATTTAATAAATTAATAGACAAATAATTATTCAAAATAGCCCTATACGCTGTAAGTATTTGCGGGGTTATCCCACTATATTAAAAGTTGGATATCCTTTTTATTATATATAATTCTACACTATTTATGTAATCAGTAACCATAAGTGGTTGGAATTTAAAAGAAAATTAACTACAAAAAATTTATAACAGCTTGGATTCATTTAAAATTGCCGCCGGTTAATCAACCAATGAAATAATGCGTCTGTGATATGGCCGACCCTGTGTTGCCATATTTTCTTTATTTATTTAAGTCAAGTATTGTTTTGGTATCTGAAAACTATTTGAGAATATTTATGATTTTAAACGATTTCGTGAATTTGTACATATTCAAGGCTATTTTAATTTGGATACAAAATAAAAGGTAAGTATTTAAGTATTTTTAAACTTAATGTATAGTGTGGAAATTAAGTATCGCATAAATTCAGTAATTCCGTTGATATTAATTTTTTGGAAAAAATCTCGAAGGGGTATAGCGATTTTAACTTCAGCAAATATTTTCAGTCTATTTTCAGTTTCTTATGTCATTTATTTTTGAAGTTATGATATCATCGACTTCTTTTTTAAATGACAACCTGTATTTTTTATTATTGATTTTGGTAGTAATTTTTATTCCGGTTCCGACCGTATAAAATTTTCAATATGTTATTATTTGAAAAAATCGAGAAAAACAGTCTTAAAGTTCAAATAATAAAAATTCATTAAATTGGGTAAATTTATCTAGTTGCCGGTGTATCATATTAGTTACGGCTGTCAGAATTACACAATTTGTAAATGTCACAATAGAATAAGTGTTATTATTTTGCTTTTTCTAGATTAGAAAAACTATTTTATTAATAAAAATGGTACAATTGAGTGACAAACAGAGAATTGAAGTGTTAATAATGATTGGTTATGGCGATAGAGCTAGAACACATCAAGAAGTGTGTCATATTTTTAGAGAAAAATACACGGATCAGCCCATAAATCAATCAACAATTAGTAGGATTGAAAAAAAATTTCGGGAACATGGGCGTTGTAAAGAATCTTCCAAAAACTGGACGTCCGGCGACATTAAATGAAGATGCACAACTTGATGTGCTACTAGAAATTGAAAACAATCCACATTCAACTAGTAGAAGCATTGCTTTGAACCACACTACAGTTCTAAAACTTTTGAAAATTCAAAAATTCCATCCATATAAGGTGCACTTGGTTCATGAGTTGACAGAAGATGACTTTGTTCGTAGGCAAGAGTTTTGTGAACAAATGATGGAAATTTGCAACCGCGATCCAATGTTTTCCCGTGTCTTATTTTCGCATGAGGCAACAATTTGTTTAAATGGCCATGTCAATAGACAGAATTGTAGATATTGGGCTAGGAACAATCCTCATTGGATGCAGGAAAGTCATACTCAATATTCTCAGAAAGTTAATGTTTGGGCAGGAATTATTGGTGACAGAATTATAGGTCTATTCTTTTTTTGAAAACAATTTGACTGGAGATAGATACCTGCAATTTTTACAGTTGGAATTGATGCCTGCATTAGCTGCATTATTCTCCAATGCAAATAACACTGACCTACCAAATAATACGATTTGGTTACAACAAGATGGCGCTCCGCCTCATTACGCAATTATTGTGCGACGATACTTGGACCAAATTCTCCCAGCAAGATAGATAGGGAGAAGAGGTCAGATAGAATGGCCGCCTAGGTCTCCTGATCTAACGCCATTAGACTTCTTTTTATGGGGGTACTTAAAAAGTAAAGTGTACAACACTCGACCCAATAATTTAGACGATTTCTGGCAAAGAATTCAACATGAGATTAGGTTAATATCGCCTCAAATTATTCAGAATGTGAGAAATGAATTTTATAATGGTCTTGGTTATTGTCAAATGGTACAGGGTCGTCAATTTAAACATTTAGTGTAAATGTAATTTAACAACTGTTATTTCTGTGCTTATTTTTGTGTTTGATGATATTGTTAGAGTTTTTTCTGGTTAATCAATTTAGTTTCTTTTTATACCAATGTTTGCCTCACGAAGTTATCGTTAATACTGTGAATTGAGCAGATAATAAATTTCTAGTTCGATTTTTCAACTATTTGTATAATTTCAAAATAAAAACGAATGTGCCGTCGATAACATTCCGTCAAACTTAGGCAACTAGATAAATTTTCCCAATTTAATGAATTTTTGTAATTTGAACTTTAAGACTGTTTTTCTCGATTTTTTCAAATAATAACATATTGAAAATTTTATACGGTCGGAACCGGAATAAAAACTACTACCAAAATCAATAATAAAAAATATAGGTCGTCATTTAAAAAAAAAGTCGATGACATCATAACTTAAAAAATAAATGACATAAGAAACTGAAAATAGACTGAAAATATTTGCTGAAGTTAAAATCGCTATACCCCTTCGAGATTTTTTCCAAAAAATTAATATCAACGGAATTACTGAATTTATGCGTTACTTAATTTCCACACTGTATATCATAATATGTATAGAGGTATTTTCAATAATTGTGCATTTTTTGGTCATTTTTATTACGATTTATATTCCAAAATTGCGAAGAAAATAATTCCGTAATTGATTTACTATTGCTATACAATTTAAATTCTTTTTAGAATGGTAAAATTTTTTACGGTTTTTTAATAAAATGCACGCTCTAATACTATTAAAATAAAATCATAATAATCAAGCGAAAGTTAAAAATAAATAAGAACGTATAATGATTAATTAATATTTCTTTTCAGTCGTCAATTCCGTACAGCAACGTAGAATAAATCTATAACATAACCTAACTATTCGTATCCTGCCGTTTTTTTTTAATATTTAATTGTCGAAGTTTTAAAACAGGTACAAATAAAATTTTCTCTCCGTACTAAGGCTAAACAAAATCTATGTGAATGAATTTAAAGTTGTATTTATAATTGAATAAGTAATTACCAATCTCGCTTTCAAACAATACGTAAAACTGGCAATACTGCGTTACCGTCTTTGTTTTCACTGGCTGCTTGTGTTTGGCGCCAAACCTAGTTGGATGACGTCATAAGACTAAAACTCAAAACTTTGTTATTTTTTTAAACTCATCTGTGAGCTCATATTTATTAATACTATCGAATAAACAAATAAAGAAAATATGTGGGAAATGTCCATTATAACTATTCTGTTCAGTAAAACCAATAATAAATGAAAGAAATCACCAATACAACAACCACAATAGAGGCAATTTTTGTTAAGAAAACTTCGGAGAATCAAAAAAATCCTATATACGCCATAGGCGGTAGAAGTTGTTTAAAAAAGATGTCCCTGATTCCCATATCTACACATATGGAGGCAACTTATTAAAAACTTTTAGATAGTTTGATACGCTGTGACAACATAAATAAAATCCAAATTTAACATGACGCGGTCTTTAAAGTTATTCATCGACAAATTTTTCAAAAACTGTTTATATGACTACTTGCAATTTTTCAATAAGGAATTGATTACCGACGTTTCGGAGTGTAAACTGAAATCACCAGCAAATTAATACTCGGTAAGCTACAAAATTGACATATATGTAACAGTAATGACAGGAAATATATTGATAAAAGTGTCAAGTTAGACCAATCGAGGTTTTCGTCACAAATGAATTTTGTTGGTATTCAAGATGAATCAAGTTATCATTCATTTGTTTAATTTTTGCTAATAATTTACTTCCTTTTATTAAATGTGGAATTCTTTTAGGTCTTGCAAGAATAGTCTATACCGATGCTGACCAGTATACTGACAACGTTTTTGTAGATAATGTTGCTAAATCATTAATAATAGCTAGTTGGGAAAAAGCTGTAAACAGGTACGTACTTTATTTTTGAAATCATAGTCTTTCAACACAGCATAATAATAATAATAATATCGTCTTAATAATCGGTGTACTCGGAGGGATAAAGCCTACGCTGCTCTCGGAACTGAAGATCATACCGGCCTGCCAAAAATCAGTCGAGTGGCTGGCAGGCCAAATGCAGAAGGCGGTCATTCTGGGTTCTCTCCGTCTGCTTAGGGCACACGATTCTGGTATCTACAGTCACTAACCCTGCGGGATGTGGGGAGTGGCTGTAGTTGTTGCGCCGGCGCGACTCCCGTGAGGCGTCGGAGGCCACGGGAGGACTGACCGGCATCGGATATTCCAAAAAATAATAATAATAATAATCATAATAATGCTAAGGACGGGTGCTAAGGACCGACAACCTCCACGTTGGTGCACCCTGAACAGGCAGAGGCAACTCTGCCTCACAAATGCCGGCCGGGAGTACCAGGGCTAACCACCATGGTACTTTTACTGCTATGGGTTACTTATGACTTTAGAAGGGCCCCTCACATTCGACCTCAGTTGGATGGAGGTCAAGGACAGATGGGAGGGGCCTTACCGGACGGTCCTAACGATGATGACAATGCAATTGCACATGGACGCTTTAAGTGGACGAGGGAACTTCGGGATGACTTGCTGACCTGCCGCGAGAGTAGCGAACCTGAGCGAAGGGGATACATGGTGCGATTGCATGCACTTTGGTGAGAAATGCATCCAGTGCATCGCGGCTTCTCTCAACAACACCTGAGAGATTAAGTATCCTTTCTGCTCAGGACAGGTTACGTACGGGCACCCCGTCAGCCGGAAGAACTGCCAGCCGCAGTGTCACCGCGGCAATTATCAGCTGATAGGGAACATCCTCTAGAGTTCACCGACGTAGACTTAAGAACGAAGGTTAGCCTTAACACCAGGGCTAACTTAAAGGCACAAGACCTGGCTAGAATAGACGTTGTCATCGATGAGGAAATTCCGGAAGATGCAGACATCTGGCAAATCAACTGTGCCATGTACAACGCCGCGAAGCAACTCGTCCCACGTGAGAAGTCAACCAATCACGGGGTCGAGAAAGCCAAGGGGCGTGTACAAAAAAATCGAAGGCAAGATACAGTCGGCCAGACAACACGCTTCTCGGATCCAGAGTGTGGTGGAATATAAAACGACTGGTAGAGTTTTTACTGCCAGAATCCGGCGCATAGCAGCCGGATTAAGACGTCAACACCATACTCTAAATCTGACAGTGATGCTTACCATCGACTGTCTAGATAGGATCCAAGCGCTCATGGCGATAAAAAAACATTGAAGAGGCGGGTGAGGAGTATGGAACAAAACAATTTGTTCCGTACGAATCCTTCCCGCCTCCTTCAAGAGCCACAGCGTGTTGTCGAGAATCCGCCGACTGTAGAAGATGTCGAAACCTTCTGGAAGGGAATCTACGAAATGACGCGTCCATTCAATAGCGACACTTCATCAATTGCACACTTCGAGGCTCTGTGTCAAAGACATCTTGAAGAGCCAGAAGAAGTGTGCCCGGCAATCAGTACGGAGGAAGTCCAACAAGCACTTGTTGGTACGAAGAATTTCGCTGCCCCGGGCCCAGACGGCATTAACAACTGGTGGTGGAAGAAATTTCCTTCCACTCACCGCCATCTGGCGCGAGTTTTTAACTCATGGTTGAACGAGGGGCAGCAGATTCCGGACTGGTTCGTCGAGGGACGTACTGTGCTTATCCCCAAAAAGGGGGATCTTTCCGACCCGAGGAATTATAGGCCAATCACTTGCCTTAACTCCTGCTACAAGATATTTACACGTATCTTATATGCTAGGACGCTGAGGTCTGTTGATCCGGTCTTCCAGCAGATACACGAACAGCGTGGTGCCGAGAAGGATATGACAGGTTGCAAGGACAGCCTGCTGATAGACCTCTGTATTACACAGGATTCTGTGCAATACAAGCGGAATCTACCTGGATTGATTACCGCAAGGCATTTGATACAACATCACATGAGCTATTGTTGTACTTGCTCGAATGTCTTGCGGTACCAGCACCACTAGTGAGATGCGTAGAACAGCTGCTGCCGCTCTGGAAGACCTGCTTCATCATAACATCAGGTGCACAGCGGGTCACGACAGAGCAGGTGGCATTTAGGAGAGGAGTTTTCCAGGGTGACTCCCTGAGTCCTCGCCTCTTCTGCATCTCACTGCTGCCGTTGTCTGTTGGGCTCCGCCAAACCGGCGGTTATCAATGTGGGCCACCCAGCGACCGGAGGCATAAGGTCACCCATCTATTTTATATGGATGACCTTAAACTTTATGCCTTCGGAGAGCGCGAACTACAAAACGCTCTTAGGTTGGTCGAAGAATATACGCGGGCAATTGGAATGGAGTTCGGGTTGGACAAATGTGCAGTCGTCCACCTCAAGAGAGGACGATGCGGGTAATTCTCTGAAGATGCGCAGCTCGCAGACGGAAGCATCCTAAGACATTTGGATGTCGGAGAGACCTATACATCCTAGATGTGCCTTTGTTGCACACCCAGGATGTATCACAAATAAAAGATTCTCTCCGCGGCAAGTACAGACACCGCCTCCGAAAGATTTGGTCTTCCGAACTTTCGGGGGAGAACAAGGTGTCTGCAACTAATATGCTTGCCGTTCCGGTCCTGCTCTACTCCTTCGGAGTAGTAAAATGGACAGTAGAGGGAGCTGCGCCAATTAGATAGGGATACCCGCAAGATGATGAATATTCACAGAAGTATTCATCCTAGATCGTCCGTTCCTCGTGTGTACCTCCCACGTCAATGGGGGGGGCCGAGGGACTCTTGAGCCTGAAGTGTACGCATGGCAGAGTAGCACTGAGTATGGCATGTAACATACTCAGGAGCTCAGATCCCCTCTTGCGGTTCGTAAAACATCACGAAACTGTAGGAGTGGGAGCAGGATTGTTCAAGGCAGCAAAAAGAGCCGCAGATGAACTCGGTCTCCCATTTGATATCAGGCGAGGACGCCGGCGAGGTGCTGATGTTGAGTCAATCACCGAACTTCAGCCAAATCGTCTGAAAGCCCGAATCAGAGCTGCCGAACAGGAAAATCTCTTTCGGCAGCACGTCGATAAACCCCAGCATGGTGTCTTCTATAAGATCATAGAAACACTTGGTTTATCGACTAGGCTGACCTTCGCCTTTCTAAGGTCAGCAGGGCTTAAGTCGGAGACCGAGGGATTCATTGTGGCCTGCCAAGATGGTGTTATCAACACCTTGGTCTACCGTAGCCGCGTGTGGCCTGTAGAGGTTCCTGATATTAACTGCAGGACCTGCCATCAGGCGCCGGAATCGCTCATGCACTTACTATCTGCATGTCCCGTATATGCGATTTCAGCCTACATCCACCGGCATAACGCGGCGTTACGAGTGCTACACTACCATCTAAGGCACTCGTACGGGGTAGACCAGACACCAGTGCTGCCTTACGTCCCCGGAGATATTGAGTCCATTGTCGAGAACGAGAAATGCCGGATTTACTGAAACTGCTCGTTCCCGACTGTCAGGCTAATCCAAGCCAACAAGCCTGACATAGTCCTCCTCGACCATCAACTCAAGGTGATGTATGCCATCGAGTTCTCGGCACCTGCGGACAAAAACATCACCTTGAAGGAGGAGGAGAAATGGACCAAATATCGCGATCTCCGGTACGAGCTCCAAGTGCTGTACCCATGCTACTCGGTAAAAATAGTCGTCCTTATAATCGGTGTACTCGGAAGGATAAAGCCTACGCTGCTCTCGGAACTGAAGATCATGCCGGCCTGCCAAAAATCAGCCGAGTGGCTGGCAGGCCAAATGCAGAAGGCGGTCATTCTGGGTTCTCTCCGTCTGTTTAGGGCACACGATTCTGGTATCTACAGTCACTGACCCTGCGGGACGTGGGGAGTTGCTGCAGTTGATGCGCCGGCGCGACTCCCGTGAGGCGTCGGAGGCCACGGGAGGACTGACCGGCATCGGGAAACCGAAAAAAAATAAAACAATAATAATAATAACGCTGCTCTCGGAACTGAGGACCATACCGGCCTGCCAAAAATCAGCCGAGCGGCTGGCAGGCCAAATGCAGAAGGCGGTCATTCTGAGTCATTTCCGTCTGCTTAGGGCACACGATTCCGGAATCTACAGTCATTAACCCTGCGGGATGTGGGGAGTGGTTAATGGCTGGCGCGACTCAAGTGAGGCGTCGGAGGCCACAGGGGGACTGTCCAGCGTCGGGAAACCTAAAAAAAAATAATAAAATAAATAAAATGGGGTGCAAAGGACCGGCAACCTCCACGCGATGCACCCTGGCAGACAGAGACAAATTTGTCGCATAGATAAAGGAATATCTGTCTGACTAATGTTTGCCCATGATGCCAGGGCTAACCACCCTGTATCCTGATACTCTGGTTCCAGCGACACTCAGAGGAAGGGCTCCTCACGATCGACCCCAACCGGATGGGGGTCAGAGAGGTTGGAGGAGCCTCAGCGGAAGGTCTCAATGTTGACAACCATGGCAATGAACATGGATGTTTTAAGTGGACGAGGGAACTAAAGGATGACTTGCTGACCTGCTATGAGAGCAACGAACCTGAGCGCAGGGGACACCTGGCGCGGTTGCCTTGGTGTACCATGCACCCTGAACACTGCGCCTTTTCTCAATAACATCTGAGAGATCAATTATCCGTTTTATTCGGGACAAGTTACGTAAGGGCACCCTGTCAGCTGGAAGAACTACCAGCTGTTGTCCCACCGCGGCAATTAGCAGCTGATGAGGAACATCCTGTAGAGTTCATTGATGTACATTTAAGGACGAGGGATAGCCTCAACACCAGGACTAACCTAAAGCCACAAGACTTGGCTAGATTGGACGCGGTCATCGATGAGGAACTTCCAGAAGATACGGACATTTGGCAAGTCAACTGTGCCGTGTACAACACCGCAAAGCATATGCTATTCCCGATCCATTATGTCACTTTACGATTCATAATATGTGAACATTCACTTGTTGTGAATGTGAATGTTGTGTGTGAACACACACGCACGCACGCACGCACGCACGCGCGCGACACGCACACGTACACGCACATGCACACGCACACGCACGCGCGCACACGCGCACACACACGCCCGCACACACACACGCACACACGCGCATCCACACACACATACGCACCAACAGACATCATTCGGAAAATAGTCAGAATGGATTCAGAAGAGTTCAAAACGTGTATATCAATCAAAATCTCGAGGTAGAAAAAAAATCTCGATTACTATACTTCCTTATATTAGGTATAAGAAAGTAAAAAAAATCACGATTACTACTTCCCTATATTAGGTATAAGAAAGTAAAAACAGTGATAAAAAACAAAGTAAAGTGTTTTAATCTATCAAAATTGCTTATGCTCATCAGTGGTAGCGTTTTCAACTACCTTTAGTTAGGATTCATTGATACTTTGTTGATGGAAGCAGTTGATATATTAACAACAGTATATTTTAACAGTTGGAAGGTATTTGTAATCATACCATGAATAAAATACTATACTACACACTTTATCATAGCATCATATTATAAACTCATGTAAGAGGAAGGAGTGAAGGAACATTTTTGATCCTTTAGAACTTTCTTGCCCTGTGAATCAAAATACAAACAAATTTTTTTATACAAGGATGACCACCACTTTTTAAAATCATAAACTTGATCTGTTTGAAGCCGTTTTATTGAAAATGTATCAATTGATTAGTCTACCATTAGTATTAATCTGGCATATAAACATGTTTTCTGCTTTATTTGTTAATAAGTTTTTCTTAAATGATAATGAAACACGCAAGTTCTTCAACCTGTAATCATATATTTAACAGCGTTCTATGACAATAATAATGGATATTCTTAGTAGAATATAAATCAAAAATGAGTTCCAGTCTAGGCCTGTTTTTCATTCACACACTTTTTTTCCTCTCTAGTTAGTATATTCCTTGCCTTTAACCTTAATTTCTAATAATATTTCTTTTGTAATTCCAAGGATTACAGGTTCTTTTCTTTCTCGGCTTTCGACTACTTTCCAATTAACTTGATGGCATTATGATATACAAATTTACCACCATGAGACGTTACAAAAACTGAAATGTCTATTCACATTGAAGATCAGCAACTCTAAGATCACTAGCCAGCAGTGTCCTTTGGGAGTGACTGCAAGATCTACGTAAGTCATCGATTATGAATGTTGTTTTTGTAGTGACTTCGTATAGAGTGGCAAGTTTCTCGTACTTAACAATATGAAATTAATGTATTATTTACGTGGACTGCGCAACTAGCTCCCTACATAACAAATTCTTTACAATCTCATTTTTTAAAGCGTAACTTATGTTGTTTTTAAAGTGACCGATTCAATTGGAATATTTATCGTTAACATAAAATAATAAATTATTAACTTGCAGAGAGAAAAGTGATGAGATTTCCATTTACAACTGTAGCTCAGAATTTAAATATCTCTACGAATTATGTACTACAACTGCAGTAGATGCAATGAGCGAAGTGCCACTGGAGAAAAAAATTTGGGCTCCAATCGGTCAGAGACAGATGACAACATATTATTATTATTACTTTATAAATATGATACTGTTTCACATGGTACCTGCTATATTCCTTGATGGTTTACTGAAACTTTTTGGAAGAGCTCCCATGTAAGTAATTTAGCCATTTAGGTTTTCTCAACACCAGTCTTATTTGCTTATTAAAACCGTTTCAGATGGTAACAAATGTTTCCCCAGAAATAAGAGAGGAGACTAGTATATTTGCTGTAGGGCAAGAATTAAATTATAGAATAATTTTTTTTTATCAGAATGATATACACTGGTATGAGAAAGTTATGTGCTGGCCACATCAGATATTTTAATTACAAGTACAAGAAATTTTTTCATAATATATGAGTTCCATTAAAAAAAATGTTTTCGTTGAAAAACTAATATCGTTGACCTTAACGAAGAATAATTTAATCTTAATATTTGAAGAAATAATATTTGTTTGCAAACCAACTTTTAACAATTTTGACCAAGTCGCAGTGTTCTATGATTAAAAACAAATATAAAAAAATACATATTTTTTGAATATCATAATAATGTAGGGTATATAATATAGGATTGGACTATATGTATTTTGACCAGTAGAATATAAATATGCAAACAGATACTGGTTGTCCCATTTAAATATATAAAAAATAGATTTTCATGTAAATTGCGTCTCGAAACTAGAAGTAGGCCATTTTGGCTCTTTACATAACATTGAAAATTGTATCTCATATCACTGCACCAAATTTGAAAAAACCCATTCTCCCAATCAAAGGTTACAAGAGTGTCCCTATGGGCTGGCCAACCCGATATATATGTGCAGTGTGTTCCACTTAAGATGAAAACACCTCAATGACTTTTTTATTTGTCAGTGAATTTGATAATTCTTCTTTTGTATATTACATATATTGTATGCTTTATTAAATGAGTAATCTACATTTTAGCTTCAGTAAGAAACTAAAAATAAAAAAAATGCAAAACAGGCCTTTTTTTATCAAAAAAATGTTATTAAGAAAAGTTGTTCAGAATTGTCTCAGGGGACCAATTATTTCTAAAATTTGTGAAAAATATATGTTTGCATTTTAATTTTATTTTTTTCGACTATTTTCTTATCTTTTGTCTATAACCTAATTTTGTGTTCGGCCTTTCAATGAGATTCTGAACAACTTTTTTTGCGTTTATTTTTAGTCGTAGTAGGCAAATTTTTTTTACTGAAGCTAAAATGTAGTTTACTCATTTAATAAAACTTTACGAGCGTCATATACCGAGTGTCACTGAGATATGGTTCACCCCTTCTTTTTTTTTTGTTTACTTTTTAACTTGGAAAAATTATATATGATTAAGATACAAATGAAAATACATTATTCGACATAAAAAATAAGCAACTTTTTAATTTTTATTGTTATTATTAGCGATATATTATTATGCAGTAAACGTAGTAGGCTTGTGACGTCCTTCGTTACTCTACCCAAGAGCGGAAGTGTCACTTTGACGCTCAACACTACGGCGGTGCACACTGTACGGAGATCTCGGGCGCCAGTTTCTGTTTAGAGTGCAGAAACACCACTTTACTCTATCGGCGGGACGATAGAGGCCGGGCAACTGCAGTGAAGATACGGCTAAGCCAGGGGTCGGGAAAAAGGGAACTTACATACTACAGTTAAGGAACAGACTCTCATTCAATATATGTACATTTATTCTACACAATAATTCTTATTTACACTTTATACACACCTTAGTAACTACAACATATACTACAACGGTCTTAACTACAAGCGGTCTTATTCTACAAGCGGTCTTATACTACTACGGTCTTAACTACGGACAAGCGGGGCAGTAAGCGGGCGGTCAAGCGGTGCGATACGGTAAGCCGGTGAATGAAGCGGTGAAACGGTAAGCAGCGATGAATTAAGCAGACGGCGGACGGATACCAGGAGGGGAAGCAAGCGCCAATACAAGCAAACTATGCCTATCTAACGCGGTTACTTATTATCGCTTGGCTGATGGATGGTTCCGGTCTTATGATATGCCAACTAGTACCTCCAAAACGCCCTGCCAAAGAAAACGGACTCAGGCGGCCTGGAGGGCACGCGGTTGAATGCAGTTACGGTAAGGGGGAAAGGAGTAACAAGCCTAACAGTGGCGAATTGATGATGACGACGTGATGGTCAAACTCCAAAACTACCCTGCAGAATTTTTACGTGCTCAGGTAGCCCGGGGGACCCGCGGTTACGGACGATACCTCCAAGTCACCCTGCAGAATTTTTACGTGCTCAGGTGGCCTGGCAGGCAATGCCTCTAAGTCACCCTGCCTAAAAAACGGACTCAGGTAGCCTAGAGGACACGCGGTGGCAACTGATAGTACCTCCAAGTCACCCTGCAGAATTTTTACGTGCTCAGGTGGCCTGGAGGGCACGCGGTAGAACGCGGTTCAAGTTGGGGGGGGGGAAGGAGTGACTGGCCTAACAGTGGCAAATTGATGATGACGACGGTATGGTCAAACTCTAAAACTACCCTGCAGAATTTTTACGTGCTCAGGTAGCCCGGGGGACCCGCGGTTACGGACGATACCTCCAAGTCACCCTGCAGAATTTTTACGTGCTCAGGTGGCCTGGCAGGCACGCGGTAACGGAAGTACCTCTAAGTCACCCTGCAGAATTTTTACGTGCTCAGGTGGCCTAGAGAACACGCGATGGCAACTGACAGTACCTCCAAGTCACCCTGCAGAATTTTTACGTGCTCAGGTGGCCTGGAGGGCACGCGGTATAACGCGGTTCAAGTTGGGGGGGGGCGGAAGGAGTAGCAAGCCGAACGGTTGCAAATCTAAGACGACGACGGTATGGTCAAAGCTCCCAAGCTACCCTGCAGAATTTTTACGTGCTCAGGTAGCCCGGCAGACCCGCGATTACGGACGATACCTCCAAGTCACCCTGCAGAATTTTTACGTGCTCAGGTGGCCTGGCAGGCACGCGGTTACGGAAATCCCTCTAAATCACCCTGCCAAAAAACGGACGCAGGTGGCCTAGAGGACACGCGGTATCAAATGCTAGTATCTCCAAGTCACCCTGCAGAATTTTTACGTGCTCAGGTGGCCTGGAGAACACGCGGTGTAACGCGGTGGAACGCGGTTCTAATTCCAACCTTCGGCCGCTCTCCCGTTCTAAGGAAGGATATGAGGCGGATACGTTTAGCGCTCGCGGTTCACTAACTCTAAAAAAATAAAGCCCGGAAAATACTCACCAGCCAAGTAATACCGATTATTTACTAAACCTTTATCAAACCTTGCTACCTACTTCCGGATCCTGTGCTGGCTTCCTCTCTGGAGCGGTCGGGGTCGGCACGTCTGGACGGTACGGGCGGCAGCAACGGACTGGTCTCGGATACTAAGTTAACTTACTATCCAAGTCGGCGTGGTGCTCCGGTTGGCGCTCAGACGGGAACTAATTTGATTGTAAAAATCCTCATGCTACTAAACACTGCTAAACGCAGAAGTAGGATGAGATACGGTAGTCATGCGCGGTATATTACAACTACGTCACCCGTTCATCGACTTAGAATAATTCCGCATGAAATTTAAATACCAATATATCCTTATACTCACGAGTTTACTTACTGTCCTGGCCGGCGTGGTTCCTCGGTGAGTAGCTCGACGGAAACTAATTTGATTATTTTCAGTCTCGGGCCTCTTCAAGTTAGCGCGGGTATAAGGGTGCCGGGGACACAATGCGTGCGTCGCGATTCGCCTACTGCCGGCCACTTGGCCTATGTGGAATGTGCATAAAAACATCACTACTACCTATCTATAATTAACAATTAAACTGTTATGATTTACAAGTGCAGTACTATAATGGATAAAATATTTTTCAAACAGACAAATAACACTTAGCTACCTAACTTAACTTAATAAAATAAAATCACTTCGTTACAGGCTTATAAAAATTTGAAACATACACTTAAAATGACGTTCTATTGTTTCTCAAATGACTATCTTATTTTGTCCTGTAATTGTATTCCTTTGTAATCTGTGGGGCAATAAAGGCTTTTTTTTTTCGGTTTCCTGATGCCGGTCAGTCCTCCCGTGGCCTCCGACGCCTCACGGGAGTCGCGCCGGCGCATCAACTACAGCCACTCCCCACATCCCGCAGGGTTAGTGACTGTAGATACCAGAATCGTGTACCCTAAGCAGAAGGAGAGAACCCAGAATGACCGCCTTCTACATTTGACCTGCCAGCCACTGGTCTACCTCGTACGAGTGCCTTAGATGGTAGTATAGCACTCGTAGCTCCGCGTTATGCCGGTGGATGTAGGCCGAAATCGCATATATGGGACATGCAGATAGTAAGTGCATGAGCGATTCCGGCGCCTGATGGCAGGTCCTGCAGTTGATATCAGGAATCTCTACACGCCACACGCGGCTACGGTAGACCAAGGAGTTGATAACACCATCTTGGCAGGCCATAATGAATCCCTCGGTCTCCGACTTAAGCCCTGCTGACCTTAGAAAGGCGAAGGTCAGCCTGGTCCATAAACCCAGTGTTTCTATGTTCTTATAGAAGACACCATGCTGGGGTTTATCGACGTGCTGCCGAAACAGATTTTCCTGTTCGGCAGCTCTAATTTGGGCTTTCAGACGATTTGGCTGAAGTTCGGTGACTGACTCAACATCAGCACCTCGCCGGCCTCCTTGCCTGATGTAAAATGCGAGACCGAGTTCATCTGCGGCTCTTTTTGCTGCCTTGAACAATCCTGCTCCCACTCCTACAGTTTCGTGATGTTTTACGAACAGCAAGAGGGGATCTGAGCTCCTGGGTATGTTATATGCCATATTCAGTACTACTCTGCCATGGGTACACTCCAGGCTCAAGAGTCCTCGCCCCCCCCCCCCCGTTGACGTGGGAGGTACACACGAGGAACGGACGATCTAGGATGAATACTTCTGTGAATACTGATCATCTTGTGGGTATCTCTGTCTAATTGACGCAGCTCATCTACCCTCCACTTTACTACTCCGAAGGAGTAGAGCAGAATCGGAACGGCAAGCATATTAGTTGCAGACACCTTGTCCGGAATCTGCTGCCCCTCGTTCAACCATGAGTTGAAAACTCGCGTCAGACGACGGTGAGTGGAAGGAAATTTCTTCCACCACCAGTTGTTACCATGCCGTCTGGGCCCGGGGCAGCGAAGTTCTTGGTACCAACAAGTGCTTGTTGGACTTCCTCCGTACTGATTGCTGGGCACACTTCTTCTGGCTCTTCAAGATGTCTGTGGCATAGAGCTTCGAAGTGTGCAATTGCTGGTGTGTCGCTATTGAATGGACGCGTTGTTTCGTAGGTTCCCTTCCAGAAGGTTTCGACATCTTCTACAGTCGACGGATTCTCGACAACACGCTGTGGCTCTTGAAAGAGGCGAGAAGGATTCGTACGGAACAAATTGTTTTGTTCCATACTCCTCACCCGCCTCTTCAATGTTTTTCTTTATCGCCATGAGCGCTCGGATCCTATCTAGACAGTGCTGCTTGATGGTAAGCATCACTGTCAGATTGAGAGTGTGGTGTTGATGTCTTAATCCGGCTGTTATGCGCCGGATTCTGGGAGTAAAAACTCTACCAGTCGTCTTATATTCCACCACACTCTGGATCCGAGAAGCATGTTGTCTGGCCGACTGTATCTTGCCTTCGATTTTCTGTACACGCCGCTTGGCTTTCTCGACCCCGTGATTGGTTGACCTCTCACGGGGGACGAGTTGCTTCGCGGCGTTGTACACGGCACAGTTGACTTGCCAGATGTCTGCATCTTCCGGAATATCCTCATCGATGACCACGTCCATTCTAGCCAGGTCTTGTGGCTTTAGGTTAGCCCTGGTGTTAAGGCTAACCCTCGTCCTTAAGTCTACGTCGGTGAACTCTAAAGGATGTTCCCCATCAGCTGGTAATTGCCGCGGTGGGACTGCGGCTGGCAGTTCTTCCGGCTGACGGGGTGCCCTTACATAACCTGTCCTGAGCAGAAAGGATACTTGATCTCTCAGATGTTGTTGAGAGAAGGCGCGATGCTCTGAATGCATTTCGCACCAAAGTGCATGCAATCGCGCCATGTATCCCCTTCGCTCAGGTTCGCTACTCTCGCGGCAGGTTAGCAAGTCATCCCGAAGTTCCCTCGTCCACTTAAAGCGTCCTTGTCCATTGCGGTCGTTGCCACTGAGACGTTCCGGTGAGGCCCCTCCCTCACTGTTATTATTATTATTATTATTATTATTATTATTGTATTATACACAAAGATATTAAGTACAATGACTTGAAATTAGTTATTTTTCTCTGTTTCTATGAAGTAACTTTTTTAAGGGTTCTGTAATTAAATGTTACAAATAATTCTGACATTTCATGAATAACTAACTTACGAACTTAAGTTCTACTTTACGTATTAGATTGAGTATTGAACTTTTCATCTAATAACGTCAAGGATTTTAAACCCTTTCAAATATTTTCCTACATTCTGATTTTTTTTTATTATTTCTTCAACAAATAAAATGACTGTTTAATGTCAAGCCATTGTACTTAATATCTTTGCACATAATACAATTAAAGAAACAATAGAACTTCATTTGAAATGCATATTTCAAATTTTTGAAGCCTACTGCGTCTTCCACATTTAATATCTAATAATAGTGAAAAACAAAAGCCTACACTCAAGTATGTCACATTTACGAACTCAGAATTTAATGTTCTATCCAAAACTGTAAAAACATACAGGGGGTCATGATAAAAATTAAAAGTGATAAATATTTCATTTGTATATTAATAATCCATAATATCATTGTTCTAAGTTAGAAGAACAAAACAAAGGAGGTGAACCATATTTCAGTGACACCCGGTATACGGAAAAAAAATATATCAAATTTATTGACAAATAAAAAAAGTTATTAGGTATAATCATCTTAAGTGGGACACACTGTATATGGGAATAATATGAATAAATATGCATTTTAATTTTATTTCAGATTTATAAAATTACAAAGAAAGTTATATATTGCCAATCTTGCAATATCATATTTTGCATTTAATTCTTGGGAATTCAAGAGAGAGAATTATCTTGGTCTCGAAGATAAATTAATACAGGATGACTTGGAAGCATTCTCATTTCGTTTATTAACTGATTTTAATTCATATGAAGAAAGTTATTCAATATTTAAAAAAGTTTTTTTGGGGACCAAACAATACCTCTTGAATGAAAGTCCAGTTATTTCAAAAAGAACAATACTAATCGATAAAAGGTAAGAAATTATTAGAATGACTAAATTTGAGGACAAGGAAATAGTAGTTGTCCCTTTTCTAAAACATGTTATGTCCATATTTTTTTATAATAATTAAATTGAATTATAAAAAAAGATAATCAGACCTATGATGTATCTTCTCATGGGCTGTTAGAACTCTTATCCAATCAGAAACCGCCTTTTTGAAAAATCTTTATTTCTGATTAGCCACAACTCTAAGGCCGGTCGCAGATATATACGAAATATCACCGACATTTATTACCAACGCTTGTTGTACATAAATGTAGTAAACAAATTACAAAAACATCCATAAATATATACAATATGTTGCTGACATTTTTGTTCAATCGAGCACCAATGATGTCGAAAACTTAATATTAGTACCTATTTTACGATGGAAAAAGAGGAAAAATAAAAACATTTTGGGTTCATCCATATACTACTGGCAACCTTCACGAAAGTATATTTAAAAGTTGCAATAATAAAGTATCGATTGAAGACCCGATAACAGTAGATGCGGTGTTGGTTCAACTTGGGAATATTTTGTAGACCGTGTGAGCTTTTATCGGCGGATCATCTTCATTATTTTGTCATTTAAGGTGGGGATGTTATTTGCATTATCTGGACATGACTGGAGGACTCTGTTCAGCGTAGGCCCACGGAATAGGTCCGCTCGGGTTCCACCTTCATACATGTTTCTCTGAGAATGGGGTCATGACTTTCCTAGGGCTTCGCCTTAGTACGTCTCCCCTTATAGTGATACCGGCCTTCCAAAATATTGATGTGGGGTTCGTCACGATGTCTAGAATAATGATATAACTAAATTATCGTTGCGAAAAATGACACTTGTAATTTGACATTTAAATTAAAGTATGAGAGTATGTTCTGTGGTTCGACACAATCTAGAATCCGCTACAAAATCACGACTTTCCGACGATTATCTTGCATTATTTCGAAATACAAATTCACACCCGGCTAATATGAACTGCAGCAGAACACTGGAACAAAAGACAAATGTAACAAATTAGAATAGGCAGTGTCTTATATTAATTGTTATAGACATGTAGTGTCTTGTTTGTTTGTTTGATATACGAATTTTCATTTAAATTCGTACGTCGAGTGCGTGTGTGTGTGCGTGTGTGGGTGCGTGAGTGAGTGCGTGCGTGAGTGAGCGCGTGCGTGAGTGAGTTCGTGCGTGAGTGAGTGCGTGAGTGTGTGCGTGAGTGAGTGCGCGCATGCGTGCCTGCGTGTGTGTGAATTTCCAAATAATGCAAGATAATTGACGTAAAGTCGTTATTTTGTAGCGGATTCTAGATTGTGTCGAACCGCAGAACAAGCTCTCATACTTTAATTTAAATGTCAAATTCCAAGTGTAATTTTTCGCTCCTAAAACGATCATTTAGTTATATCATTATTCTAGACGTCGAGACGAACCCCACATCAATATTTTGGAGGACCGCTACCACTCTATTAGGAGACCTACTGGGGCAAAGCCTTAGGAAAGTCATGGCCCCGTCTCAGAGGAACATGTATGAGGGCGGAACCCTAGTGGATCTCTTCCGAGGGCCTCGACTGAACAAACACCTTCAGTCATGGCCAGATAATACAAATACCACCCCCAACTGAAATGACAAGATAGTGAAGATGACCCGCCGACAAAAGCTCCCACGGTCTACAAAATGTTCCCAAGCTGAACCGACACCACATCTACTGTTATAGGATCTTTAATCGATTCTTTACTATTGCAACTTTTAAATATACTTTCATGAAGGTTGCCAGTAATATATGAATGAACCCAAAATGTTTTTATTTTTCCTCTTTTTCCTTCGTGAAATGGGTACAAATATTAAGTTGACGACATCACTGGTGCTCGATGGAACAAAAATTTCAGCAACATATTATATATATTTATGGAGGTTTTTGTATTTTGTTTTGTAGGCAAAATAGCATTTAAATTTGACCTATTGTCCTGTTACCGACAATTTGTAAGAAGATAATTTCTAAATGCTTAACGAGGCTAGTAATCATCTATGGATGCGAAATTTGGATATTAGCTAAGAGCGATGAGCGTATTGAGGGTATTCGAACGGTTGAGGGTATTTGAAATGGAAAATAATGGAGTGGGGACCTAATGAAAGAATATCGGGAAGAGGGCGTAGAAAAATATGGATTGAGGATGTAGAGGAGAGAATGAATATTATGGGGTTAAGAAAATGAACGAAAGATATGGTTCAAAGGAAAAATATTGTGAAGAAGGCTAAAAACCTGAAGTAGTAAGGGGGTGAGAGGAGTAAGATGAAGAGGAGCGTCAAAAGGAGAAGGCGGATAAAGGGAAGGGGAAGAAAGATAAGGAGGGGGTGGAGGAAAAGGAGAAGGAGAATTAGAAAGAGAAGGAGAAGGAGACGGACAAGAATGGGAGAAGAAGAGAATAACCCAAAATAGGTATATTTGCTCCCGCCATATTTAAATGGACGTTATCGTAAAAGATTACATTTCTTGATTGGCCAACAAAAATCTATGTGTTCAGATAACCATCCAAAATAATTATGCAAAAAGACGGTTCGCCGCCCGGTGGAGGGAGCAGTATTTCTTCCGTTGGCCAAATCAAATATTTCTATGTGATTTAATTTCTGTCACTGTTGATACATAATTTTATTTAAATTTTTTAGATAGTCGGTGATAAAACTTAAGCAAATGAAGAGTTAAAAAAATTATTAGTATCATGCTTCATATGTTGTCATAAGGTCTTTCTTTAACAATACGCAGACATTTTCATTTGTTTTATTGAAAAACAAAGGATCACAATTTACATAACAAAAATAAAGACAAAGCACAAACAATAAATTAAACTCGAATTTAAATCTCTACTCCACAATGTCATGCCAATGCTTAACATAATATTGCTCTTTCTGGAAGCTCGGTAGTACTTAGTAGTAGTAGTAATCTGTAAAATCCTCCTCAAAGGACCATTTAGTGACTCTCTCTACACCACTTAAAAATAGACCTGCCAGAATTTAAGGTACTTGTTATTTAACGTTGAATTTAAGTACTGCTTCGTTCTACCAGTCCTCGCTAGCTGTGAAATGCATAATTTTTCAAAAATTCTTTCAACATAAAAAATTGAATAACATCTCACAAGTTGCTGTAACTTCGTATATTTTTTAGGAAGTTCCTCCATAGCCGGCGCCGGTAATCGTTTTACATGAGTATTGTTGCCGGCGCCGGTATTCGTTTTACACAATTATTGTTGCCGGCGCCGCAGGTATAAATTTTACACAAGTATTGTTGCCGGCACCGGCATCTAAAGGTGCTGTTACACGAGCAATTTTTATAGCAATTAGTTGCTGGGCGACACACTGGAGCAATTAATGGAGCAATATTGCCCAACATTGTGCGATTTTCAACAAGTATTTCGGCAACTTATTGTCATATTGTTCTACATCGTTTATAGTTGCTGGTATCTTTAGGTCGAGTTGCCGTATATCCATCGTGTTTGGAAAATTAAGGGCGATTATTGTTTCCATCTCGCTTGCCCATATACCTACCTCCGTCATATTCTGTGACTATTTGCTTTGTGTTGTGCCGGTGGAATCGGATCTCTCATATTAGTGGTTTCTTTTGTAATTATGGGACCCAATTTGTTCACAAGTAATTCAAAATCACTTCGGGACATTCTGGTGAAGTTTCGGATAAAAAGTCGGCTAAACGTAATTCATTACACAATGTAGAAGTCAATACTTGTCGTCGAGCTAAGTATGGTCGTACCCACATTCGTCTGTTTCTTTTCTGTTTTCTTGTATTTATTGCATGCATAATGATAAAAGCACTTGAAGCGACGAGATACAGTTCATCCATCACCGGGAATAGTTGCTCTACTGCCGTGTACACATCTATTGTCTAATTGCTGAATATTCACAAATATCGGTGGGGATTATTCAGCAACTTATTGACGAACAGTTGCTTGTTGTTGTGGTTGCTAGATGTTGTCGTGACGTAAAAGTCGGCAAATATTGCTGGCAATTAAGCAATTTTTATTGCCCGTGTAACAGTACCTTAAAAGTATGGACGGCAGCCTCTAGTCCGTTCCGGCTTGAGAAGTAAATAAATTTTTAAGAAAATACGTTTTATTTAGATATTAAATTTATATTAATAGGAACAAAAAATATTATAAAATTTTCTTTTTAAAAATAAACCGAGATTTAAACGTAAACACATACTGAAAATATGATAAGAAAACGATAAGTCTTTTTATTTAGTTTTTCTTTTTTTTTCGAGCTTCTTTTTTAATCCAATAGCTGTAGTTCCACATCCTCTTGGACGACCCCTCAGGTATCTTGTAATCAGAAATGATT
The DNA here is from genome assembly GCA_029963845.1 of Rhamnusium bicolor. Lineage (NCBI taxonomy): Eukaryota > Metazoa > Arthropoda > Insecta > Coleoptera > Cerambycidae > Rhamnusium > Rhamnusium bicolor. The sequence goes on along the minus strand of JANEYF010002382.1, from coordinate 1,233,245 downwards.
ATGACCTTTTTTTACAGTCTCTGTGCCATAAGTCTGTTCAGTGTCTGTATTATTATTTTCTATTTGATTTAATGGCCCATTTAAATTAGAACTGCAATTACTTTCGGTATTTACTAATACACTGCTCGTCGCAATTTCTCTATTATATTCAGCATTATTATTGTCATTGACTCTATTACTTGTGGTATATATGTCGCTGTAAGAACTTGGATAGCTTGCCGGATTTTTGACATCAGGCTCATGATTAGGGCCATTATCAATATTTTCGTCATTATTTGACCATTTTGTTACAAGAGACTTGATGAACTCCAGCCGGTTGTAAAAAAGTTTTAGATGTAACCTCACTTCATACTTGGGGCAGTCTTAAACATTCATCATTCATAATTTTAAATTTTTGGTGATTGGTCAATGGTCTGTGTTTCTTTGAATAATTATGACTGGTGACCTCTAAGGAAACATTTGTCTCTGAATTGATATTTGATGCTGATGTGTCGTAGGGATTATCAGTTGTGAGCGATGTAAAGAATGACTGGCGTGACTCAAAATAAGCTTTTTCCATCGCTCTAAACATAGGTTTTCTTCAAATAGTTGAAGATTACACATTGAACGAAATTTTAATGTGACGACAAGGCAGTTTAATCGAAGTCCAAAATAAGCACTGACAACTGTAAGGTGTTACCTCTAGAAGACCTTCACTAGTTGGTGCAAGACATTTTTCTTCGCCAACAACTTGAAAATCTTTGCGTAGACTCACCGAGTTGTTGTTGAACTTTCTTGAATGCGTAGTTAGTTAAGTGTCTTGAATACAAATCCTCCGCTGAATCAGAAGCAAATGCTCCTGTTGTCACTTTATGATACTGTTTTGAATTTTTAATGTTTCTGTTGACATGTAAAGAATTAATAATAATAAAGAAATTTTTGATGAATTCTTCTAGGTTTGAAAATTTTTAAATAACAGATTTTAATTTGGAATTTATAGATTCAACTCTATTGTTCGTTTTGTTCAAAAAAAGATATATTTCCAAAAGTCAGATATAAAACCCAGTCATCTCTAATTGGCTCCTAATTTTCTTCAAAATAATCCATAACGACTTAGGAACATTTTGCATCATTTCTAGCTACAGTTTTTGGTAACACTCCTCAGAGGCAGCACAGGCCAGTTTCTTCAAGTAATTTTTGGTACCTTCACATTCTGAGGTGGACAATCCCATTTTTTTCACACTCACTTCCCTGTTAAAAATTTGAAGAGTATGAAATAAACATATCTGTAAGGAGGCATCAGGGAAATTATTCTTGAAAACATTCCTTTCCTTGTTGTCTTTATCAGACATCACCACTTTTACATCAGATGCTTTCCTATTAAGTGTTTTAAAAGTTTTTAGTCGTTGTTGGGGTAAACTTTAAAATAAGGTCTGTGATACGGGGTGATTATGATCTTCCTTAAATTCCATTATTGCCAAAAATTTTCCGCAAGATGTCAGTTTTAAAAAGATACCAGCTAAGTACTTCTGACGAAAGGTAAATGTGTTCTTTGTTTTATTTCTTGGGTTGTACATTCGGCCACCTTTTATACATGCTATTCTTAAATAATAATAAACTAACTGTTTACTATTTGCTAGAGCTGCTACACTTTCCGGATATCTTTTGGCCTGTGTCGCGATGGTTCTGCTGTCTCTAATCCAATAATCATTAAACACTTGTTTTTTGTATTCCTGCAATTGTTCGTTAAATCTATCATAGCTTTCAAATTTATCACCAAGCTTCAGCACCTTAAAAAGCAAAATAGCAATTAAACAAGTACCTGACATGCATTATGTAAAAACATACCTTGGACATTGTTATTTTAATGAAATAATTGCACTAAATACGTCAGGAACACGGGATAAGTTGAACGGAATAAGTGAGGTTAGGTAATTTCTCTGTGCAAGCGCTAACTTACTTTGCCGGCTACGATGCACAGAGTCGGCGCCGGCTACGATACACAGAGCCTGCGCCGGCTACGATACACAGAGCCGCCGCCGGCTATGGAGGAACTTCCTTATAAGCATAGCACAAAAAACATGAAATTACAGCCATAGCAATTTAAATTTTGTATTTTTCAGTGTGAACTGAATCTGAATTGTCAATCTTTGTTGACACGTTGTTATAAAGAAAAAAAAAAGAAAAGAAAAAAAATCTGGAATTAATTGACCATCCTCATAATACGAGATATAAATTAGATTCGTTCCAAAAATTGACAAAACAGCAGGCCAAATAAGTCACAGTTATTTAGGTACTGTAATCTTCAACTCTTTATCTGCCAATATAAAAGCGACTAATTCGTTTAATTTGTTTAAAAATAGAATTAAACATTGGATAATCGAAAAGAAACGAATCGAAATACATCAAATTATAGATCGTAAAAACACGTATGCGTATAAAATATTTTAATTATGCTACTAGCGACTTACTACTACGTATCTGCTTTACTTACCTGGTATTACTTGCTTCTCACTGTGCAGCATATCAACGTCACTACTATAACAGTATGAGTACAATTCCTTGAAATTTTTAGTGCTGCATAATCAGTATTGTTCTGGCACAGTATTCTTAGTATTCTTAAATTATTCTTAAATTTTTACATATACTCGTATTTTTTTAAGTTTTCTTTTTTATTGTTAATATTCAGCCATTATTGTATAACATTAGGAATATAATTGTTAAGACGGCTTCGCTTACACAATAAATATACTTCAATATTTATTACTATTTTTATTTCTACCCAAAGAATACCAGTCACATAAAAACATTCCTCACATACCCTCCCTCCATCTAGTCTGACCCTCTATTTTCTTCTTCTTCTTTCCTTTTCTTCTTACGCCATTACCAACATATTTTATTGTAACTTCTGACAGGGTCGGTATCTAAAGATTATAAAAATCATAACAGTTCGGCTATCCTGCTCCTATGACGACCTCGTCATAGTAATGATAATTTAAATTAAAACTTTCGTTTCTTAACTTTAACCATAAAAGTTGGTATAGTATAGAAAAACAACGTTTAAACTAAAATCTGGAGTAAACATAATTCTTAAGTCTAACACAATAAAACAATCTAATAAAATAAATCTGAGAATTAACATATCGTGGTAACTTATAGTTAAACTTTTTACCTTAATCATCAACTTAGATTAGATAAATATACTATACTGTACTACTAGGACAACGGATATAAAAATAACATTTCAATAAATCTAACGAAGCATAATTTTAAATATTCGGTTGTTCCGATTTGTTAGCACTCTCATATTTAACTGGCTTTAATCTATCCACAGCTACTATTCCCTTATATAAACGCGCACTTTGTTGCTCGCCCTCTATGTCTTGTATTAAATATCTATCGTTACCTACACACTTAACAACTTCGTAGGGTCCACGATATTTAGGTGAAAGTTTTCTACTAGTACCTGTACTAGGAGCTTCACTTCGTACTAATACTAAGTCACCTTCTTTAAAGTGATAAGCTTGTTTCCTTTTTCTTGTCATAATTATCTTTCATTTTAAATCGATTTCTCTCTAATAATTCTTCAACTGGCAATTCCTCTACTTCTTTCAGTTTTTCATTCAACTCTATCACTTCGCATGTCAGTGGATTTTCATGTATTCCCTTCGGATGGTATTTGTAGATTATATTCGTAATGTTATGCTTAGTCGTATTTATAGCCCACTGGACCTCAAAAATTTTCAGACACCAATCTTCTCCATCAACTGTCATAGTACTTGTTGTTATGCATGAAATAATCATACTATTAGTACGTTCTACTTGACCATTGCAACGTGGCGAATTTGATGCTATCTTAACATGTTGAATTCCATATGTTTCACATAAACTTTCGAACAAGGCTGAAGTAAATGCAGTGCCTCTGTCACTGACTATTCTATCTGGCTTGCCATAATGTGACATAAATTCATGGATAAATAACACTGTAGATTGTGCGCCCACATCCTTAACAGCTTTCAGAACTGTATATTTGCTAAATCCGTCAATTATGACTGCTACATATTTTTCTGGTGAATTTTCCGAAGTTAAGAATGGTCTCAAATGATCAATATGAACAAACTGAAATGGTGTTTTTCCTTTGTCTAATGGATGTAGAAATCCTTGTTGTTTCCCTCTAGGCGTTTTATAAAATAGACAATTAATACATCTCAAAATAAATGAGGATACCGTTTCTTTCATGTTTGGGAAATAATAATTTTCCTTCAATTTGGCAACAGTCTTCTCAATTCCCAAATGCATTAATGCTTTATGAGTTTCACTTATTAATTCTATTCTTAGTGGTTCTGGTACATAGAGTCTCATTCTTCCCTTTTTTACAGCTATAAACTCGTCCATTAATTAAAGTAAATTTTTCATGAGTGCTTTTATCTCCAGCTTCAAGCTTGTCTCGTACCTCTAAAATCTCTTTACTATTCTTGCATAATAGATTTGTCAGTGATCTCATAATCATTACAAAATTTCTTACAAAACGACGGAAATAGCTGGTTAAGCCAACAAAGCTTCTTAATGTCTTCACATCTGTTGGTATGGGAAAATCAGTTAGACTTTTAATTTTTCTCGAACCAGGTTGAATTCCTTCCCTTGAAATTTCAAATCCCAAATATTCAATTTTTTTCATAAAGAAATAGCACTTTTTTAAATTCAAGGTTAAACCTGCTTCACGTAGAGCCTCAAAAATGAATCTAAGCTTTCCTATACCTTCATCAATGGACTTTGATGATGAAATTATATCATCCAAGAATGCCATCGCTACATCACCAGGAAGCGATGCTATAACAGTACTTATTAGTCTTTGGAATACCGCTGGGGCATTGCACAACCCGAAGGGCATTCTGTTAAACTGATAGTGACCGTCCGGAGTGATAAATGCTTTCTTCTCTTTTGCTTTTTCAGCTAATGGGCCTTGGTAATATCCACTTCGTAAATCAAGAGTACAAAAGTAACATTGGTCTTTCAAACGATCAAGCTGATCATCGACCAATGGTAAGGGATAATGATCTTTAATAGTTATCTGAATCAGAGCTCGGTAGTCAATGCATAGCCTCACATCTCCCGTTTTCTTTTTTACTAAAAGTACCGGACTTGCAAATGGGGATGTTGTATCTTGTATTATATCTGCTGCTTTTAGTTCATCAACAATAGTCTTCACTTTCTCACGTTCATTATATGAAAGTCTGTATGGATGATAGTACACAGGAACATCTGAATTGAGTTTAATGTCCATTTTCATTTTATTGGTGCAACCAACCCGATACATATTTTTTGAAGTTAGATCTTTATATTCATTTAACAAGTTTTCTAGCTTATTGAAATTTTCACCTTCAAGTTAAGTATTAATTTCATCCTTTGCTATTGGTTCTTCATTAACTTGTCTTTTCTCTGATGATTCAATACAAATCTCACCTCTTGTCAACTTAACTCCTTTATAAATTTTAAAATTTTCTCCGGAAATATTCAATACCGGCAAAACGGATTTTCCCTCATAATCTGTCTGTATCACACATCTTGGGATTGCATGTCCATCTCGAACTCCACCCTCGACACATAATCCATGGTTAGTAAAGTCACTTATAACAGAGATATGGCCCAAATAATTATTAGGAATAACGGTATCATTGTTTGTTCGAAGGGCAGTTTTTGTGGCTTCACACGTTTCACTAACTGGCAAATCATCTTTGCAATACTCGATTTTCAACTCGTTAATTTTACTAGTAAGGATATTAGGCTGCTCAGTATATGGATGTCCTACAATCAAAGGCACATTTTGAGAATTACTTGGCACCACATGTATTTTTACTTTGGCAGTAACATTATCAATTGTCAAAACTCCCGTAAAAAGTCCCAAAGGTTTTACCAATCCATTACCATAACCAACCAAAGGTTCGGTGTCCATTTCATAATATGAAAAACCTAATTCAGTTACAGAGTCATTTCGTATCGTAACACAACTGCTACCCAAGTCTACGTAACACTTTATTTTTTTATTGTTTATGAAAGCATCCTTAAAATATTTAGAATGTGTATCTTCACTGCCTAGCATCAAAACAGAATTATTCGAATTTGCACTTGTGCCTGCACCACCAGTGCTACTCACGTTTGACAACTGTGGTACATTTTGTTTTTCACGTTTCTGAGGACAATCTCTAGCATAGTGTCCAGTTTTCGAACACTTAAAACAAGTAACATTCTTGGTTGTACGAGTATTATCTGAAACTTTAACACTATTGAAATTTCTACTCGTATTACTGTTAGTTGAATTGTATCTATTTACTTGATGTTTTATGTGCTTTGCGCCTGATTTTAAATCTGGTAATAATTGATTTAGCGTTGTGTATCTGCTTAACGGTCCTAGTATAATCTCGAAATCTAGAATCATTTAAACCATGAACCATCCATTCAATCGTCTCGGACACTGACATTTGACACTTGTTGCATTTTGCCAATTTTTCAAAATAATATTCAACAATATTTTGATTAGGTTTCCATTTATAATTTTGAGCTTCAAACCTAAGCTCGGGTGAACTTGTTTCAATAGCAAATGTCTCACCCAGTAAAATTTTCCATTCAGCCCAATTTCTAGACTCACAAGGTAAGCTATCCCTCCATGTTTTGGCAACACCAACTAATTTTGAAAGGGCATAATGCTTAACAGCCACTTCATCCCAGTCATAAGGTTCGCCGTATTCCTCGATTTTCTCAATCCATAATAAAATACTTCTGTTATTTTTTACTGGATCAAATTCAGGTAGAATAGTGTGCACATTTTGAAAAAATCTTGGGTATCCAACCACTTCGGTACCATCACCTTCCATATTTGTATCATTTTGTGTTGGCGTCGACATCGTTTCCAAATATTGAATATGACCCCCAAAGGTCAAATCGCTCGACTTTATAACTGTCACTTCAACAATATTTTTTCGCTTGTTTCACACAAGTAATGGTCAAATCTCACTTCTGAAATTGTTAAGACGGCTTCGCTTACACAATACTTATTACTATTTTTATTTCTACCCAAAGATACCAGTCACATAAAACATTCCTCACATAACCTCTCTCCATCTAGTCTGACCCTCTATTTTCTTCTTCTTCTTCTTTCTACGCCATTACCAACATATTTTATTGTAACTTCTGACAGGGTCGGTATCTAAAGATTATAAAAATCATAACATAATATTTAGTATTAGGGCCTTCTAACTATTTTCAAATTTTCTTCTCAAGGGAGATACATTTTTTTGATAATCCTCAATTTTGCAGTTCTTGAGACGACTTTTACGAATATTAATATATTTTCTTTATATTTCAGCCTCAGGATTTTGGATAAAATTTTAAAGTGGATTGCGTTTGGACTTTTGCTATATATAGTGTTCTGGAAATACGATATGATCACTTTATGTGAAATTGTTTATAATTATTTTAGAAGACCAATTGATTTACTGAGGTCAAAAATCGCTATTTAATTCAAAGTAGAAATAAAAATATGATTTTTTTTAAACAATATTTCAGTTCGCTATTTTTTTAAGTTAAATTAGTTAATTGATTAAGTTGTATACAGTTATATACAAAACATTTTGTACTTATTTAAAAATATTTTCATTTCTCAAAAGCAAGCATGAAGAATACAACACTGAAATGATAAGAGTTTGTTTTTTATTTATTTCTCCTCTTATCTATCCTCTACCCTCTACCTCTTCTCTTTCTCTTCGTTTTTGTCTTTACCTTTGACATTATACCTCAGCTTCCATTTTTTTGTCCATTGTCCTACCATTCTTCTTCTCACCACCTTTCTGTCTCTGTAATGTAATAACAAATAAGATAAAATACCGAGTGGCTATTAAAAAACGATTCCTGTTTGAAGTTCCATAAGTCCGAGGTACATTGAGATATCGATTTGAAATTTTTATCTCTGTTGGCATTCCTCAGAAGTTTTACAATTTTTATTGTAGTCAAAAAAACCGCTGCCAATTACATAGGGATCAGAACTTCCTCACCGTAGTAAAACTCGACGTGTGGTGGAGTTTATAATAAAAATAATTTTTGACGTTTCAAAAAAGTCACATTTTGACGTTTAAAAAAAGTCAATTGTGACGTTTCAAAAAAGTCACATTATGACGTTTCAAAAAAAATCACATTTTTGACGTTTCAAAAATTGGGACCGATTTTGCTTATCAACGAACTCAATCTTTTCCTTAACCTCTAGAATGTGTGTACCAAATTTGAAAGTTTTATCTCAAAATCGTGAACCACACAGAGAGACACACAGACAGAAAATGTTTTGTCTGAAATTTTGTGTATCGTCATAATTCGTCGATATGCGTCCAGAAATGCATTAAAAATTTTCAAAATTTTTTTCACGAATACATAACTTCCTCACTTTGAGGGGTGAGAAAGTAAAATTAATATAAAACAACTTCATTCTTAAAACTAATTTATTTCCCTTTTTTTAATTTAGATTTTCTTCATTTTGTTCAAAGATTTCTTCATTTATTCTTCTTTTATGAATTTCATTTGTTCAGATAAATTGTGCAATTTTTCAGCTGTTAGTTCTCCTATTACTTCCTCACCCCTCAAAGTAAGGAAGTTATGTATTCGTGAAAAGAATTTTGAAAATTTGTATTGCATTTCTGGATGAATTTTCTGTCTGTGTGTTTGTCTATCTGGTTCGCGATAGCAGCTACAGTTTTTGAGATAAAGCTTTCAAATTTGGTACACACATTCTAGAGGTCAAGGAAGAGACTGAGTTCGTTGATGAACAAAATTGGTCCCAATTTTTGAAACGTCAAAAATGTGACTTTTAAAACGTCAAAGTGACTTTTTTGAAACGTCAAGATGTGACTTTTTTGAAACGTCAAAAATTACTTTTATTATAAACCACCATACGTCAAGTTTTACTACGGTGAGGAAGTTTGATAAATTGATAAACTAACAGCACTAATAAATAAGCATACCAAAGCAATCAGAAAGATAGAAAATAAAAAGAAGGAGTGGATTACAAGGGGCATAATAACATCAATTAATAAAAGGGACAGTCTATACAAGAAATTAAAAAGGAATCTAAACAATATTGATTTAAAAAATGAGTACACTACATACAAAAATTAATTTACACAGTTAATAAAAAAAAAACAAGTATACATTCTACAAGGACGAAATAGAAAAAAGTAAAAACAACATGAAAGCTCTGTGGGAAATAAAATATGAAATAAAAATACCAACAAACAAAATCAAAGTATAACACAAATAAAAAATGAACAAAACGAAATTATTGGAAGCAAATCCGAAATGTGTAAAATATTTAATAACTTTATAAATTTAGGAAAAATACTTGCCAATAAAATAAAAAGGAATGCAAATTATAATGAAAAAAGAAAAATAAACTTACATTCTTTATTTCTACATCCACCAGTTTTGAAATAAAAGATTATATAAACAAACTAAAAAAAAGCTCCTGGATTTGATAACATTAAATCTGAAACGCTTAAAGAAATATCAGAATACGTTATCGCTCCTCTGACATAATTAATAAATAAGTCTCTTAGTTCAGGTATTTGTCCGGACATTTTTATAGTAACTATTGTAAAACCGATTTATAAAGGTGGAGATAAAAAGTCAGCTTTAAACTATAGACCAATCTCCCTTATAACAAGCTTTACTAAAATTTTTGAAATGGCATTAAAAACTAGAGTCCTGAAGTTTCTGGATAAACACAATATTTTGTGAACGCAGGAATTTGGTTTTAGAGAGGGTAAGTCGACTGAACACGCAATTACTATGCTTACCAAGAAAATTTATGAATCTCTGAATAATCCAAAATCTTCGCTATGTTTGTTTCTAGACTTAGCAAAGGCTTTCGATACAATAAGCCACATGTTATTATTGGAAAGTTTAGATGATATAGGAATTAGTGGTACACCTCTTAAATTAATGCGTAGTTACATATGAAATAGGAAGCAATGTGTGGAAATCGATAACACCAGAACGAGTTTTGAAACAATTGATTATGGTGTACCTCAGGGCACTATACTTGGGCCAATTCTGTTTATACTTTACCTTAATAATTTATTTGAGATAGAGTCAGAAGGTACGATCATCAGTTTTGCTGATGATGCTGCCATTTTTTTATGAAAGTGACAAACTGGGACAACTTAAGAGAAAAAGTACAAAATGACTTTGTGAACATAAAGCAATGATTTGATTTTAAACTTCTCTCAATCAATTTTGAAAAAACAGTATATATACCTTTTAGCTGCTATAATGCCTCTTTACCGCAGTTCCAATCTTTAGAAATAAAGGATGAACAAGATAATTGTCTTTCAGTATTCTCTAAATCGCATACTAAATATCTTGGGTTAATTATCGGCCGTCACCTAAGATGGGACAAACATAAATTACATCACCGACAAATTGAGAATGCATATTCATCTTTATAAATTTCTAAAACGTGTTAGATATTAAACATCTAAAACTAATATATATACCATTTGTAGAACCATATATTACATATGATGTAAAACGTTGGGGAGGTGTTTTGAATGTACATTTAATTAAATTGGAGTTAACTTAAAAAAAGAATTATTAAAATAATGTTCAACAAAGAACCTACCTATCCTACCGATTCTTTGTATAGAGGGTCATCAATCATGGATCCACGTCAGTTATTTTTTTTAAGCTTGTCACTGATGCAATATTCAGAAACAAAAATAATTTTACAACATGTACAATACCAGAAATAAAAAAAAAACTTATATCAGCTAAACTAATGTATAAAACAATTGGGCAACGATCTCATGTGTACCTCGCACCTAAGGCATATAACTTTATACCTGAAACATAAAAAAATGTGTTTATAAAAAACTATAAAAAAGTTTTTATTGGAAATTCACAGAATAGAAATACATAACTTATTAGACTTAAAAAATTCTTTAAAAAAAAACTTTAAAAAGAAAAACTAAAAAAAAAAATTCAATACTTACCTTGTATGTAATTTTAAACCTCATAAAATACTAAAAATAGAACATGATTTTATATTAAAATAATCAAATTAAAAACTACAAGTGTATTCATGAATGTACTTATAGTAATGTTTGTATATGTATATTAGTGTAAGAATTATTTGAAATGATTTGTAACTATCTACCTATTTATGACTAAACATATTTGTTATTATTCATGTATCTATACGATGTTTTATACTGATTGTTTTTTTTTTCTAGTCACAGTCAAAGTCCTATTGAACCTTTGTGATTTATTTTCATGTTTATTTGTGTCTGTGATTTAAGAATGTTTTTGTTTTATGCCAATTATTTTGTAACTCTTTCCAAATAAACATATTATTATATTATTATTACAAAACCAAAAAGTCCTTATAACTTGTGAAGGGATGTAGATACAAAAAATAAAGTAGAAAACATCCCATAAGGCCCCCTGTCGACTTTGGCAGCCTACTATCTTGTGCAAAAGTCTCAGTCAATTTGGAAGAAAAACAAAAAAGTTTTGAAAAAATTGGTCACACTAAATGTCTACTGAGCGTGTGAAATATAGAGTGCGTCGTTTGCATTTAATTTCTCGATCACCCTCTTTACATCATCAAAATGAACATAATAATAGCTTACCTCCTATAACCATGTGTCCTAACCCGTCACGAGAGGCTGCGGTGGTAATGGCGTATTCGGCAGTTTATTTTCAAATAATTTTCTTTCAGGTGGCGCTTTTAAAAATGTCGTCTTCACGCTGACTATTAATCTGTCGTTTATTGTGGGATAGCAGATATTTAAAAGAAAGTGAGTTTTGGCCGTTTATTTTTTATAAAATATTTATTAAAAAAAAAAATCGCTATAAACTAATTAAATTGGCAAAAAAGTCATTTGTTTTAGGTACAGGGTTATTCATTATAAATTAACCACCCCTTATCATCGTTATTATTGCCTATAAAAAAAAGTTTTAAATAAAAGTTGTGAAAATTGTGATTATGAAAATGACAACTATTATGTTTGATAAGTGACATTTCCTTAATTTTCAAAATGGTTTACAGTGAGGAAAAAAAACCAAATATTTATACAAAATAGATAACAAAGATTTATTTAGGAAATTTAAATATAAATAAATGACAACTCATAAAAGATGTTCGATGTGTCCACCATTATTGTCAATGCACAATTGATAACGTCTTCTTATATTTATAATTGCACCGGAAATGGCTTCATTATTTACATTCAGATTGTTCATTTCAAGTCGAATACTGTCTTCAATGACTTGAATACTATTATTATTATTATTATTGCCAGTTTCTTAGAAATCCCCAAAAAATTAATCCATAGGGGACAAATCCGGACTGTTAGGTGGCCATTTAATAGGTCCATTATTCCCTATCCCTATTAGGAACACATTCTTCAACAGATCTCGAACGGGTAGGACACTATGCTTCCGGAAAATTCTGCAAAAGAATATTTTCTGCTTCTGGGATAATTATTTCCAGATAGGTAACTCCAGTTAAAATATAATCATAAAATATGGGAATAATCATTTTGTTTCTGAAAATTCCACACCAAACGCTAACAGTTTATCTTCCTGATTTTTTTTTGTTTCACCAATCTTTTTCTGTTGTGCTTGTTTTCCCAAGACCCTCGATTTTTCCTATTAAAAACTCCTGCAGTAGAAAAGGATGCATCAGTCATAGTATTTTAGTAAAAAAATCGGAATCTTCATCCAACTTTTCAATCATCTGGCGGCAAAAGTGCAGCCTTTTTCTTTTATGAGCCTCTGTTAAGACTTGTACGGGTAAAATTTTATATGGTCTAAAGCTGTTATTTTTTAATGTCGTTGGATTTTGGAATAACTTATACCTAATTGATCGACTGCATTATTTATACTACATTCAGAATTATCTAAAAAATAATACAGTGTTTCAAATAAGTCTATTCGCGAATAAATATGGATGGGCTTATCTTCGAAATGAAGCCGTATATCTAGCTGTTCTTCCCGGTTTGCTTGAACTACATGCTTTTTTCTAAAACTGGAGTTATTATTCACCTTTCGGTAAATATTTTTTAACGTATTTTCTGATGGTGTTGGACGATTTGGATACAACACCCTATATGCTCTTTTTGCTGCATGTTTATTTTTGTTATTTTGTATATAACAAGTAAATATTTGGAATTTTTCTTCCTCACTGTAAAACATTTTGATTATTTCATTAAAGAAATGTCACTTATCAAACATAATAGTTATCATTTTCATAGCTCACTTTAATAATGTTAACTTCTCCATATTTACAGTAACTAGTTAAACTAAGATATTCGACGTTCAATAATTCAAAAACAGTATATGGTAAAGGTAACATATGGTATATTTTTGAAGTCAGGAACAAAGGATCATTCCAAAAATTTAATAATATACAGGGTGTCCCATTTAAAAAAATATATACATTTTTTTGTATACCTTGAAATCTGCACGCTACTGTACTTTTGATAGCATTTTAACAAAATTTAGTCATAACCATAACATAACAAAAAATTAAATAACAGTTATTTAATTTTTTTTTTCTATAGGTAACAGGCCGACACACATTTTGTTGCCTGTGATTTGTTAAGTGTTTCTGGGTAATTTTGAGATGCAGAATCCAAAAATACAGTCAGATTTGCTCTATTAGATCTAGTTTTTGAGATGCGATAAATCTGCCCTATTTTTTGAATCAATAAATAGATAATAAAGTCATCTCATCTTTTAATCTATGTACATTTCAGGTTATTACTCTGTACTACAACTGCCTGCTAAAAAAAGTAAAAACATACGTAGTAAGGTATTTATTTCATAAAATAGACATATACATTGATCAGTCATCTTTTAAAAACTTTATTTTATAAGACTTCCTTGTATGAGGTTTACCAGAACAGTTTCGCTGAAGACTGCAGCAGTAGTTGGTCATCATGTGGATATCTCATCTTCCTTGATATCTTTCTTCCATCGTTTTTACATACTGGTTGAATCTTTCCCCCCGTTCTTCATTGAAATCATCTAGGTTCTATGGAAAACGATCCATGCTGCTGTGGTGGTAGTGACCCTTAACACTCCTGTTACAACCGAGCTTATTCAAGTTGGAAAGCATCACTTCCACTAATTCAACGTAATCCTCTGCCTTATGCTTTCCAAGAAAATTTTTAACCACTTGAACAAACGAACAACAGGCATTAGACTGAACCTCGTTCACTGATTCTGTGAAATGTGGATCTTTTATAAACTGCCTTATCTGAGGACCATCAAAAATTCCGGCCTTCAGTCTGGATGATTCACACAGCTACGTCTGCTAGTTTTTATACAACGTATTTCACCATGAGAACTCAGTACCAAACTGAACTGTAGAATGTAGGCGTAGACACCGGTGACTATCGGCCAGAATGAATTATTTAGTGGGGGGGTTTGGGTTTTATGGTCATGAGGAATAACAGTAGGGCTATTTAGACCCTAATTTCAGGTAAGAAAATACTATTTTGGTCTCTGAATACACCGTTATTTTATTAATTTTGCATTTTATTAGACCAAAATTTGCTATATTGTATCTCAAAAACTAGAGCTCCTACGAAAAAAACCGCAATATACGTTTCGAATCAGCACATCAAAAATATCTCAAATCAGTGCTTAGTTTTCCGGCACCATGACAAAAAATTTTTTTTGTGGACCAGTGTAATAATAACGATGATAAGGGGTGGGTAATTTATAATGAATAACCCTGTACAATATATTTAAAAACACCTTTTGGTTTATACCAAGCTATTTACTAGGTATTATAAACTTTATTAATATATGATTTTTATGACATACAATTCCATTTTTCAAGGTAATTTCTAATTCGATTTTGAAAAGTCATTGTAAAGGTAATTCAAACCTCTATCGGATAAAATTATAAAACATACAGGGTGCTGTTTAAATTCAAAAAGTTACTAGTACTTACTTCTGATTAAACCGGAAGTATATTTTTGAGTCTCGTTATGTCAAAAAATTTATTTTTATGCCAAATATTCTGTACTATAGTTTCAAATTTTTATCTTGAAAAATAAAGAAAAAATTGGAAGGGCACTTGATCTAGTGGGTACCTGGTATATAAATTTTGAAATATTTCAAGGTATGTAGATACATATTTCACGTATTTAAAAAAAATTATGCAGTTTTTCCTCTTGAGCAGAATAAACAATATTATCATACAATATTGAATTAAAATTTTTCTTTCGTTTCATTTTTCATAATAGATATGCATATTGAAATTTATATTGATCCCATCCAGACATTATCATTTAATATGATATACTAATTGGGGGTGTTCAACTCCATGCTCTTACTCAACATTTTGGCCCATCTGTAGAATTCCAATACATCGGTTTACTAGAATTTTTACGATTTCTGACATTCTGGTAGTATACAAAAAGAAAAAACACATATCTTTGAAAAAGGAAACAGATTCGTTTCCAAAGTGTTAGGGAAATATGTTATTATTTTTGTCTCATAATAGTTGTCCAAAGAACACACCATCTGACGTCCTTTGACATAATGTCACAAGTGCAGAGGCTTGTTTTTCCAGTAGCATACTTTGTAAAGTTTATACGTAGTCAATTGAAATTGGTCATTGTTAAAGCACAGGACTGTGCGCGCTTAACTTGATATTTTGTCCTATGTATTTAGCAATGGTATCGAGAATCAAATGATAGCTGAAATTGTGCAGGCGAGTCCGAGACTGGCAATGCAATCAGCCTGAATGAACCATCTACGACTGCACGTGTTTAAAGATAATAAAACGGACAGGCCCACTAGTATAAAAAAAACTCATTAAATCGTTTCTCCGCAATTACGTAGACTTGTGAGATGTGCCGGCATTGGCTATGGTTTGAGGACGATGGGCGACGATTGGCTGGGATCAGGATATTCGTCAGTCCGGTTGGTCGGTGGGTGTTTGAGTTTATATCAGTCAGTAGTCAAGAGTGGATTACCTAGTTATTTATTACATTTGTTCAGTGCAGTGCAGAAATACCTATTATAATATCAAGTGTAGTTCAGTTTATACTTAGTGTTCATATTGGTAAATATTTATTACTACATATTGCATTATTTACTAATTTACCATGGCTTTCTGGAGACCATTTGAAACAGAAGATAATATAATAACGCCCGAAAATCCCGAAATAGTTGAGCCTGTTATTGTCGAGGAAGACGAAATAAATTTAGAGTTTCAAAATAAAGATTTACACGTACAAAGTCAACGCATTATTTTAAATATATATGAACGTTTAAAAAGCGAAAATCGTGAAAAATGTGAGAAAGAAATAATAGAACATATTAACGAATTAACTAAAATATCAAAATCAACAATTTATCGTGTAATTAAAAAAGGAGATGTTATAGATCACGGTACAAATAGGAAACGGAAAAATATGAAATTGAAAAATATTGATGATGCTACCAAAGATGTAATACGGCATATAATTTACTTTTTATGAAGTTAACTTTTCTATTGTTACATTTCTTGGAATATATTTTATTTAGTTGACAAGAAATTTTAATTTAAGTTACTTTATTCTAGAGACTATTTTAATTTTGTTTTTATTTATGTTTTATCTAAACAAATATTTATTTTTGTGGTACTAATTCTTTGCTTTGGTTAAGAAACTTACATTTTTATTTTTATTTTAGAAGAAACTTTAATTTTATTTTTTACTATATAACATCCTTGCCACTCGCTAATCTAACCTGTCCCATTCCCTCATCCTGGCAAGGATATGTTCATACCTTCTCGTTGGTCCTTGCTGAGCAATAACATATTTCAATATAGTATGGGTTAACTTTAAAACTAAACCCAATAAATTTAAATATTTACTTTATATCTAAAACTGATATAATATTTCAAAAATATTTTATTGGCGAAATGAACAAAAATAGCCTATCTAATAAACAAAAAATAATAAAAATTAATACAATTTTCAAAAAAGTATTACATTTTCTTATGACAAGCATTTCTATTTACCTCCGCCCATGTACTACAATAAAGAGATGCCGACGGTTTTTGCAGGCCTTTAGTTTTTATACGATTTCAATTGACTTCGTACAAACTTACCAAACTATATTTTTTAGATAACCAAGAATTATTCATGAGGTACTAAGCTCCCAGAAAGAAAAAGGAAAATTTAGGAGATTTTAAAACATGGCATGGTAGAAAAATTATTAAATAAAAAAAAAACTATTTAAAAAAATTACAGATCTAATAATAATCTATCCCATAATACCTTGATATCAAATTTCGACAAATAGTTGGTGAGTGAGTCTGCGTGCATGTCGATAAACTTTTTTTGCGCTTGAAATTTTAAATTAATATTCTTTAAAATGCTTATTCAAATTATTCCTATTGTAACTGCAGTGTAATGATAATACATTAAGAAATATATGCACAGTGTACAGGATGTCCCAAATTATTATATATTAGATACCAGATATCGCACATTATTAACTGAGCTCAATTTACAAGACAACTTGAATAATGAAAATAACTTTTTATTCGATTATAGAAGAGTAATGTTTTTTGGCTCGAATATCTGGACGAAAAGATTACCTTTTTTATGACAGGTTTTTTTCTTGTTGTGGTTGCTAGACGATTGCTTTTCCCGGCCGAAAAGTACTTTTTGTCCTAGAACGAAAAGTGCTTTTTCTTAAATCGTTCAAGAATCTCTACTTTCTCGGTGCAATTTCAGATCCCAAAATACGATATTCTAGTATTTTAATCCGTTGCTAAGCAACCATCATAATTCATAAAACAGTACGAGAAAGTTACTTTTCCGATCTAAGCCGGGAAAGTAACTCGCGTACAGGTTTTTTTATATATGTTTTAGTTAGCGAATAAATACACGCAGACAAAGCAACTCACATTAAAAATGCATTCTTTAGTAAAAAATAGAATATTAAAGGACATGGCACCCGAACAAGAGGGATCCTGGGTTTCAGTAGATTATTCTGACACTTTTGTACAATATATTATGACACAGGATGACACTTGTATACGCGGGACATTTTTGTGAGCCTACAGGGTGTACCAGAAAATAGGTCCAAAGATTCCTTTTTTTGCAAACTTTAAAAATATTATTTTTCCCTTTGGATATGAATATCCTTTAAAAAATCGATTAGTACAAGGATTTTGAAGTATATATTTATTTAACGAAGTGTCCTATAATCAAAATATACGAGGTGCTATGATTGTTAATGATAAATACTAACTTTTAGAGTTCTAAAAAATATATTTTAGATACAAACTATTGATAAAAATATTGAAAGAATAAAAATAATGATGATAACAATAATAATACAATTGTTAATAATACAAATAATAGTAATAATAATAATAAAAACATATTTTTATTGAAATATTTTTAAGGAGACTGTAATAAAAAAAATTCAAGAGTAAAGTTAAGCGTAGAACTGTTCTAACAGGTAATCATTAAAATTCATTATTATCATCCGATAATTAAACATTTATTTCTAAATTAATATAATAAAAAACATTTTACTTTGTTGACTCCAAAAAACAGTTTCAAATTTTGTAAACCATATTTTGGAGTTAGGTCACAATTTTTCAAATTTAAACAATCGTTAAATACTACATGTACTAGAAAGCTTAAAACTAAATTTATTAGATTCTATAGAAATGTTTAAGTCTATCAATAGCCCCGGTAGTTATTTACTTAATGACCCGTTAGACATATCAATCTTCATTCAATCTTTGATGTTTTTAAATTATTATTCTTGTTTGTTAATCCTAGTATAGAAACTCTTATTTATTAACTTATTGCTTCATAAACCGTGTTAAAAATTGCCCATTAAAATGTGATTTATTATATCGTATTGATTTTCTAATTTATTTCTTGAATGAACTCCGATGGATTTCTGTTTTGAAATCTCGTTTTCCCTTTAAAAAGTCCGAACCGGGTGCGATATAAAGGCTCAATTCGCGACTGGATACAACTGCTGCCACTCTGGAAGACTCGCTTCACCATAACATCAGGTGCACAGCGGGTCATGACAGAACAGGTGGCATTTAGGAGTGGAGTTTTCCAGGGTGACTCCTGAGTCCTCTCCTCTTCTGCATCTCACTGCTACCGTTGTCTGTTGAGCTCCGCCAAACCCGCGGATATCAATGTGGACCACCCAGCTACTGAAGGCATAAGGTCACCCATCTATTTTATATGTATGACCTTAAACTTTATGCTTCCGGAGAGTGCGAACTACAAAACGCTCTTAGGGTGGTCGATGAAGTGGTCGAGTTCGGGTTGGACAAATGTGCAGTCGTCCACCTCAAGAGAGGACGATGAGGAGAATTCCCTGAAGATGCGCAGCTCGCAGACGGAAGCATCCTAAGACTTCTGGATGCCGGAGAGGCCTATACATATCTGGGTGTGCAACAAAGGCACATCCAGGATGTAACACAAATATAGGATTCTCTCCGCGTCAAGTACAGACACCGCCTCCGAAAGATTTGGTCTTCCGAAAGAACAAGGTGTCTGCAATTAATATGCTTGCCGTTCCGGTTCTGCTCTACTCCTTCGGAGTAGTAAAGTGGACGGTAGATGAGCTGCGCCAATTAGACAGAGATACCCGCAAGATGACGAATATTTACAGAAGTATTCATCCTAGATCGTCCGTTCCTCGTGTGTATCACCCACGTCAACGGCGGGGAGGGGGGAAATGAGGCTCTTGAGCCTGGAGTGTACGCATGGCAGAGTAGTACTGAGCATGGCATGTAACATCCTCAAGAGCTCAGATTCCCTTTTACGGTGTGGCGGGTAGAGGTTCCTGATATCAACTGCAGGCGCAGGAATCGTTCATGCACTTACTCTCTGCATGCCCCATATATGCGATTTCGGCTCTACATCTACCGACATAACGCGGTGTTATGAGTGCTATGCTACCATCTAAGGCACTCGTATGGGGTAGACCAGACACCAGTGCTGCCTTACATCCCCGGAGATATTCGCGATCTCCCATATGAGCTTTAAGTGCTGTACCCAGGCTATTCGGTCAAAATTGTGGTCCTAATAATCGGTGTACCCAGAGGGACAAAGCCTACGATACTCTCGGAACTAAAGATCATACCGGCCTGCCAAAAATCAGCCGAGTGCCTGGTAAGCCAAATGCAGAAGGCGGTCATTTTGGGTTCTCTCCATCTGCTTACGACACACGATTCTGGTATCTACAGTAACGAACCCTGCGGGATGTGGGGACTGTTCGGCATCGGATATTCTGAAAAAAAAATCTTGCTTCTTAAAATATACCTATCAAGTCTATTAGACTGAATTAAAACTGATGTATTTGGTTCCGTGGTCTCTAATTCGCGCAATCTGCATCCATATTCCACCACGTCGCCAAGCTACTTTAACAGCGTCATAGCTCGCTCACATTGCATTACGCAAAAAATATTACCAAATTACCATTTAAAGAATTACGGTGCCATGTGACCATTCTACTTAAGGTCATGGACGAAAGGTTAGAGGATTTAATCCTGAGGCCACCGACCTGGAAATGCAACGATCACTTTCTTTTTATTTAGCGGGGACAAAGGGGGAAGAAGAGCTAGATAACTTAAGTTTATAATATTTTTTTGTTAAAAATCCAATAGAGTATAAAATGTATGCACTATATTATACAATCACCAGTAGCGGCTGATGGAATATATGCCCTGTCATATCGTATTGGAGCAAGAGACTCAAGCAATACTTTAAGGCATAACTAACAAGAATAAATTAAAAAGTCATACAGAAAAAAACACTGCGATTGAAATTTGCGAAAAAAACTTGAAAAACTTGTGTGTCTCACCAGGTTATTTTTAAACAATTTGTAAATTGTTTGGAAAACATTTTCTTCAGAATCAGGTGGAATATATAGACATATTTCAAATTTCACCAAAAAATATTAATTTTTTACAAAGTTGCAGCGTTTTGAAATTTGCATAGTGAAAAATGAATCTAAAATAAAAAAGTCAATCTGAAATAAAATTGACAACTACATTCCCCCCTATAAAGTACATCATTGAAGGCCATATTTACAAACAATATGTCCCCAATAAAGAAACCAAACATAGGCCAATATTGGATACAATATTTCTCCAATATAGAATCCAAACATAGCCCCAATATAGACAAGACTTATAGGACCAATATAAAGAAATCAGACGTTGACATGTTGACTCAATATTTCTGAAACATATTGGACCAATAAAGTTGTGCTGCTAGGGTAGGTAGGAAAAGTTAAGCAAATCAAGGTACATTTATTTAGTCTGTAGGTGTGAAAACATCGCTACCAACAGATAAATAACACCGGTACTAAACAAAAAACCACGTCGTCCTTGCATATGCAAGGGCACACACTTCAGTCAAACGTGCGATTAAATATAATAGCCCTTTTAATGAGCTCCTTGGCGTTGAAATAAAAATGGCGGTACTTATAAGTTACAAGTGGTTATGCATTTTAGCCCTCTCCGTAACAGACAAACTTCATCTGCATAGCACCAAATTTAACACTTCTCTGTCACATACTATACTCAAATTGTCTCGCTACTTCCTGCTCTTTCGCACTCCCTGACTAAAGAGACATTCATTAACACCATAGAGCTATAAACAACCCACACTTTAATTGTGCAGGTTTTGCATAACTAACAGGGTCATAAATGAAACAAAATTTTCTCTTATGCTAAATACGGAGCAATAAAAAAGTGGACCGTTACAGATTTAAACTCTACTATATTCATTAGTGGTCACGCAGGTAAAAAGATCCTGCTTCTTTAAGTTTTTATTGCAGTTCCAACTAACTGAAAGTTAGCCTGTTCTACTGCTTTGACTAAAGTGGCGGAAGGATGTTGCCTAACATATTCCACTAGTTCATTATCATTTTCTTGATTTGTTTTTCTTAAGCGTCCTAAACCCACTCTCCTAGCGAAAACGTGCGTTTCTAACCAACATTTTTCGGCCGCAATAGCACAACTTTTGGGAGGGTTGCAATCATTTGATTATGGAAGATCAAATTGTAAAAAAATATTGTCAAGTGATAAATGTTTGTGTAGCTTTTCATGTTCAGAAGGAACAGTGCTCTTAAATATTTCCATTTATCTTTGTTGCACTATTTGTAAATAAATATTTTGTTATTTGTAATTTTTTTAAGCTTAAATGCTCTTGTTGGGCATAATTTTCAGACATACGTGTATGAATGCCGCATTTAATTACTTCGCGCTTACGGAGAATATATTTTAGTGTAGATTCCCTACATAAAAATATCTCATAAACATACATACATGCATATAGTTTCTATTTACGCCTATAAAAAAAAGGCGTAAACAGAAAATATTTTTGACATTTAAAATTTTGTTGTTAAAACATTATATGGCAGATTTTGATATATTATATGTATATTTTTAATGAAGTTGATATTATATTTGTAATTATTTTGCATGAACCACTAGTATGTATGTGCAATACAATGACATTTTCTTGTGGAATTAAAATAAATTAGTAAAACAGTGACAAAATTTAAATAGGTATTGAACTATAAAATAACATGCATTCACTTTAAATGCTTATTTGTTTATTTTTTATTTAAATTAATAAAATGGTGGTATTTTTTAGTGAGCAAATACCCACAATTCCAGATTTCTTTAAAGACAAAAATATATTTGTAACTGGTGGAAGTGGGTTCATAGGCAAAGTATTGATAGAAAAATTATTAAGATCATGTCCAGATATTGGAAATATCTACATTCTATTGAGAGAGAAGAGGGGAAAAACATTAGAAGAACGAGTTAAAGATATGATAAATATACCTGTAAGTAATACAATTTACTATTTCGTATATTTTTTATTTGCTACAAGCTACCTTGAAAACTGGAAAAGAAATAATATTGTTGTAGAACCAAAATTCTACAAGAAATTTAATTATCTTGAAAAAATATTACCAAAGAATCACCCAGATCACATAGAACGAAGGCATTAGAAACATTCAAAAAAATGCTAGAAACCGAAATTACACAGGTTAAAAATATCACATGTCACACCACTTTTCTTTAGCAAATTAGATAAAGAATAAAAAACTATATTCAAAACTTTAAACCGCGATTTTTTATCTCAATTCTCCGATTTTTAAAAACTGAAAGAGTAAAATTAATTTTCATTAAAAAACCGCTGCGCAGCAAAAGCGCGACGGCGAGCGCAGCAGTGCACTTAAAACATTAAAATGACCAAAACTTATAAAGACGTTCATAAGCAATATTTACAAATCGGTCTGAATAATTTTACTGCAATCTGAGAGCCCCCCAAAATTTTAATTTTAGTGGTCGACAGAAGCACATAATTATCAGAGGCCAAAGCCATCATAAAAAAGTAAAAGCTAAATTTCTGTATTTCTATCATATCCATTTTAAAAGATGCAAGTGGCATACACCAAAAAAATTAATTTTTACAAAGTCAGTTAAATAAATAACAATTAATATCAAAGTAAAATAGTTTAAGACAAAATAATAATAATTTCAGGTAACAATCATTGTTTCCACAGCGTCTTATTAACCGCTAGATTTATTTATACGAAAAAAAAAAAAAAGACTTAAACTTGTAAAATTGGAGTTTGGTATTTACACCGTGTAGCGGACCAGCCAGACAAACGGGAGCTTTTGGCAAATCGGCGCTTTCGAGCGGGCTACATTTTATTTCTATTTTATTTCTACTACGCACTTTCAAAAACATGACATCATGTTAACATTGCAATAGATGATGACACAACTCCTATAAATATAAAATTTCAGACAAGTTAAGACAATTCCTTTCTTGGCAGTAACGAGAGAGCATGGTGATATTAAATTCATTTAAAAGTATAATTTTTCACTTTTTACATTTACACAGTAATATGTATGTCATTCCACGAATAACAAAAAAATTAACTTAAAACCTGGTGTGAACCCCATTATTAAACACCAACTGATCTAGAGCCCTTAGGACAGTCCCTCGTTGACCGTTTCACAGGTAATAGATATCACACGGGACCCAGAAGTCGCAAAATAGGCACTAAGAAATGTCTCCACGCACAAGGCTGCGTTATTTTTTGGTATCCAAGACACGAAGTCAGAGACCGAAGGATTTATTATGACCTGCCAGGATGGAGTTATCAACACCTTGGTTTATCATAGCCGCATGTGGCGTGTAGAGATTCCTGATATCAACTGCAGGACCTGCCGTCAGGCGCCGAAATCACTCATGCATTTACTTTCTGCATACCCCATATATGCGATTTCGGCCTACTTTTTCCGACATAACGCGGCGTTACGAGTGGTATACTACCATTTAAGGCACTCGTACGGGGTATACCAGACACCCGTGCTGCCCTACGTCCCCGGAGATATTGAGTCCGTTGTCGAGAAAGAGAAATGCTGGATTTACTGGCACTACTCGTTCCCGACGGTCAGGTTAATCAAAGTCAACAAGCCTGACAGTCCTCCTCGACCATCAACTCAAGGTGATGTATATTCTCGGCACGTGCGGATAAAAACATCACCTTGTAGGAGGAGAAAAAAACGGACCAAATATCGCGATCTCCGGTATGAGCTCCAAGTGCTGTACCCAGGCTATTCGATCAAAATGGTCGTCCTAATAATCGGTGTACTCGGTGGAATAAAGCCTACGCTGCTCTCGGAACTGAGGATCATACCGGCTTGCCAAAAATCAGCCGAGTGGTTGGCAAGCCAAATGCAGAAGGCGGTCATTCTGGGTTCTCTCCATTTGCTTAAGACACACGATTATGGTATCTACAGTCACTAACCCTGTGGGATGTGGGGACTGCCCGGCATCGGATATTCTGGAAAAAAATTCTGCTTCTTTAAATATACCTATCAAGTCTATTGGACTGAATTAAAACTGATGTAATTGGTTCCGCGGTTTCTAATATTTTTAAAATTCGCGCAATCTTCATCCATATTCCCCAACGTCGCCAAGCTACTTTAACAGCGCCATAGCTCACTGGCATTGCATTACTCAAAAGATATGCGTGGTAAAGGGTTATCTAAAATGACGAAGGACGCATAACATCATTGTTGTGATTTTGTGTACTCTGGATTTTGTTATACACATCTGCATATTCTTCATTGAAATAAGTAAGTGCACTTAAGAACATTAAAATGACCAAAACTTATAAAGACGTTCATAAGCAATATTTATAAATCAGTGTGAACGATTTTACTGCAATCTGAGAGGCCCCACAAAACAGCAGGCTCCTACGGACGTAGGACGCAGTCTATTATTAGCTTTCGAGTTTTGTACGCGTTAAGTCACTTGGGCGTATTGCATATTGTTTTTGTGTTTTCATTTTATTGAACTGTATTGTTGTTATTAATTTAATAATAAAGCATGGCAGACGTACGCAGGGGTAGAAAACGGCCATTTGCTGACAAAGTGAATAAATTCATAGGTGAATTCCCGGATTTATTCTATGATGATGCTAAAATAATTTGTAAAGTGTGCGAGAACAATTCGATGTGCTGGGATAAGCGTGATTGTGGACTTCACGTAAATAGTGTACACCATAAAAATAAGAAACTGGCGTGCCTCCGACAACACAGTTTATGTTTGATTTACTATTAATGCTGATTGCCTGTGATGTTCCGCTGCACATACTCGATAAACAACCATTTCGAGAGTTCTGGAATAAATACAATGCCCAGGTGAAGTTACCAAGTCGCATAACGTTATGTAATTATCTACCAACTGTACACGTAGACATGGTAAATAAGATGAAATGTGAATTAAAAAATACACGTCTGTGGTTATCTCTTGATGAGATAACAGATTGTAAAAAAAAATCAATTTTAAATGTTATAGTACGAGTACTGGACCCTCTTAAACAGACAGTTCCACTGTTACTAGTTAGCAAAAGACTAAGTCAGTTTACTAGTGAAACAATTACCAGGGTGGTGCTGGAGACGTTAGAAAAATTTGAACTGTCAAAAAGTCAAGTGTTGATGTTTGTGACTGATGGCGCCGTAACAATGCGTTTGGTAGGCTGTTCTTTGCAAGAACAAGGTTGTACGTTTATACATGTTACGTGTAAAGTGCATGCTTTACATCTTGTGCATTAATAGCAAGTACAAAAAAGTGTTTCTTAAATCTCCTAAACGTCTCGGTGCATTTTATAGCAAGTGTCCCGGTATTCCTGAACCACCACAGCCGATTCTTACACGTTGGGGAACATGGTTGCAGGCAGCTTTTTATTATGCTGAATATTTCCAACAAATAAAAGCTGTGATACTAAAATTCAATCCAGATGAGGCTGCAGCTATTAAGGAAAGCCAGACAAAATTCGAAGATATTTCCGTTGAAACAGCTTTAAAAAATATTGCGAAGAACTATAAACCATTACATGAAAGCATAAAAAAATTAAAAAACAGTGCGTTGTCGTTAACGGAGTCACTGCAAATAGTGGACGAAGTAAATCTACTGCTACACACTGTAGGTGACGCAACAAATGAGCGCGTTAAAGAAAAGTTCGTAAGTGTGTTAATTAAAGGCACCGGATTTACCAAATTAAGACAAATATGTGATGGTGCAGCCCCAGATCCGTTAAATGCGTTCAAAGATTATTTTACGTATGCGTGTATTACATCAGTAGATGTCGAACGGTCGTTTTCAAAATATAAGAATATATTTTCACCAAAGCGAACATCACTCATGTAGACAATCATAGAAACATACCTGATGCTGCAAAATGGCTACACATCTTCTCCAGTTTGTGATAAGCAAGCTAGTTCATCAAGCTAGTTAAGAGGATAAGTTTTACATACATTGTTATAAATTTAACAGTTTATTGTTTCTAGTATTAGTTAATTTCGCGTGCGCCACTGTCCCACGGAACATTTTTGACAGCCCTAATTATAAATCATGTCTACTATATCAAGCCAATAAAATATATTTTCCAATTACTTAATTAAAGCTGATGTAAATTTAAATTTCTTATACATTTGACCTCATAAAATGGTGTTAGGATAAATGTAACAGTTTGACATTTGAAATGTTTAATTTAGTTACAAAAATGTCAATGTCAATAAGAAGAAATTAAAATATATGACATGAATTATTATTGACAGTAGGTATCGAATGACGCTATTAAAATTTAGTTGAGGTAAGTGAAGAATTAAATAGAATAATTTTTTTACATCAGGATGATATATACTGGTATAAGAAAGTTTTGTGCTGGCCACATCAGATATTTTCATGTATTTTCACAAAAGGTTTTGTAGAGCAAATTTTCCTTATAATCTCCAAACATTATATTACACATGGAACCTTACGCGAGAACGAAATTTAAAACAATTTAGACGATGTTTGGGTTTTCCTCGTATTGTCTCCGTAACGAAAGCCCAAATCAAAATTTTGTAAATTTAAGAAAAGTTTACTTTATGTTTTCTAAACATATTGGATTTATAATTTTAACTTTATGTTTTCTAAACATATTGGATTTATAGTTTTACGAATGATAATAAGTAAGTTATACAACGAAATGCAGTGCGATGTAAATTCCCATGAACCGTTGAAGTTGCGCACTAAATGTCCCCACTACAATAACCTTCGCTATCGAACAATAACACATATTGTATTTCAGTTATCCTCATATCTCCGTAGCATGTTATAGAAGGGAAGTTTTTCCACATTTTTGTTCCAAGTTGTAAATACAATTAATAAATCATTTATATCAAAAAAAAACACTTGAAGGGAAAGAGTAACATTATTTATTGTCTATAGTTATTTATTGGTGGCACCCTATACGTATGTTTCTTGCACTTTCTTTGGGTATTAAGTCACTGTTCTATGAATTATTAAAAAAAAGTCTGCCCCAAAAGGATTAGTCATAGGTTGTTTGACATTTTTGCCTATCCAAAAATGTCTGACGCTTAAAAAATGTTTACCTTAACATGATATTTAGATGTTAAATATATTCGATTATGTTTAACATTGATACGAAAGTCGATCTATTACTAAAGAAATTTTCCTTTAGTTTTGCGAATAGCATGAGAGATTATTTCTAGGATTTGTCTTTATTTGACAATGACAAACATGTGTTAAAAAAATTGTTGTTTTCAGTTATTTGACCTGCTGAAGAAACAAGATGTCGATGCTGTTAAGAAAATAGTTCCAATTAACGGAGATATCTACAAATTACGTTTGGGTTAGTACACGAATATCTTAGTGTTACTAGTTTGAGATTATTAAAAAGATATAGCCAGTTGGTAATATTTCTCCTTGAGATGAACTGAAATATCTTTAAATCAAAATGGACCAGTTGAACGAAACTTTGGTAAAATATGTTTTCTTGAGAAACATATCGTTCAAACTAAATATCTTTTCTAACATATTTAATTTAACGAAATATACAAGATAGTTAATGTTTTAATACTGCACAGAGTAAAGAAAAACTAATTCTAAGTTGAAATTATCTGAGCTATCATCAAACGCTTCCTAAAGGAGTTAGTTACAGCTTTTTAAAGAGTCTTGGTCTATTTGGACCATATTACTGTGACATCACATAATTATGCAATCTACGTAAAAGAGTCATGACACTCATGAAACACTGATTGTCTATATACAGGCTGTCTCCTAAAAAACGCCGTAAGCCATAACTCAGTTATTTATCGTCCAATTTTAAAAAACAAAGAATTAAATGAAATGGCTCTAAATACACTATAGAGGGAGCCAGTTGCAGCGTACTTATTTTTTTTTTTTTTTTTTTAGGAAAGCGATAGTCAACTTTTTTTTTCAAATGGCAATATATATATATATATATATATATATATATATATATATATATATATATATATATATATATATATATATATATATATATATATATATATATTAGAGTGCTCATGCTTTTTCTGAATCCAACGATGTATATGACATTGACTTTTGTGACACTTATCACAGAAAAGCGTCAAAATATTAGTCGATATCCCATTAGGCTCCCAGTCACTAATTCATGACAAACGTACTTAGACTAATCATCTATTTCATGGAAAACAAAAAATAATACAGCAAAGCAAGTGAAACTCAGAACAGAATTTTATTATTAACAGAAAAAAACAATGAATATCAATTAAAAGAAGAGCAACTTAATTAAATTCATTAAGCATTATACAAAGTTCAACACGAAATAACATTAATAGAACACGAAACACATTAAATGGAGAACAACAAACAAGAAATAACTAAAGAAACAATGTAACAATGCAAATAAAATTATACACCTACAAGTGCTGCCCAAATTGGTCACCACCATAATCAAGACATAACTGGCATCTTCTAAATACTGCACGGGTCGCATTCAATATAAAATTTGAGGGTATTTCACGACAAGTACGTATAATTCTTTGCCTAAGAATTGCTTCATTTTCTGGCCCTGTTAAATAAACATGATCTTGAATATAACCCCATAACCAAAAACCAAGGGGGTAAGATCTGGAGAACGGGCAGGCCATCGAACAGGACCATAAGTTCCTATCCACTTATCATTAAATGTGGTGATCAACCAATTGGTATTCACTCTGGCATTATGAGGGGTAGCCCCATCTTGCTGGAAATAAGTTTTATTCAGTTCTGCAATAGGTAATTCATCTAAAAAATTCTCAAATTGTCCCGTCAATATCTGATAATACTTTTCTTGATTTAGGGTGCCGTCTATAAAAAATGGTCCAATCAATATATTAGCCAAAATGCCACACCACACATTGACAGTAAACCTTTGCTGAAAATTTGTTTCTACGATAATTCGTGGGTTTGCTTGGCTCCAATGCCGGTGGATATTTCTATTAAAAATACCATTTACACTGAATGTACATTCGTCTGACCAAATAATCTTTGTGTGAAAAACTGGGTCACGTCGCACTGAATTTAAATAAAAACGGCAAAATTGTAGCCTTCGTTCTCTATCGTTTTCTTCTAATGCTTGTACTTTTTGAGGAATGTATGGCTTGAATTTGTGCTTTTTCAATATCGCATGTACAGATCTTTTTTGATGCTCCAATATTGTTGCAAATTTCCCGAATAGAAGTTCTTGGGTTTTCTTCAACGATAAGAAGAACATTGAGCTCCATGTTTTCATTAAATAGCCGTTCTTCTCACTTTGGTTTCTTAAAAACACCATATTTTCTCAAATTTTCTTCAAGCCTTCCAAATTTACGTGGTTCTGGAATTTCCCTGTGAGGAAACTGCTCTCTGTAAAGGCGGACTGCTGCACCACGATTTTTATTACACTCAGAGTATACCTGATTCATGTCCGTCGATAATTGATTGTTGTTCATATTATGCACTGTTGAGCTTATTTAAATAAATAACCTAGTGTTATTGACACAGAAATAGTATAATGCGTAAAAGAAATGGGACGCTAAAATGACATTTATTTGCTTTGATGTATTATTTTTTGTTTTCCAGGCATTCAAGGCATACGTGATTAGTCTAAATACATTTGTTGTTAATTAAGCGGCCAGGCGTCTACTAATGCGGTATTAACTAATATTTTGACGCATTTTCTGCGATGTGTTTCACAGAAGTTAATGTCATATACATCGTTGGATTCAGAAAAGAAATGTGCACAAAAATATATTAAAAAAAATATATATTGCCATTTGAAAAAAAAATTGACTATCGCTTTCCTAAAAAAAATAAATAATAATAATAAGTACGCTGCAACTGGCTCCCTCTATAGTGTATTTAGAGCCATTTCATTTAATTCTTTGTTTTTTAAAATTGGACAATAAATAACTGAGTTATGGCTTGCGGCGTTTTTTAGAAGACAGCCTTTATAATAATGGAACTTGACCCTTATGCTCCTGAATATAAAGGCGACATTTTCGAAGGTTAGAACACAGAACAGAATTTTTTTTGTCTCCTTTGAAAGATATTTAAAAATTGAATTTTCAGTTACCATTTACCATACACAATGTATGTTAGAATATACACAGTGCATGCAATATAGAAATTTTGTTAATAATAATAGTATTAAAGTTATTGTAATGTATATTAATTATAATAAGGTAATTAGATGCTATATCTCTATATGCCAAAAATTATATATTTTTTTCCTTCAGAGAAAAAAAGGAAACGAAAAGTCATAAATAGGAAGAGTATTAACTTTTTATCTGTTAACTAAGTAAAGAAAAATCTCTTTTGGAAAAGTTTATTTCCTTCCTCAGGGCATTAACTTGAGGTTATTGTCTAAAAGCATCATAGTAAGAAATTGTGTTTTCTCCATATTATAATTATTTGCATTTATCACTGCAATCTCAAAACTTTTAATTTTTCTTCTTAAAATAGTTAGGCAAGATTATCTTTTTGGTTTTTTTAAATATATAATAATATCATTACAAAGCATTTTTCGTAGGACTAAGCGATGAGGATAGAAATGCCATAATTAATCAGGTTAACATAATATTTCATGTAGCAGCATCTGTACGATTCGATGATCCATTAAAAAAAGCAATACTTTATAATGTTAGAAGCACCGTGGAGCTAATACAATTAGCCAAAGACTTAAAAAACCTGGCAGTCTTTGTTCATGTGTCAACGGCTTATTGTAATTCCGACAAAAAAGTTATTGAAGAAAAATTGTACCCTGCGCACCTTGATTGGAGGCAAGCAATTAAATTGGCAGAAGAGATAGATGAACATGCTTTGGAAATCTTTACTCCCAAATTCATTAAACCGCTTCCCAATACATACACCTTTTCAAAGTCACTGGCGGAGCATGTTGTGAATGATCTGTGCAAAGGGAAAATACCTGCAGTTATATTCAGACCTACAATTGGTAAGTATATTAGAGGCACTGGTACAAATATAGCCAACCATTTTATTATGAACTTCGTATTCTTTTGCTAAAACTTTGCAAAAATCTGGCAAATCACATTTAATTTATTCTGAGATACTTAAGCGACTTTTCGAGTATTGAAAAAATATCTTATTCAACAGCTAATAATTAAAACATTGCACTTCTATTAGTTTGACCAACTATGCTACAAATATGGCTGGTACATAATTTTGATCCAAACTGCATAAAACGATAGACCCAGAAGAGCAAAACTCAAAAAATAGGCCAAAATAATGCAAAAAGAAATTTATTTAAAAAATTCATTAAAACTTAAAAAAAAACATATTATACATTCTTTATCTTAAACCTAGCAACACAAATCGCAAACATGGAAAATAGAAAATAAACAGAACAAACTCTGCTTAAATCTTATTTTAAAATCTTTGGCAGAATTAGAAGCAAAAATCGCACTAGTCTATTTGAGCCTATAATCCGCACGAAAGGCACTATTCCCTCCTAGCTCATATTTATAGCTCTAACTAATTGCAAAATAAGCTAAACATATTCATGGGAACATAATTTTTTCTTGAATCAAGTACTAATTATGGAACACAAAGGCCTTACATATACAAGCTACTATGGAAAGTTTTTATCTTTAATAAATTTGGTTATCATATGATGTAATTAGATACCTGCAAAACTTTGTATCTGCGCCAGAAACTTTAATTGTCACTAATGTTTTTAGGAATGCGGCTGTGGCGATAACCATATGCGCATACGTTTTAAAGTCAATTAGTACTAGGTACATACATGCAGTCATTTAATAGATGGCGGCTAGACTAAAATATCGCGATAGCCCATAGTAAATACCTAGCCCATATTTGTACCAGTTCCTCCATTTATTTGATTTCCCGCTTGGTATGTGTGACCTATGAAAGTAAATATTTATGGATAGAATTATGTTTTTTTAGAGATATAGTAAATATAAAAGAATGCTATAAAATGATCACAAAAATGTCACCGTGCGACATCTTTCTTTGGATGGTATTAATCGTTTTTTTGTATTTAATATATCTCTAAAATTGAAACAATTAAGAACGCTTGATGAGTGTCACTGAGGCAGGAAAACGTTGGAATTAGAAAGATGAAGAAAAATAAACGAACAATATTTAAGGCTGCATTTAATAGAAAATAAATATTTAATTTTTAACAAATTTATAACTTTTCTCTCCATATATCAACCAAATATGAAGCTTTACTCTTAGTTGTTTCAAAAAACATTTATATATTTTTATGAAAACATATACATTTTTAGTAATTTCCACATTGAAGGAGCCAATACCCTCATGGATAGATAATTTGAATGGACCATTTATCTTTTCGTTGGCAACCATCATGGGTTAGTATAAATCTTATCTTTGTTTATGATTGAACACATTGCAGCAATAATGAGGTATCTGTGATTCTTGGCCAACATGTTCAATAAAAATCGCTTTATGGATTGATGCAACAACCGTCCTTATGTGAAAATTAAGTAGGCAGCTATGATACAATTAACACAGATTATTTATTTAATACTAGACGGAGGCATATGAAACATACACTATGTGTGGTAAAGACTTAAATTTGGCATCGTATCGCGCGCCGTGTGCCTTGTTGATTGCACGACAGTTATATGGAAAATGATTTCTTTTTTCTGCTAACGCTAATGCACAGAATTAAAGAACTAGAAGTGAAAAAGCATGTTGGAAGTCTGTGTTTTCTGTCGGCCAGAAATGACGTTAAACCCTGCAGTGAGTTTGCACAATACGATTTTAATAAGGAAATCTGTTTAAATTTCCGCGGTAATGCATTCTTTTTTACAGAAACAATCATGGACATCGCCACCAACACTTCCATGCGGGGGGGGGGCGAGGGGGGCGCAGCAAAATTTCTTAGAAATGCATCTGAACGTTGCTTCATAGTGATTATTAGCAAATATTTTTCTTTCTCTAGGATAAAAAATAAATTATCTAAAAAATATGTAGTACAAAAATATTTTTGATGACACACTTCTTGATGTGTTCTAGCTCTGTCGCCATAACCAATCATTATTAATACTTCAATTCTGTTTGTCGCTCAATTGTACCATTTTTATTAATAAAATAGTTTTTCTAATTTAGAAAAAGCAAAATAATAACACTTATTCTACTGTTTTTCTCGATTTTTTTTTCAAATAATAACATATTGAAAATTTTATACGGTCGGAACCGGAATAAAAACTACTAAAAAAATCAATAATAAAAAAATATAGGTTATTTAAAAAAAAGTCGATGACGTCATAACAAAAAAATAAATGACATAAGAAACTGAAAATATATGCGTTACTTAATTTCCACACTGTATTATATATACATATATATATATATATATATATATATATATATATATATATATATATATATATATATATATATATATATATATATATATATATATATATATATATATATATATATATATATATATATATATATATATATTTCTTGTTGTTTTTTCTTGGGAATATGGTTCTTGTTTTAATAATTAATTTTTTAAATTGTGATGGAATTCATTTATTATTATTTTTTTCCGTATAAACGTTTCGGTATGGATTTATATCCTTTTCAATATATTCTTAAATTTAGATTCTTAAATGTGGCACTAAACTACCTTATTAACGTCTTTTTTTATGTTCTTGTACACTTTTAATAATATTTCTTTTTGTATATCATTGTTCTGTTCTCTCTATGAGCATAAACGATGAATTCAAGTTATACGTATTGCATAGGTGTAAAAAATACACTATAAACAATATCTGTGAAATATTGTAATGATAAAGTACGATTTTTTTCATTACTAAAGTAAATCTAGAGTAGTGCGAGACGGTATTGAACAAAATTTGTCAGTCGGTCAATATGCATTTGGTTTATTGTTTGAACACTACCTCGACATGAGAATGTAAGCAAAGCCTTAAATAGAAACACTATAAAACTACAAATAACTTGTAAAGGAAATTAGGTGATTGGGCCGAATGTGCGTGTTTTCTTTTCCGAAGGTCAAGAATGTAAAAATTGGATATCATCGATTCCAAGAAAAACATTTACACCTTCAAAGTGCAGTAAAATGTGTGAACTTCATTTTATCAAACAGTTCGTTACAGAAATTTCTAACTCCCGGCCAGGTCAGATTTTAACCGTAAAATTGAGGTACCTTCGCTTGCAGTTAGATGCAACACACTAAATTTCCGGGGTGTCCAGAATATTTTTCAAAACCTTTAACTATTCGTCAAGGCAAGGATGCCAAACCTCGAACAATTGTTATTTCCTTATGAAAAAGAAGTTGAAATAGTGTTATCTATTTACGTAAGGTATATTTAATAAATTATTGCAAAGTTATGGGGCAGAATTTTTGAATATTTATAATAAGAGGAGAGGCTTTGTGCTTATACGTTAGACTTGAGATCAAATGATCTCTAGTTCGAATCCTGGCTAGGACAAGGATGTATAGTGGCGTTTTTAAAATATCGAGACGATAGCACAAGTAACTAGAGCGTTGTTCTTTGGCAGAACACGGCTAGTCACTGTCAATCTCTCCTGAGTTCGAGTTGCAGCCTCGGCATCTAATAAATATGGGAGGAAATGGTTGTTATGTGTGTGTCTGTCCTAGTTTTGTGGTGGAATTGCGATGTGCAAAACTCCTCCAGGACGTTAATATAAATAAGAGAAAAAAATGGATTCTTACTTGTATTTAGTACCTAATTGCGAAATTCATAGCCCCGAACATATTGCAAATAACTTGCACCACAAATATTTATAAAGTATTGTGGCAAAACTAGTGATTAGGTAAAACTGATTTAATTAAATACATTAACAGACAAATAATTATTCAAAACAGCCCTATACGCTGTAAGTATTTGCAATTCAATATTTTAGTAGCTAAATATAAATAAAAATAAGTGCACATATATTTTATAAAAATTAAATTATGTAAGTCATTACTTGGTGATAGTTAATCATTCATTACGAGATAATAAAACACAATTTACTTTAATTTAAAACAAATTAAGTATAATTAGTAATAGTTGTGTTCATAGATGGAATGAAATGGAAATATAATAATAGGATGTTTTTTTGCTAATGAATTATTTTCCAACTTTCACAAAAAACTTATCACAGATAAGTAGTATAGTACATAACATATATCTTTTTAAACAATTACCTTTTGGGCTATTTGCCAAACGCTGAAATTTTAATTATAAAAGAGATAATTTTTTTAAAAATGTGCCCTTGGTCCCAATATCTACACCTATGGAGGCGATATATTAAAAACTTTTAGACAGTTTGATAAGCTGCAACATAACATAAATAAAAACCAAATTTGACATAACGCGGTCTAACCACTCTAAAGTTATTCATCGACAACATTTTCAAAAATGACAAATATGACAAACTAATAGCTATTTTTTTATAAGAAATCGATTACCGACGTCTAAGAGTTTAAACTGAAACCACCAGAATTGGCGAAAGTCAAAATTCACAAATATGTAATAGTAATAGCAGGAAATATATTGATAATAGTGTCACGAACACCTCGATTGGTCAATCGAGGTGTTCGTCCTACATGAATTTTGTTGGTATTCAAGGTAAATCACTTATTCATTTGTTTAATTTTTGCTAGTAATTTACTTCCTTTTATTAAATGTGGAATTTTCTTAGGTCTTACAAGAATAGCCTATGTCGATCCTGACCAGTATGCTGACAACGTTTTTGTAGATAATGCTGCTAAATCATTAATAATAGCTGCTTGGGAAAAAGCTGTAAACAGGTACGTAGTTTATTTTTGAAAAAGTATTTTTTCAACATAGCATTATAATAATATTATTAATAATAATAATAATAATAATAAAAATAATGAGGGGTGCAAAGGACCGACAACCCACCACAGTGCACCCTGGATAGGCAGGGGAAACTCTGCCTGACAAATGTCGGCCGGGGGTATCAAGGCTAACCACCTAGTACCCCTGCTACTTCTGGTTCCTTATGACATGAGAAGAAGGGCTCCTCACGTCGACCTCAAGCGGATGGGGGGTCAGAGACAGGCGGGAGAGGCCTCACCGAATGGTATCAACAACGACGATAATGGCAGTGTACACGGACGCTTTAAGGGGATGACTTGCTGACCTGCCGCGAGAGTAGCGAACCTGAGCGAAGGGGATACATGGCGCGATTGCATCCACTTTGGTGCGAGATGCATCCAGAGCATCGCGTCTTCTCTCAACAACATCTAAGAGATCAAGTATCCTTCTTGCGCAGGACAGGTTATGTAAGGGCACCCAGTCAGCTGAAAGAACTTCCAGCTGTAGTCCCACCGAGTGGTAGAGTATTTACTCCCAGAATCCGGCGCATAGCCGCCGGATTAAGACGTCAACACCATATTCTAAATCTGACAATGATGCTTACCATCAAGCAGCACTGTCTAGATAGGATCCGAGCGCTTATGGCTATAAAGAAAACGTTGAAGATGCGAGTGAGGTGTATGGAGCAAAGCAATTTGTTCCGTACGAATCCTTCACTCCTCTTTCAATAGCCACTGCGTGTTTTAGATAATCCGCCGACTGTAGAAGATGTCGAAACCTTCTGGAAGAGAATCTACGAAACGACGTGTCTATTCAATAGCGACACTCCAGCAATTGCACACTTCGAGGCTTTGTGCTATAGACATCTTGAAGAGCCAGAAGTGTGACTGGCAATCAGTACGGAGGAAGTTCAACAAGCACTTGTTGGTACCAAGAACTTCGCTGCCCCGGGCCCAGACGACATTAACAACTGGTGGTGGAAGAAATTTCCTTCTACTCACCGCGGTCTGGTACGAGTTTTCAACTCATAGTTGAACGAGGGGCAGCAGATTCCGGATTAGTTCGTCGAGGGATGTACTGTGCTTATCCCCATAAAAAGGGGATTTTTCTGACCCAAGGAATTATAGGCCGATCACTTGCCTCAACTCCTGCTACAAGATATTTACACGTATCTTGTATGCTAGGATACTGAGGTCTGTTGTTCTGGTCTTCCAGCAGATGCATGAACAGCGTAGTGCCAAGAAGGGCATGGTAGGTTGAAATGACAGCCTGCTGATAAACCGCTGTATAGCACAGAATTCTGTGCAATATAAGCGGAATCTATCGATGGCCTGGATTGATTACCGCAAGGATTTCATACAACATCGCACAAGCTATTGTTGCACTTGATCGAATGTCTTGCGGTACCAGCACCATCAGTGAGATGCATAGAACAGCTGCTGCCATTCTGGAAAAGTCGCTTCACTATAACATAAGTTACACAGTGGGTCGCGAATGAGCAGGTGGTATTTAGGAGAGGAGATTTTCAAGGTGACTCCCTAAGTCCTCTC
Organism: Rhamnusium bicolor; assembly: GCA_029963845.1. Classification (NCBI taxonomy): domain Eukaryota; kingdom Metazoa; phylum Arthropoda; class Insecta; order Coleoptera; family Cerambycidae; genus Rhamnusium; species Rhamnusium bicolor. The sequence continues at coordinate 1,194,935 of JANEYF010002382.1, read as the reverse complement.
ATCTTCTGCATCTCACAGCTACCGTTGTCTGTTGGGCTCCGTCAAGCCCGCGGATATCAATGTGGACCACCTAGCTACCGGAGGCATAAGGTCACCCATATATTTGATATGGATGACCTTAAACTTTATGTCTCCGGATAGTGCGAACTACAAAACGATCATAGGGTGGTCGAAGAATACACGCGGGCAATTGGTATGAAAGTCGGGTTGGACAAATGTGCAGTTGTCCACCTCAAGAGAGAAAGATGCGGAGAATTCCCTGAAGATGCACAGCTCGCAGACGGAAGCATCCTAAGACATCTGGATGCCGGAGAGATCTATACATATCTGGGTGTGCAACAAAGGCACACAAGAATGTAACACAAATAAAGGTTTCTTTCAGCGGCAAGTACAGACACCGCCTCCGAAAGGTTTGGTCTTCCGAACTATTGGGGAAGAACAAGGTGTTTGCAACTAATATGCTTGTCGTTCCAGTTCTGCTCTACTCCTTCGGAGTAGTAAAGTGGACGGTAGATGAGCTACGCCAATTAGACAGAGTTACCTGCAAGATGATGAATATTCACAGAAATATTCATCCTAGATGGTCCGTTCCTCGTGTGTTCCTCCCGCGTCAACGGGGGGCCGAGGACTCTTGAGTCTGGAGTGTACGCATGTCACAGTAGTACTAACTATGACATGTAACATCCTCAGGAGCCCAGATCCCCTCTTGCGGTTTGTAAAACATCACGAAACTATAGAAGTGGGAGCAGGATTGTTCAAGGCAGCAAAAAGAGCAGCAGATGAATTCGGTCTCGCATTCGACACCAGGCAAGGTGGCTGGCGAGGTGCTGATGTAGAGTCAATCACTGTACTTCAGCCAAATCGCCTGAAAGCCCGAATTAGAGCTGTCAAATAGGAAAATCTGTTTCAGCAGCACGTCGATAAACCTCAGCATGGTGTCTTCTATAAGAACATAGGAACACTTGATTTATCGACCAAGCTGACATCCGTCTTTCTAACGTCAGTCGGGCTTAAGTCGGAGACCGAGGGATTCATTATGGCCTGCCAAGATGATGTTATCAACACCTTGGTCTACCGCATCCGCGTGTGGCATGTAGAGATTCCTGACATTAAATGCAGGACCTGCCGTCAGACGCAGGAATCTCTCATGCATATACTATCTGCATGCCTCGTATACGCGATTTCGGCGTACATCCACTGACATAACGCGTCGTTACGAGTGCTATACTACCATCTAAGGCACTCGTTACGTCCCCGGAGTTATTGAATCGGTTTTCGAGAAATGCCGGATTTACTGGAACTACTCGTTTCCGATTGTCAGGCAATCTAAGACAACAAGCCTGACATAGTCCTCCTCGTCCACCAACTCAAAGTGATGTATGTCATCGAGTTCCCGGCACCTGTCGAGAAAAACATTACCTTGAATGAAGAAGAGAAACAGTCCAAATATCGCGATCTCCGGTACGAGCTCCGAGTGCTGTACCCAGGCTACTCGGTCAAAATGGTCATCTTAATAATAGGTGTATTCGGGAGGATAAAGCCTACGCTGCTTTCGGAACTGAAGACCATACCGGCCTACCAAAAATCAGCTGAGTGGCTGGCAGGCCAGATGCAGAAGGCGGTCGTTCTGGGTTCTCTCCGTCTGCTTAGGGCACACGATTCTGGAATCTACAGTACTAACCATGTGGGATGTGGAGAGTGGTTAATGTGCTGGCGCGACTCTCGTGAGGTGTCGGATGCCACGGAAGGACTTTACAGCGCCGGGAAACCTTTAGAAAAAAAATTCTGTATTTCTGTATAGAATTACAAACTTTGTAAAAGAATTTTAAGTTACTCGGACAAAGACGAAGTTTAGCTTAAATCAGCTACTCTTAGAGCTAATCTCTATTCTTACACTTAACCGCATTAAAAAACATAATAAAAACTATTAACACTAGCGATTACTTCAATGTGTCTTGTGCGATTATGTTTTTTAACTGCTTCTTGTAAACAATTAAAATTTGTTATCCTTGAAATTTCTACCGATGCTTTCCGTTTACTTATTGGTATAATATTGACCTAAATGTTTCCATACAGATTTAGTTAGTGCTGTGGAGATTCTTATTATCGGTGAACCTGTCTCTTGTTGAACAGGTTGCGGAATATTTCTCAGAGACGAAAAATGTTAATTTGTATAAAGTTCAAATGAATTCGTCTATTAAATGACCACAAAAAATGTGTTCCAATGACCCTATCGTTCATTATACAACCATAAACCGCTTTTCCCGTGTTTGCATGTTTCTCAGGAACTTGTTATTCATGCACGGGAAAATCTTAATTTCTGAACTCGTAATGAAATATACTGTTACAGATCTATTATGTCACTTTACTGGACTAGACCAATAAATACGTATTTGCCACTAAAAAAGTTGACCATAATCAGTTGCAGAAAAAAATATATTAATCTAAAGTTCCCTCGATTACTTTGATATTTATTTTGACAAGATAGTTGTCACATAATATATCGTTGCTACTCTAATTAATTCCATTATAACTTTTTACTTTCTTATACCTAATATATGGAAGTATAGTAATCGTAATTTTTTTTGACATCGAGATTTTGACTGATATATGTATACGTTTTGAACCCTCCTGAATCTATTCTGGCTATTTTCCGAATGATGTCTGTCGGTGCGTGTGTGTGTCAGTGTGTCTGTGTGTGTGTGTGCGCGCGCGTGTGTGTGTGTGTGTGTGTGCGTGTGTGTGTGCGTAGGTGTCCTCATCATTGTGTGGACACACACCAGAATATAACATGATACGTGTGGCCCTCATGAATTGTGTGGCCATACACACGGCCACACAAGGCTAACCTATTCTAATCGACTCTACGATGCCTCCCCACCCCTAAAAAATGTGTTTTAGAAAATGTCCCCATAAGTCACTTTATAAATTGGTGTGTATTCCAACCAAACTAATACTAACATTGTGGGTCCCTGTATGGTGCTGCCACCTACAATTATCTTTATATAAATTATAGATTGGTTCTAATTTCCGTTCTCTGAGATGTGTGTTAAAATGGATGTACTGTGTGGCCTTTTAAAATTAAACTGAAGCAGGTTTTGAGATATTTTTATCAAAGTGATTATTTAGGTTTAGCTTAATATTTAGTTGACTATTTTAATCGTCATACTCGATATTGTCGTTTTATTTTTAAATTATGGAGAAGTATTCTAAAATTTGGTTTCATATTTTGTTATGATGAAACTGAATATGTAAATAGAAAAATAATTAAAGAACAAATAAAATATGTAGAAAAAAATATATGCAATTTTTTTATTGCTTAGTTGTAAAAATGACATACTGTGTAATTTTATTCTGCACTCAGTTCATATTTTCGAAATAACTGGAGTGCGTCGCTTTTCAACAATAAAAAATAAGACGAAATTATCTGGTGGGATAATTAAAATAATCAATCTGAGATTAAGCTTATGCAGATTAAACACTTCAACGGAGATGTCTCAAAGCTGAATTTGGAAAAAGGTTGATTATCCAAATTTGAAAATATTTATTTGGTTACTAGAAAAATAAATAATTGTTGTCATTTCTGTCTAAACCAGAAGTAATGAAATATATTAATATAAGTCGACAAGCAAAATATCCTTTGATCTAATAGGCTCAATATAAGTATTTTTCTTGAAATGCGATACGAAGAGCCATTCTCGATTTATTTAATTTTTTATTCGGGTATGTTCATTCGAAGAATTTGCATATTTTCATTTCGAGAATAACATGATTTATCGTGTTAGGCTGAATTTAACATCTATTGTCAATATAGTTTCTTAAATTGTATAGCACTAGTATTGTCTAAGTAAAAAATGTATGGTATACTATGGCGAAATTAACAGATATGATTTTATCTCTAGAGGATTGTATGAGTAATGGCTCTGCTGTAACTAGGAGCTACGAGAAAAAATTTTCGCACAGACATCTTCCAAACAAAAATATTTTTAAGAACAGAACAATGACTTCGCGAAACGGACAATGTAAAACCACGAAGTGAAAGATAGGGAACTCAAGAAATGTATGAACTGGAGAAGCGGAGGAGAACATATTGGATTTTGTATCAGAAGATCCCACTATTAGTAGTAGACAGTTAGCTCTCATAATATAAATCTTTCAAACCAGTATCCTAGGAGCAGCAGTTATATCCCTTTCATATTCAACAAGTTCTAAAACAGTTATCAGGAGATAGGTCTCGGCGTGTTGGGTTTTACATAGCAATAAGTTAAAGAATTCAAGCTATTCCAGATTTTCTAGATAATACTCTGTTTACGAACAAAGCTACATTTACCAGGCAAGTGAAATTTAGTTATCACAATGAGCATATTTGGGTTGACGAAAATCCAAGACAATAAAAATAACCCACCTTCAGCATACGTTTAAAGTAAATGTCTGGGTACAGCCACATTTGGAAATCATTTTGTGGGAAATTACATTTTTTTTTTTGGTACACTGAATGGAATCGTATATTATCTTTTATACAATAATTGATTTATAATTTTCAGATATCCCAATTAACAAATGACAAAAACTACTTTTTTATGCAAAATGGCGCTCCTCATTTAACTAGAATAGCTAGAAAGTGGCTGCACAGTCACTTCTTAGAAAGATGGACTAGAAGGGAAGCACGTTCGCCAGACTTCAAACCGCCAATTTTTCATTATGGTCATTTCCAATGAATCATAGAAATCAATACTTTTGATGAATTGATAGAAAGAATCATGAACAAGTTCACAACCCTTAGAAACAAGCAACCAAAATTACAACAGTAGTTCATTTATTCGAGAGAATAACATTACTTATGCATTAACGAAGACGGAGGTCGTTGTGCGCAGCATTGATTTTTGAATTATATATGTTTTTGATGTTATTTTTTTTATATGGTCAATGTTATTTTAAAACGATTTTATAGTAACACTATTTATGAAATACAAAGTCTCAGATCTAGGAAACATTTTTTAAAATACCATACAATAAAAGACATGTTCCTCATGCTTAAATTTCTTCAACTTTCTTTTTAAATAGCAGTAGAGAGATAATTCTAAATTTTAGAATGACAAATCATGTTGGTCTTAATTTTTATGAAGCGAAAAAATGCAAATTCTTGAGATGAACATACTCGAACAAAAAATCAGTTAACTCAAGAATAACTCATTTTACTGTGTATCCACAAGAATACCTTTTTAAAACCAATTAGGACAAATTTTTCTTATCGATTTTTATCTTAAAAATTGAAAATAATGGAGAAAAGGCGGATGCTCTCCAAAAAAATAAAAAGGTAGTGTCAATTCCAGGAGACACTCAAAAGGGGTTTTACTACCCTTTATTCCTACCTAAAATTACAATTTGATATTTATTACAAGCAGTTTAGAAGTAATCGTTAAAAAAGTAACTTTCCTGAGTTCCCATTTGGTTGCTTGTATCACCCTTATTATGTGGTAGAGGACTCTGGCCTATATAACAAACTCCATTTTATTTTTTTGTTTATATCAGTTCCTGAAGTATTGACCGGTAATTCTGAATCACCGTGTATATTGACTATTAATTAGCCTTCACACTTTTGAGTGATAAAAACTTTTTTTCGTATTTTAGTTCTTTATTCATACCTGCTTTATTTGATGGTCAATTGTTTTTTGCTTCCATATTCGGAATATCTGGGAACTCTTATGTATTTGAATTTTCTTCCTAGCTCAAAAACAAAACCAACAAATTCAGTCAGCCATCTAAATTGATCACCCTATACATATTGCTGTTGTTTATACCCATTCAGTCAGCACATATACATGTCCTGTTCTGTATTGTAAATCACATTACACTAGAATTGATTGATTTATAAACTTATTTAACGAAAGGTAAATATCACGTTTCTTTAAGAAAAATTTTGTTATCTGACAATTGTTCTTTATAGTATATTAAGTCTATTGTTTAAATTTCAAAATGAATGTGTAACATCAGACTGAAGGGATCTATTGTGTGGCCTTACACACGTCCACACATTTCAAATTTATTTTAATTAATCCATGTGTCCTCCTCACCAAAAGATTATAGATCTATATAAGCTTCGTCCTCACGGGTAAAAATGTATTTTACTATTGAAATGCCAAAGAGAAAACTTCTTAAAAAAATAACCTAGAAAAACAAACCACTGGGGTCACAATCTAAGTTTAAAAATAAAAAAATTAATACATAATGAATGATCCCTGAATGACATGAGTTATAAATAGTGTACTAAAGAAATTGTAGATGTTTTGAAAAAAAATGGTGGAATAAGTGTGTGTAAATGTGTGTAAGGCCACATAAGGTACTGACCTGCTCCTCACAGATAAGTGGGGTCTGGCCCCACAAGTCGGTTTGTCCAAAAAGTAATAGATGGAGGGAGTGTATTAGATTGAAACAAATAGCAAATTTGACAGCTAGAAAAATCTAACCATACACTTATGACAACTCCGAGGGCCACACTTGTCGGTGAAATACGGGTGTCCACACAATGGTTGAAACACCTGGATGTGTGTGTGTGTGTGTGTGTGTGTGTGTGTGTGTGTGTGTGTGTGTGTGTGTGTGTGTGTGTGTGTTCTTGTTTACTATTCACTATGACCTCTTGTGTGTACCTCAGCGTGTACACTGACCTCTCCAAATATTATGACCTCATACACTCGATGTCACAATATTTTTTTCATCAGTATTGGATTCTACACGTCATATCATGACGTTTGAAACTTAAATTTAAAAATGGTGTGTATGATGTTACAATCAAAGTACCCGCATGACCGATACACTGTTCAAGTATTCATACCACTGTGACCTCTTTGATATCTCTAGCGAGTAGCGCCATCTACTTTACACACTTCTTAAAATATGAACTAAAACTTAAATAATTCTAACCGAATTCAACGCGATTCTATGCGATTGTTCCGGCTTTGAACTAAATTCTTGAAAATTGATGATTTTGGAATTTGGATCACCTTATTAGGTATTTACAATTAAAAAGTTTGATAACAATAAACAATATAAATGTAAAATTATAGGTTATATTAAAATTAATAATATTGAACAATGCATTCTGATTTGATATTTAACAATTTATTAATAGTAAATAATATTTAGAAACTACGTATTTTGTAGTTTCTGAAATATTATGGTCTATACAGTGTATCCCACGGATGGACATGGACAACTATGCTTGTAGACTTTCTTATTTTTGACTTTTTGATAAAAAGTCATTCTTCATGAAAATTATTGCTTGTTCTGAAAACTTGTCTGCCATGTTCAGAATTACGATTTAATATACAGTGTGTCCCGAAATGAAGAAAATATAAAATCTTACTCAGAATAAGGTAGGTACTTTTATTTTAATGAATAGATGGAAATTTTATAAGAAAAAGTTAATCAGTATTTTTTTACAATTTTTAATTTTTTTCTTAGGCAAAATCTATCATTCATCGTTAAACAAGTGTTGTTAAAATAGGTTGGCTGTGAGTAATTAAAGTTACATCGACTAATATTTCACTATTTGATGTATGTATTGCAGCTTCAGAATAATTAATTTATTTCACTGTTTGACATTTTTTATAATTTAATCAGTTATTGATTATATGGATGAAAGTTCATATTAGTACTGCATTTGGCATTACAAAAATTTTTCTCTATTCATTACAATAAAGGTATTTTACTCATGGTAAAATTTTATATATTCTTCATTTTGGGACACACTGTATATTAAATCGTAATTCTAAACATTACTGACGAGTTTTTAAAATAAGCAAAAGTTTTTATGAAGAATAACTTTTTGTCAAGAAATCAACAATAAAAAAGTTTACAATAGTTAGGTCGATACGTGGACACATTGTATATTTTAAGTACTCTTTGGTCCAGTACAACAGTAGACAATAAAAACTATAAAATACAACAGTAGACAACAAAAACTATAAAATATTTTTCATTTAAAACAAGACACTAATATTTTCCATTTCTGAATGATTTGGTTTTGCAATAATAATATCATCGAGTTTTATCTACAGCTAAACATAATTTATGTTATGGATATGGTTTTCGTGATGATAAGTTAAATGATATTAGGTAGTCTAATCAATAAGTTGAAAATCGTGTTAATTCTTGCTACTGCTCGTAAAAATATCAGCGAGGGCTCAATCGATTTGGAATGATGTCTAGAAAAATGTGCAAAAGTTTCAAACCCGCACATAAACAATTGCAAAAGTTATAAACAAATTAAGATTAAAAAAAACAGGAATTTCGTTTTTTGCAAATAACTCGAAACCTATCCATATTTAAGAAATTTAAAAAAAAGTCTTAAAGAGGAAGAAATTTCCAATTAAAAGTCCTGACTCCGGAACTCTATCTCTATTATTAATAATTTTCATTTAGTGTTGAAAATAGGGCTCCGCGCGGCGAGTGTTAAGCCGTTACGATGTTTTGAAATCGGGCGTAACAAGTAAAAAAAATTGTCTGTCATTAAATTTATACTATTAAAAATTTAAAAAAATTATGGTATGTTTTAGACACTTAAAGGAACAATATCCCATTGAAAAAAAAAATTTTGATTGATTTTTCATAAAATGAGCGTTTTGTTAATTAACACATTTTTTTAGAGTTCGTGTTTATATTTCAAGTCGGATAATTGTTAAACAAACGCCGTTAAAATTATGTTGCTTCATGGAGACTTTATGACAAATATACTTTATGAGATTATGGCATTACGATGTTATTAATTCTTATTGTTTATTAGTTATTAATTATTTAATTTAAGAAATGAATAATATAAAATGATAATGAAAATATTGAGTCTAAATCAATTAATAATTAGTATTAATTAGACATCATAATATTTCCCATCTTTCCCGTTCCTTTAAGGTTAGGATTTTGTAGCGTGAGAGAGAAGGCATTTATTTTCGGTTTATTATAAATATTTAAAAAACTAAATGCGACATGATATTTAAAACCTACTGATGGCTTATTTGCTATCACTCTAGGTTCAAAAATTGTAATTTATTGCACTCACTAAAGATAACCTACTATTTTAGAATATTCAATTAAGAAAATGCTAAATGAGCCAATTATATCACATAAACAAATTTAGAAATGGAAAATCATTATACCTATTTTCGTACGACTTTATTTGTCGCTTTAATTTTGGTGTGTATGATGTCAGAATGAAGGTAGCCTCACATAGATACACTAATAGTACTCGCTTACAATAAATTGTGACCTCTTACAATGATCCTAGCAAATGACAAAACATGTTTTTGAATAACAAATTCCGTTGTGGGCGCAAGAAGCCGGGATTTCAAAACTACCTTCTTGTGTCAAAATTAAAGGGAATATGTTGTACTTCACTTAAAACTGTACCTAATATATTTTTGCACATTATAAATTTAATTAGATTTAGGGCAGGGCAGCTGCATTTTTCTTAGGGATTTTCAAAAAATATAGGCATGTAATTTTCTAAAATCGAATAATTCCTGAATTAATAGTAACTACGTCAATCTATGATGGACATCCTACTAATAAGCAAAACTTGCATTACTAATCGACTCAAAAATGAACAATAAAAAATGGATTTTGCCTCAAATGCCGAAATAAGAGATACGAAAAATATGATTTTTATGCAAAATTTTGCTACTTATTAAAAAAATAACACAGAATGCTCTCTACTTGTATGTAAACTATGGCAGATAGTGATACATTCTCTTAGTAAACAATTTAATTTTTTGCAAACTTGGTTTGGTAAGATTTTTTTATACAGGTTGATTCAACATAAATTCACCCCCTTCTAACTTCGTTATTTATGATCGGATTTCAAAATTCTCAAAAATCGATTTATAGGGTTTTTCCCAAAGATTTTTACACATACATTAAAAAAATTATTATCTGCAATACTAAAGGCTTTACGAATATAAACAAATTATTCTTAAATGGAACATTTTGAATTTTTTTTTGTAAATCATATTCATCGTTTCTTTCCGATTTCAGAAATATACACTTTTACAGACATATCTATCTTTCTTAGTTTGGCGATATGGCTCCAATATAATTTTATGTTATTGATTGAGTCCTCAGAACAATAATTGAACTCAAGTAGGCTTTGATATTTATTGAAACAATTATTATCTATCTATGTTAGTCAAATAAATAACCAAATATTTTCACCTGTTTTATTTTTATTTGTTTCATGTACATTTAATTGGCTATTTATTAAAAATTCCGTTTAGTAACTTCTGTTTCCTTTTATTTACAAATATACGCTGTTCAACTATGGATTGAATTCAATTGACGCTGATACTGTTATTGAAAAGATATACTGTCAAATATATTCAATTAATTCTCCATTCATCAATAATTGTCAAATAAATATATGGAATATAGATAGATATTTTGACATAGATTGATAATAATTGTTTCAATAAATATCAAAGCCTACTTGAGTTCAATTGTTCTGAGGACTTACTTATTATTTATTTATTAAGTACCATCAGAGCTGCCGAACAGGAAAATCTGTTTCGACAGCACGTCGATAACCCCAGCATGGTGTCTTCTATAAGAACATAGAAACACTGGGTTTATCGACGAGGCTGACATTCGCCTTTCTAAGGTCGGCCGGGCTTAAGTCGGAGACCGAGGGATTCATTATGACCTGCCAAGATGGTGTTATCAACACCTTGGTCTACCGTAGCCGCGTGTGGCATGTAGAGGTTCCTGATATCAACTGCAGGACCTGCCATCAGGCGCCGGAATCGCTCATGCACTTACTATCTGCATGCTCCATATATGCGATTTCGGCCTACATCCACCGGCATAACGCAGCCTTACGAGTGCTCTACTACCATCTAAGGCACTCGTACGGGGTAGACCAGACACCAGTGCTGCCTTACGTCCCCGGAGATATTGAGTCGGTTGTCGAGAACGAGAAATGCCGGATTTACTGGAACTACTTGTTTCCGACTGTCAGGCTAATCCAAGCCAACAGCCTGACATAGTCCTCCTCGACCATCAACTCAAGGTGATATATGTCATCGAGTTCTCGGCACCTGCGGAAAAGAACATCACCTTGAAGGAGGAGGAGAAACGGACCAAATTTCGCGATCTCCGGTATGAGCTCCAAGTGCTGTACCCAGGCTACTCGGTAAAAATGGTCGTCCTTAAAATTGGTGTACTCGGAGGGATAAAGCCTACGCTCCTCTCGGAACTGAAGATCATACCGGCCTGCCAAAAATCAGCCGAGTGGCTGGCAGGCCAAATGCAGAAGGCGGTCATTCTGGGTTCTCTCTGTCTGCTTAGGGCACACGATTCTGGTATCTACAGTCACTAATATGGCTCAGTATATATTAGGACCGGTCTCACTTTCATGACGTCAATTATTTTTTTTATTATCCCTGTTTAGTCTGCTAGTCCCGGCCATCACAGGGTACAAACTTCTAGACAGGGAATAGACTTTTCGTACAGTCTCGTTAGTGTGTTTTCCGAAACAGAGTCCTTTGTCCAAAGTTACGCATAAATATTTCACGTCCTGTTTGGTTTCAATTTGGTCCCCCCTCCCATCGAAATAGGTGTAATTAATCTATTATTAATTTTTTTTCTAGTGAAAACAATAGCCTCTGACTTGGCGACGTTCACCTTCACCTTCCACTTGGCGAAGTACTCCGACTCTTATTGAGATTGTACTGTCGCTTGACATCACTGACGATCCTGACGTCGTGCTGCGCCCCTTCTTGAAGCCGAACTGAAAATCGTCATCGATTTCAAGATCATCCTGGGCGGCGTCTAGCCGCGTCAGGATGACCTTTTCAACCAGCTTAAATACTACCGGACGGTAATTAGAAGCTGTTTTCGAATTTTTGTTAGGTTTCAAGATGGGACACACCACCGCGCCCTTCCACTGACTAGGCCAGTTGGACAATACCCTTTCTTGGCAGATTCTTAAATAGCTTATGATCAATACCGTCCAATCCTGACGCTTTTTTGTTTGCGAGCGACTTAACAAGCTATTTTATCTCCATCATATATCTGTTCTAATAGATATATGATCTCCATGGGCGTGGCCATGATTGCTAAAATTTGTCGTCGCGTCATGGGAATTTGTACTCCATGGTTGTATATTTGCGAAAATGTATTTTTTTGCATGATTTTTTTAACGTGATACTTTGTTCAACACAGCGTATCTATCTAGTGTGCAAAAGTTCAATATCTTGGTTAATTAAAGAGATAAATGGATCTTTTCATCGGCAACTTATAATTTTTATATTTTGTTTGGAATCTACATGAAAAATAATAAAAGGTACTTTATGTATAATACTCATCTGAAAATATTCAGTTTTCGAGATATTTATCTAGATATGTATTTTTTCTCAATTTTCGCCAGTCATATCCAATATTTGAGGTTATGCCAATCATTAGCAAAAATATTTTCTGGCTAAATGTTGAGCAAGAAATTTAAAAAATTTTCGTTAATTCAAATGAAACTGAATATCATCAACCCATAAGATGCATCATTGATTATTCTCAACTTTGCTACAACATTTCCTAAAGTTGGATATTCTCTGTAAAAAATGCACTTTCATGAAAAAATTAAAATGCAACTTCATTGGCACCACAAATGTATATAAAAAATATAGGAAGCTATTAAGAAAAACAAAGTTGCCCTCTGCCCAGAGGAAATGGGACATCCTGTATATTTTTAATTTCGTAGAGCTTGAGAAACTAAACACATCAAAAAAAAGGTCCATTTATTTCCTTTATTAACCAAGATATTGAGCTTTTGCGCACTAGGTGGACACGCTGTATATGTAGTGTATGTCAAATTATAGTTGTTACACAAATGTCAGGTTTTCTACATTTGTGACATCTTTGTTACACTTTTCAGAGTATTCTATACAAGTGACATCTTTGTCACACTTTTCAGGGTATTCTATACTAGAGACATCAGATGTCACAATATACTGAAAGACGTCATAATGTTATTTCATCTCTAAATACTGTGTAACCGAATGTATTGAAATAGAAATTATTTTAACGTATTTCTGACCTCATTGTACATCCTGCTCACCGGAAAATTTTAATGTGGCCACAATCGATCGAAATGCACGTGATGCAACAATAATATAAATACAGGTATGTGTGTGTGTGTGTGTGTGTGTGTGTGTGTATTCGCGATAACTCAAAAAAAAATACTAATGAGAGACTTCCTAAATTTGGCATTTAAGATTTTCAACAAAATTTTAGATGACACATTAAATTTGGTGAATGTGGTACCACCAGAAGAGACATAATGAATGAAAAAAAAAGTACAATTTCGGAAAAAAAACTAAAAAAATTATTATTGCATTTCTGGACGAATCTCGACGAATTATAATGAAAAAACATAGTTTATGAAAAAAATCTGTCCGCACGTCCGTAGTATCGCGATAGCAGCCGCAGTTTTTGAGGTAAAGCTTTCAAATTTGGTACACATGTTGTAAAGGCCAAAGACAACGAAAAATTCGACGATGAGCAAAATTGGCCAGCTGAAAGAAGGTCTACGGGACCCAAACTTGTTTGTATTTGCTTTTAGAAAAAAAAATATTCTTGATGAAAGATTATAAACCATGTCTACTATATCAAGCCAATAAAATATATTTTCCAAGTACTTAAATAAAGCTGATGTAAACTGAAATATTTTACACATTTGACATCATAAAATGGGGTTAGGATAATTTTAACAGTTTGACATTTGAAATGTCTAGTTTAGTTACAAAATGTTAATGTCAATAAGAAGAAATTATTAAAATATAGTTACGATTCATTGACACTTTGTCGATGGAAGAAGTTGATATATTAACTACAGTATTTTTAAACACTTGGGTGGTATTTGTAATCATACCATCGATAAAATAATGTACTACACATTTTTTCGTACCATCATATTATAAAGTCATGTAAGAGGAAGGAGTGAAGGAACATTTTGATCCTTTAGAACTTTCTTTCCGTAGGTTCAGAAGACAAACAAAATTTTTTATAGAAGAACGACCACCACTTTTTAATATCATAAACTTGATCTGTTTGAGCTGTTTTACTGAAAATTTATCTATTGTTTTGTCTACCTACATAACAAATCCTATACAATCTCATTTTTAAAGGGTGCCTTATGTTGTTTTTGAATTAACCGATTCAATTAGAATATTTATCGAGAATATAAAATAAATAATTATTAACTTGCAGAGAGAAAAGTGATGAGATTTCCATTTACAACTGTAGCTCGGAATTCAGAGTTCTCTTCGATGTATATTTTACAACTGCAGTAGATGCAATGAATGCAGTGCCACTAGAGAAAAAAATTTGGACTCCAGTCGGTCGTAGACAGACGACAAAACATTATTATTATTACTTTATAAATATGATACTGTTTCACATGGTACCTGCTATAATCCTTGATGGTTTACTGAAACTTTTTGGAAGAGCTCCCATGTAAGTAATTTATCCATTTAGGTTTTCTCAACACAAGTCTTATTTGCTCATTAAAACCGTTTCAGATGGGAATAAATTTTGCCCCAGAAATAAGAAAAGATACTAGTATATTTGCTGTAGGGCAAGAATTAAATTATAGAATGATTTTTTTTTATCAGAATGATATACACTGGTATGAGAAAGGTATGTGCTGACCACGTCAAATATTTTAATTACAAGTTTATTTTAAAGAAAAGGTAGAAATTTTTTTCGTAACATAAGAGCCTAATTAAATAACAGGATGTCCCATATGAGTTTCATTTAAAAAAAATGTATTCGTTGATCTTAATGAAGAATATCATATTTAATCTTAGGATAGATAATATTTTACAAGTGTTTGCAAACCGACTTTAACAATTTTGACCAAGTCGCAGCCTTCTATGATTAAAAATAAATATAAAAAAATATATTTTTTGAAAATCAAAATAGTATCGGGTATATAATATATAAGGTATATAATATAGGGTTGGACTATATGTATTTTGATCAGTATAATCCAAATATGCAAAAAGATACTGGTCGTCCCATTTCAAAATTTAAAAATTTGATTTTCATGTAAATTGCACCTAAACCGGAAGTAGGCCATTTTGAAAATTGTATCTCATATCACTACACCAAATTTGAAAAAATCCATTTGTCCAATCAAAAGTTACAAGAGTGTCCCTATGAGCTGACCAACCCAGTATATATGTACAGGGTGGGAAAATTTCGATGTTTGTATAGAGTAACTCGGTAACTGTAAGAGATACAAAAAAAATTTAAGAACAGTCTCGATCTCTTTTTTTGAGACAAATTCACTGGCGAAAATAAAAATTTGCTATCTTTTGTTTTCGAGTTATAAACAAAAGTTCGATTTTTCGACTTTCAGACACATGTCAATATTTTAGTTGTTTGTAAAGTTATCAAAAAACAACTTTAGGTACTTTTTTCTATATAATACAGTGGTGTCGAAAAAATTTAAAAATAAATACAATTTTGAATTATGGCATAAAGTTGTATTTTTTTTAAATGGGAATCATAGTTGGCTGTGCAGTTAAAAAGGATTTTTTTTCTCCATAAAACTATATATCATATGTGGGGTCGCTATTGATGTATAAGTATTTAACAGGAAAAGTAATATTTTAGTAGATTACTCTTTGCATGTTTTATATTTATTCCAAGTAGGAGTGTGTCATCTATGACAGTGTTTATCCATTTATCAGTAAATTGCATATCAATAATTTTGTTTCCATCATAATTACATTCCATTTAATCGTAAAAGAAGATGTTTTACGAAAATTACAAGAAATATGATATTCTAGAATGCTTTATTCAAAGTAATAACAATTGTGGCATTGCATCCGAAATATATTTCAATCGCTATCCAGATAGAAGACAAGCTAATAAAGCCATTTTTAAGAGGTTAAAAGAAAATCTCATTAATTGTGGGTCCTTCAACAAGCCAAACTAAAAAATTAGATATTTATATCTAATTTTATAACATATTACAATTACAAAATGAAAATTCAAATTAAAGTAAATGTTCAAACAGATGTCCGTTCTATTCGAAACATAAATTACACCTCTTCATAACACTCTGAACTACATTTATAAATATTAAGATTTGAAATGGAATTCAAACAGTCCATAAAATTTAGTTCATTTATGATGGTACTGGTTTTCTTATACAATTTGTCTTTAATGTGGCCTCAAAAGAAAAATCCAGTGGCGTTAAGCCAGGTGATCGTGGTGGCCACTTCACTACACTGGTCCGTTACTTCCCTTCTAGTTATTTCCAAAATTGGTATTTAATAATTCTGAAACGGTCCTGATATTATGAGGTGGTGCACCATCTTGTTGGAAGAACTGATTTCTTGCCTCAATTAAGGGTAGATTGTCCATAAATTCCTCAATAATTTTCTGGTTTAAGATTTCATAGTACTATTGGCCATTAAGATTTTCTTTTTTATATATGATATGTTAAAACATGATTGCCACGTAGAGCACACCAAACACTAAAACCAAAGCGTCCTTGAGATCGCACGTCAACGGTACGATGAGGGTTCATATCAGACCAATAGTGCTCGTTATGCCTGTTGAAAATTTCTGCACTGCTAATGTAGGCTTCATCTGTCCAAACTACATTTCTAGAGAAGACTTTTGTGACGATACCATGTACAAAACTCCAGTCGTCGCTGAATATCAGCTGGTTGCAGGTAATGTTATTTCCCTCTTGTATAAGGCCTGAATTTGTGTGTCTTCAAAATACCCAAAGCTCGACGTCTTGAAATCCTAGAATCAGCTTCAATTTGACGACTTGAAATTGAAGGATTTGTAACCGCCATTCTAATTACAGTTATAGAAGTTTCTTCAGCATCTTCAATATTGTAATTTTTTGGTCTTGGCTTGTTTAGGACCCACAATTAATGAGATTTTCTTTTAACCTCTTAATGATAGCTCTATTAGGTTGTCTTCTTTCTGGATAGCTATTGAAATATATTTTGGATGCAATTTCACAATTGTTATTACTTTAAATAAAGCATTCTAGCGTATCATATTTCTCGTAATTTTCGTATGACATCTTCACTTTTATGATTAAATGGGGTGTAATTATGATGGAAACAAAACTATTTATATGCCACTTACTGACAAACAGATAAACACAGTTTGAAGTTTACAAAATGTAACGTCAAAAATGGAACACTTGGTATACTATTATTGAATTTCTTTAAACTGTAGAACGTAGCTCACCTTATGGTCTTTCTGCTTGCCAAAAAGCAAATGAGTATCTTTTACACGAAGAAAATCATAAAGATTATTGTAAACCATTACACCTGTTAAAATTTTTTAAAATGTCAAATATTTCTGAAGCGGCTGGGTTTAGGCATAGGGTATGCTGCATGTTTATGACTCAGAATTTTAAGCTCTTTTCGAAAACCCTAAAATATATAGGGTGTTCCATTTATAATAAGCAAGTATAACCGGAAGTGCCAGATGCTTGTAATTATTTTAGTTGGATTGGCAGCTCCCTAAATTTTCAAAATTTTCTGGTGCGTACTTTTCCCTATATCGAACGATGCATTTCCTGGTGAGACACCCTGTATAGGGGGTCATGATAAAAATTAGAATGCTCACTCCGTTGAAACCGGAAGTGATAAATACTTTCTTATATCAAATAATGTCTTCTCATTTGTATTTTGATTATATACAGTGTGTCTCACTTAAGAGTTTAATAGCGTAATAATTCTTTTGTTTTTTGTCCGCTTTAAAAGAAACTGATCTCAAAAGATAGAGGTCAACAAGGTCTATTTAAGACCACAAAATCACTTTCCATCTTTAAATGCAAGGCCACCTACGATGCTAAATTTTATGAAAAAAATCAGTCATAGTAGGCATTTTTTTATCAAAAAATTTTATTAACAAAACTTGTTCGAAATCACTCAAAAACCCTAATTCCGAAGTTTAGTTAAATTCTAAAAAAATGAGGTTTTAATGAAAAAATCATTTGGCATATTAATAAAAATTGTTTCTAAATTTATTTTTTTGAAACACAGTTTACACAAATGTATAATAAATACAACCAAAAGAATTAAATATTATGTTCTATCAAACCGCCATCAGCCCTACTGCATGCCTCAATTCACTTTCTGTTGTTGTTCATAACTTTTCGGAGGGTTGCAGGCGTAATTTCAGCGCCAGCTTATCTAATTCGGTTTTCCATTTGTAGTCTATTTCGTGGCTGCGTAGCTCGTAGACTTCATTCTTTGGAAATCCCCATAAAAAAAACTTGGGCCAATTAATAAAAGGGCTATTTCTTCAAATCCACCTCCGGGGTAAGTTATTGTTTAGCCAATTCCGTACTACCAATATATTGTGGATTGGGGCTCCAGCAAGTTGAAATATCAGATTGTTTTATGCAATAAGGCGCAAGTTTTCAATTTCGATTGAAACTTTGCAAGTTTGCAAAAAAATTAGAAAACGTTCAGCATTTAAATTTCCTCAAAGAAATGTGGCCCAATTATTTGTTCAATCAAAATACCCCACCACACATTCCCCTTTTCTGAATACTGGTGTCGATAGTTTATAACCCAATGAGGGTTTCCAACGGACCAATTTCGAGTATTTTGAGAATTAATTGTGTCATTAGTTGTAAATGTCGCTTGATCTGAGAATAAAATGTTTTAAAAAAATTAGGGTTGTTCGAAAACTCTCCCTGACACCAAAAGCAATATTCCAGCCGCCTTTCTTCGTCTCCTTCTTCTAATGCTTGTAAGAAAAGAGGCTTGAAGGTACGTAATTAATTTCGACGGAAGCATCGCCAAATTGTATCCTTGGGTACATTTAAAATTGTAGACATTCTCTTTGAATTTTCTCTCAGACTGAAGAATTTCTGCATCTTTAACACGATCCCTCACATGTTGTTCTTATTTGTTGCACACTTTGCCAGTTCTATTAAATAAATTATTAATTCGTCAAACTTTTACATGGTTTGTTGGGGGTAGATCTGGATGCCGTTTTTTACCGTTTAACAAACTTTATTTATTATTTCATTCTTTACATAAGAAACCTTAAACTAGTGTAAGTTATTTGCTTTACTTATCTCATTTATAATGGTATAAGTATATATATATATATATATATATATATATATATATATATATATATATATATATATATATATATATATATATATATATATATATATATATATATATTTCTGACGGGCGTTACAGATCGTGAGGCGCGGTACACACCCGCCGTGGCCGCTGTTGTGGCCTAGACTAAGTGATGTTTCTAATTTATTTTTATTTTTCAGCTTTTTCCTGACAACAAAGCAATTGCCGTATTAGACAGAATGTTTAAGATAATTAGGTAGATATCATGTTTTTGTTCTCTTGATTTCTTTTATGTATACAGGAAAAATAGACCAAAAAACCTGTTTAATGTTCAATTTTTATTATTGTTGGATTGTTATTGGGATCTATGTAGTAGGGAGAGGTATAAGTGGGTGGGGTAGTGTGACAGGAGAGTTATTGCGTGGGTGTGTATTGTCCGTATGTCTGTCTTGTTATGCTTGTTCGTCGTAAAGCGGTAGTCTTTCGTAGATGTATTTGTGTGTGTGTTGTACGTCATTGTGTCGTCTGCGACGTGTCATATCTCTAGTCAGTACAGAGGTCTGTGTGTTGTTTTTTAGAAATTTAGTCGCAGTCTCGTAGATATACGGTTGTATGAGTTCTAGTCCGTGCTGTTCGTGTAATTGTCTCATGTTCGTATATCTGTTTGCGTTTGTCAGTAATCTTAGTAGTTTGTTCTGTTTTGTCTGGAGTCGTTTGTACTGCGTGTCCGACATGTGACTCCATGCCGCACACGCGTACGTCATCGTCGGTCTAAGTATGGTCTTGTAAAGTAGGAGTTTATTGTCTGTCGAAAGTATACTGCGTCTGTTTATCAGGGGATATAAACTATTTAATGTTGCGTAGGTTTTGTTTATGGTATTTGTTATGTGTCGTTTAAAAAAGAGTCTTTTGTCTAACGTAATGCCTAGGTACTTCACGTTGTCTTTTTCTGTTATCGTTTTGTCGTTAATTTTCAATTTGGTAAATGTCTTTATGTTTGTGAATTTTTTTGTTAATGTAATGGTCTCCGTCTTGTTCTCGTTAAGTTTAATTTTCCATGTTTTGTAATAGTCCGTCAGTTGGTCCATGTGGTAACGTACTTTTTGTGTCGCCGTCTGTGCGTAGAAAGATTGTCCGTAAATAGTCGTATCGTCTGCGTAGAGAATTGTTTTTGTGTAAGGATGGGTGGGTAAATCGGAAAGGAAGAGGTTAAACAGGATGGGAGAAAGGACCGTGCCTTGCGGCACGCCTGCTTGGATGTTTTTGAGCGGCGACATCGCGTCGTTAACCCTCACTCGAAATTTTCTATCAGAGATATAATTTTTTATAAGACTGACAAAATATGGGGAAGTTCTAGTTGGTTTTTTAATTTGAATAGGAGGCCTGAATGCCAAACAGTATCAAAAGCCTTTCCATGTCCAACAGGAGCATGCAGGTTGATTGTTTCTTGTTGAAACCTTCGGTGACGTCCTGCACGACTCTGCATAGCGCAAGAGCCGTGCTGTGCCCGCTCCTGAAACCAAACTGGTTATCTGGGATAAGATGCTTTTTATTTATGATTTTGTTTAGTCTGTTTAGTATTATTTTTTCTGTAAGCTTGCTCATCGCATTTAATAGTGAATCTGGATGCCGATTATTATATTCTGTAGCAGCTACCCTCGCTGTATGAAAATTATCACCAACTAATCTAACAATTTTCACTTTTTCCGCAGTTGTAGGCATTCTAATTGAAATAAAATATGCTGGAATACAAAAAATCAGACAGAATGCCAACTAATATGACATTTACAAAATTGTCTTTTAGTAGAAACAAAAGGGTCAGAGCATGCTTATCAAAACGAGAAATTTGGGACTGGAATTTTTTTTCATCAAAACCCATTTTTTTATAATTTAACAAAACTTCGGATTCAGGGTTTTTGAATGATTTCGAACAAGTTTTGTTAATAAAATTTTTTGATTAAAAGTGCCTACTATGATTTCTTGATTTCTTTCATATAATTTAGCAACGTAGATGGCCTTATGTTTAGAGATGGAAATTGATTTTGTGGTCTTAAATAGACCTTGGTGACCTCTATCTTTTTAGACCAGTTTGATTTAAATCGGACAAAAAAACAAAAGAATTATTACGCTGTTACAATTTTAAGTGAGACACTGTATAATATCATTTTTCTAAGTTAGAAATTAAACAGAACAATCAAGGTGAAACATATCTAATTGACAGCTGATATACGAAAAAAATATATCAAATTTATTGACAAACAAAAAAGAGTTATAAAAGTATAATCATCTTAAGTGGGACACACTGTATATGGGAATAATACGAATAAATATGCATTTTAATTTTATTTCAGATTTATAAAAATACAAAGAAAATTATATATTGCAAGTATTATTTTGTCATATTTTGGAAGTAACTCTTGGGAATTCAAGAGAGAGAATTATCTTGGTCTCGAAGATAAATTAATACAGGATGACTTGGAGGCATTCTCATTTCGTTTATCAACTGATTTAAATTCATATGAGGAAAGTTACTCAGTATTTAAACAAGTTTTTTGGGGCACCAAACAATATCTCTTGAATGAAAGTCCAGTTATTTCAAGAAGAACAAAGCTAATCGATAAAAGGTAAGAAATTATTAGACTGACTAAATTTGAAGACAAGGAAATGTACACACCTTTTTATAAAAATTAAACTGAATTATAAGAAAGGTAATCAGACCTGTGATGTATCTTCTCATATCTCATCTCTTAATATTTGATAACAATATAGTTCCTTCTATTTTCAAATCGTCAGTTATAAAGCCCATATTCAAAAAAGGAGATAAATCGCTTTGTCAGAACTATAGACCAATATCCATAATTACAAATTTCGCAAAAATTTTCGAAAAAAATACTCAAATCTCGTCTAGACAGTTATATAAAGAAAAATCAATTAATATCTTCTAAGCAATATGGTTTTCAGAAAGGTATATCAACTCAAGATGCCATCAGTTACCTCACAGATAATATATACCGTACAATGGACAAGGGTTTACCATCATTGGCTATATTTCTAGACCTGGCTAAAGCCTTTGATACTGTTAGTTTTCCACTATTATTAAACACCTTGGAAAATATAGGCATTAGAGGCAATTCACTAAGTCTATTGAGCAGTTATATTATCGATAGAAAACAATGCGTCGAAATAAACGGAATAATAAGTGACTTTCAAAGAGTAAAAATACGGAGTTCCGCAAGGAACAGTGTTGGGACCTCTGGTTTTTGTATTATATATAAACGACTTGTTTTTGATGGAATCTTGTGGAGATGTTCTCACTTTCGCAGACGACACAGTCATTTATTATGTTGACCAAACCTGGCAGCGCTTAAAAACAAAAGCAGAAAATGACTTTTCAAAATTGAAAAAGTGGTTCGATAGTAGAATCCTCACTCTAAATTTTGCTAAAACTTTCTTTCTTCCATTCGCGTCTTATAAAAAATTCTTTACCCGAATTTGAATCGTTAAAGATTACGGATAGGGATAATTCACTAACAATATACAAAGCCGATACAATTAAGTGCCTTGGTATTTATATAGATAGCCACCTAAAATGGAATTCTCACATAAATTATATAGTGAAAAAATTAAGATCCTTAATTCCAATTTTTAAACATCTTAAGATATTCTACCGAAAGATGACATATTAACTATTTATTACGCTCTAGTCGAGTCCCACATAAATTATGGGATACTTGGCTGGGGTGGAGTAAATAAAACTACTTTAAACTATCTGGAGTTAACTCAGAAAAGAATTATAAAAATAATGTTCAAAAAAGATATTTTATTCCCTACCGATGAATTATACAACGAAACAGGACTTTTCGATGCAAGAAAGCTTTTTTATTACGCAATCTGCGTCAATCAGTATAAAAATAAAGAACAACTAATTGATATACCACACAATTATTTTACGCGACAAAATTCTGAATGTTACAAAGTTGAGTTTATGAGGAAAACTATTGGCCAAAGAAATTTTACATATTTAAGTCCAAAAATTTACTCAACGTTACCTTATGATGTCAAAACTGCAAAGTCGTTAAATATTTTTAAAATTCAATGCAAAAATTATATGTCAACGACCCAGAGTCGACATTCACAAGCAAATTGATTTGAAAAACAACTAAAAAATTACATTGCTGTATGTTCACCTTTTTATATATAAGTAGTAGTCTGTTAAATTGTTGCATATTATTTTATTGTCTTAATATGTGTAATTTATGCTCTTATTCTTATTTTATTCATAACACTAATCTTGTCATTATATTATATTATGTATCTTTTAGTATTAGTCAACTTATATCCTTAGTCATTTTTTTTTCATTTATTTATCACGTCCTTCGATGCCATGTATAAATGTTTATAAATAATTTATATATTCTCCCACGCACAAATATCTACTCAGATATTTATTGTGGTGTATTTATGTTTATTTTAAACTATGTTCTATTACACACCTCTACATTTCTGTGTTGTATTACTATTTATAAATAAACATTATTATTATTATTATTATTATATAGGCTGTTAGAACTCCAATCAGAAACCGCATTTTTTGAAAAATCTTTATTTCTGATTAGCTACAACTCGGCATGTATGACATGTCGCTTACATTTATCACCGACACTTTTTGTACATAAATGTAGTAAACAAAATAAAAAAACCTCCATAAATATATACAACATGTTCAATCGAGCACCTGTGATGTCGTCAGATGAAGACAACTTAATATTAATATCTATTTTACGAAGGAAAAAGAGGAAAAATAAAAATATTTTGTGGTCATCCACATATTACTAGCAACCTTCATCGAGGTATATTTAAAAGTTGCAATAGTAAAGAATCGATTGAGGACCCTATAACAATAGATATCAGGTTAGTTCGGTCTGGGAAAATTTTGTAGATCGTGGGAGCTTTTGTCGGCATACTTCAAAGGAGGCGGGTGTCATCTTCATTATCTTGTTATTTAAGGTGGGGGTGTTATTTGCATTATCTGGTCATGGCTGGAGGAGTTTATTCAGTCGAGGTCTCCAGAACAGATCTGCTAGGGTTCCCGCCCTCATACATGTTCCTCTGAGAACGGGGCCATGACCTTCCTAGGGCTGCACCGCAGTAGGTCTCCCCCTATAGTGGTAGCGGCCTTCCAAAATATTGATGTGGGATACCAAATGATTTGCCTCAACGTCTAAAATAATGATATCTCAATTATCGCTCTAGGAGCGAAAAATGACACTTGTAATTTGACATTTAATTTAAATCTCTACACCAAAATGCCATGCCAGTGCATAACATAATATTGCTCTTTCTTGAAGCTTGGTAGTACTTAGTAGTATTAATCTGTAAAACCTCCCTCAAAGAACCTTTTAGTGGCTCTCTATACACCAATTAAAAAATCGACCTGCCACAATTTTAAGCACTTGTTATTTAATGTTGAATTAAAGTACTGCTTCTTTCTAGCTGTCCTCATTAGCTGTAAAACGCATAATTTTTCAAAAATTGCTTCAGCATAAAAAAATTAAATAACATCTCATAAGGAGCTATAATTTCGTATATTTTTTATATAAACATAGCACAAAAAACATGAAATTATAGCCATAGTAATTTAAATTTTGTATTTCTCAGTTCGAACTATTATCAAATTTTCTTCTCAAAGGAGATACATTTTTTTTGATAATCGTCAATTTTGCAGTTCTTGAGACGACTTTTTACAAATATTAATAAATTTTTTTTTATTTTTTCAGCCTCAGGATTTTGGATAAAATTTTAAGGTGGATTGCGTATGGACTTATGGTATATATAATGTTCTGGAAATACGATATGATGACATATTTATGTGAAATCGTTTACAATTATTTTGATTTACTGAGGACGAACTTAACAAATACTGCAATTTAATTCAAAGTAAAAATAAAAATAATTTTTTTTTTAATAATATTTCAGTTCGCTATTTTTTAATTTAAATTAGTTAATTGATTAAGTTGTATACCTGCATACACAATACTTTTTGTACACTTAAAATTTATTTCATGTTTCAAAAGTCATCATGAGAATATAACACTGAAATGATAAGAGTTTGTTTTTTATTTATTTCTCCTCCCATCTCCGCCTCTCCCTCTTCTCTTTTTCCTCGTTTTTGTTCTTGCCTTTAACTTTATACCTCAGCCTCAGTTTCTCTGCCCGTTATTCCTCCCTTCTCCTTCTCACTACCTTTCTGTTTTTTTAATGTAATAATAAATAAGATTCCTGGTTGAAGTTCCATAAGACCGGAGTACATTGAGATATCGATTTGAAATTTTTATCTCTTAGAGACAAAAGGTTGAAATGTATTCTTTGCAAACTTCAAACATTAATTTAGAAAAATTAGCTAATACAAATTTATTTTCATTTAATGAAATTGTCAGGGTTTGTAACTGTTTGTAGTATTTAATGCCTAATCGTTTTTGAAGAATTTGTACAGACCTGCGACTGATGTTTAATCTGTTTGCTATTTTACGTTGTGTTAAACGAGTTTCCGGTTGATCTTCTTGTGACAAAGACAGTTCATGTACTATTCCTAAATTTTCGGTATTTGTAACAGTTACAAGTCTTCCACTGCCAGGTTTTTTGGAAATTGATCCAGTTTCTATTAGTCGCCTAATAGGACGATTTATGCTAGAAGGTAGCCTTTCTTCCGCAATTCTTTTGCCACGCCAATGTTTTCTTGATAACGAGTTGCAATGATTTCTAAGTCAGACTTAATTAAGTGAGGTGCCATTATTACAAGAAATCTCGAGATAATTGGGCAAAACTTTCACCAAACGTATCTAAAGTGTTTACGAAGCCAATTGAAACTGTATAAAAACTAAAAGCCTGCAAAAACCGTCGGCATCTCTTTATTGTACATGGGCGGAGGTAAACAGAAATGCTTGTTATAAGAAAATGTTACACTTTTTTTGAAAATTGTATTAATTTTTATTATTTTTTGTTTATTAGATAGGCTATTTTTGTTCATTTCGCCAATAACATATTTTTGAAATATTATATCAGTTTTAGATATAAAGTCTAAATATTTAAATTTATTGGGTTTAGTTTTAAAGTTAACCCATACTATATTGAAATATGTTATTGCTCAACAAGGACCAACGAGAAGTTTTGAACATATCCTTGCCAGGATGAGGGAATGGGACAGGTTAGATTAGCGAGGGGCAAGGATGTTATATAGTAAAAAATAAAATTAGTTTCTTCTAAAATAAAAATAAAAATGTAAGTTTCTTAACCAAAGCAAAGAATTAGTACAACAAAAATAAATATTTGTTTAGATAAAACATAAATAAAAACAAAATTAAAATGTGTCTAGAATAAAGTAACTTAAATTAAAATTTCTTGTCAACTAAATAAAATATATTCCAAGAAATGTAACAATAAAAACGTAAACTTCATACCTAATATAATATCTAAATATTTTGTTCTGAAAATATATGTATATTAAAAGTTAAAGGCTAAAAGTTGACGCGTCCGATTCTTCACTTTCTGAAGAGGAATCATTACTCGGTTGAATTATAATCGGCGCAATGGGGGGTAGTGTTGGATATTGATTTTCTTTATTAATTACATGCTGAACGCAATTTTTCCATAAATCACTATTGTCGAGGTTATTTATTACTTCTCTTATATGATCAACTACTACCGCGCTTAACGTTGGAGAGTCACTACATTTTCGCAAACGATCTTTTAAAGTTGCCCAAACCATCTCGATAGGATTAAATATGCAATAGTACGGAGGTAAGCGCAAAAGTGTATGACCGTGTATATTGGATAAGTTATCAATAACATATTCCTTTTTGAAATTCTGTTCTTTTATTCTTTTCAGTAATTCGCGCTTTATTGGAACTTTTACAGGAATTTCCATATTTTTTTCTCTCATGAATTTTAAAATGCTTTCCTTTCTTGTACTGATGTTTGGTATTTTATTTAATATTCGCGAGTGATAAGAAGTATTATGTAATACAATTGCCGATTTAGGCGGATAATTTCGTAAAAGCTGTTCTGAAAACCATTTTTCGAATAGATCGGCTGTCATATCTTCGTGATAGTCTGCAGAAGACTGCGATATTTTTTTGTACGACAAGAGCAACGAATTAGGTACAAACACGTTTTCACTTCCCGCATGAAGTATGATAACGCGTTTTCCTCTAGAACACGGAGTATTTAAAACACAATTATTTGAACCGTCTACCCAACCATACTGAACTACATCATGCGTGTCAAACCACGTCTCATCTAGATACACTATATGCTTGTTTAGTTTACGATATTCTCTGATTTTTTTCCAAATAATCTACCCGAAGTGCTACTATACGTCGCGATTCCATAATTACCATACGACTGTCAAGTTTTTTATGTTTAAAATCGCATTCTAATAAAACATTTCGTAGTGTATCTAAAGAACTATAATTATAATCAGGATAATCGCTTAATTTTTCTCGAATCATTTTTTAATGTAGGAACTATATTTTTTTCATACATATTATAAATTATACGCCGTATTACATCTTTGGTAGTATCATCAATATTTTTTAATTTCATATTTTTCTGTTTCCTATTTGTACCGTTATCTATAACATCTCCTTTTTTAATTACATACACGATAAATTGTTGATTTTGATATTTTAGTTAATTCGTTAATACGTTCTATTATTTCTTTCTGACATTTTTCACGATTTTCGCTTTTTAAACGTTCATATATATTTAAAATAATGCGTTGACTTTGTACGTGTAAATCTTTATTTTGAAATTCTAAATTTATTTCGTCTTCCTCGACAATAACAGGCTCAACTATTTCGGGATTTTCGGGCGTTATTATATTATCCTCTGTTTCAAATGGTCTCCAGAAAGCCATGGTAAATTAGTAAATAATACAATATCTTAAATACCTTTTATATAGTAATAAATATTTACCAATATGAACAATAAGTATAAACTAAACCACACTTGATATTATAATAGGTATTTCTGCACTGCACTGGACCAATGTTATAAAGAACTAGGTTACATCATCGAGTCCACGTTAACTACTGACTGATATAACTCAAACACCCACCGACCAACCGGACTGACGAATATCCTGATCCCAGCCAATCGTCGCCCATCATCCTCCAACCAAGGCCAATCCCGGCACATCTCACAAATCCACGTTGATTGCTGAGAAACGATTTAACGAGTTTTTTTATACTAGTGGGCCTGTCCGTTTTGTTATCTTTAAACACGTGCAGTCGTAGATGGTTCATTCAGGCTGATTACATTGCCAGTCTCGGACTCGCCTGCACAATTTCAACTACCATTCGATTCTCGATACCATTGCTAAATACATAGGACAAAATATCAAGTTAAGTGCGCACAGTCCTGTGCTTTAATACTGACCAATTTCAATTGACTTCGTATAAACTTTTACAACTAACTTGAAATGTCACTAATAATTATATTTGCTTCAATAAAAGCCTACTTTTAAGATGCTTATAAATTTAATAACTTGTAATAGTACAGGGTTATTCATTATAAATTACCCACCTCTTATCATCGTTATTATTGCCTAGAGAAAAACAAGTTTTAAATAAAAGTTGTGTGGTGATGACTGAATTTTGTTAAAATGCTATCAAAACTACAGTAGCGTGCAGATTTCAGGGGACACAAAAAAATAATATATTTTTTAAAGGATATTCCATATATTACTAAATTTTTGGAATGATCCTTTGTTCCTGATTTCAAAAATATACCATATGTTACTCCTATCATGTACCGTTTTTGAGTTATTAAATGTCGAATATCTTAGTTAAGCTAGTTACTGTAAATATGGAAAAGTTAACATTATTAAAGTGAGCTACGAAAATGACAACTATTATGTTTGATAAGTAACATTTCTTTAATGAAATAATCAAAGTGGTTTACAGTGAGGAAAAAAAACCAAATATTGATACAAAATAAATAACAAAGATTTATTTAGGAAATTTAAATATAAATAAATAATAACTCATAAAAGATGTTCGATGTGTCCACCATTATTATTGTCAATGCATAATTGATAACGTCTTCTTATATTTATAATTGTACCGGAAATGGCTTCATTATTTATAATCAGATTGTTTATTTCAAGTCGATTCCTGTCTTTAATGACTTGATTATTGTTATTATTGACAATGTCTTTTAGAAACACCCAAAAAAATGAATCCATAGGGGTCAAATCCGGACTGTTAGGTGGCCATTTAATAGGTCCATTATTCCCTATCCATATTGGGAATACATCCTGCATCCAAATCAGATTAAGTTCGGCTTCCGGAAAATTCTGCAAAAGAATATTTTCTGCCTCTGGGATAATTATTTCCAGATAGGTAACTCCAGTTAAAGTATAATCATAAAATATAGGCCCAACAATTTTGTTTCTGAAAATTCCACACCAAACGCTAACAGTTTTTCGTCCTGATTTTTTTTATTTGATTTACCAATCTTTTTTGTTGTGCTTGTTTTCCCACGACCTTCGATTTTTCCTATTAAAAACTCCTGCCGTAGAAAAGGATGATTCATCAGTCTATAATTAGTAAATTGGGATCTTCATCCAACTTTTGAATCATCTGGCGGCAAAAGTCTAGCCTTTCCTTTTATCAGCCTCTGTTCAAACTTGTACAGGTAAAATTTTATATGGTCTGTAGCTGTGATTCTTTAACGTGCGTTGGATTTTTGGAATAACTTTTACCTAATTGATCGACTGCATTATTTATACTACAATTAGAATTTTCTAAAAAATAATACAGCGTTTCAAAAAAGTCTATTCGCGAATAAATATGGATGGGCTTACCTTCGAAATGAAACAGTATATCTAGCTGTTCTTCCTGGTTTGCTTGAACTACGCGCTTTTTTCTACTAAAACTATTATTCTATTCACCTTTCGGTAAATATTTTTGAACGTATTTCTGATGGTGTTGGATGATTTGGATATAACACCCTATATGCTCTTTTTTTCTGTACGTATATTTTTGTTATTTTGTATATAACAAGTAAATATTTGGACTTTTTCTTCCTCACTGTAAACCATTTTCATTTTTTTATTCAAGAAATGTCACTTATTAAACATAATAGTTGTCATTTTCATAGGTCACTTTAATAATGTTAACTTTTCCATATTTACAGTAACTAGTTTAACTAAGATATTCGACGTTTAATTACTCAAAAACGGTATATGGTAGGGGTAACATATGGTATATTTTTGAAATCAGGAGCAAAGGATCATTCCAAAAAATGTAATAATATATAGGGTATCTCATATACTATTTTTTTGTATCCCCTGAAATCTGCACTCTACTGTACTTTTGATAGCATTTTAACAAAATTCAGTCATAACCACAAAACTTTTAATTAAAACTTTTTTTTTATAGGCAATAATAACGATGGTAAGGGGTGGGTAATTTATAATGAATAACCCTCTAAATTTGAATGGTAAATTTAAAATTTTGTTATTTCGGTGTTGATAGGCATACACCTACGAAATATGCTAGAAATACCTTTCAACTCATCTGTAAGAGGAAAATAATTCAAATTGATATCTTAATGTAGTCCGAAGTAATGGAGCTTCTAACAGGATTCGTTTTTTAATAGCCACCTCGGTACAAGCATAATGATTATTATGTATCATTATTGCCTTGTGCTCATTTGTGTTTAATTATCAATATTTTATTTTATTTACTAATAATTTCTCATCATTAGAAAGGAAAATCGCAGTAGAAATTCTAGGGTTTAGTGTCAATCAACACTAATTACAAAATCATCAATTTTGGGTTAGTGTTTTATTTGTTTATTTGTTTCAATACACAATGAGATAGCCAAGACTTTAACTACATGTTTAGATTAAAAGTCTTTATATCAAACAACTTTATCTTAGTTTCCTGAAAAAATGTGATTCTGCAGTTAGTGTCGTCTGGCAGTAAACCCTCGAATTTATATACCAGATTTACAATGACTTCCACTGATTTTTACCGATTTCTACTGAAGTGAATATAATTTTTTTTGTTAATTTCTGAATAGTGAGAACAGATTTGTACTAAAAAAAGTAGTAAATAAACCTAAGAAAGCAATCGCGATAGCACTTCCACTATGCATTTGTGATTTAATTCTTTTTAAGGCATAGCACATACACTTTCCAGCCCACCAAAACTTCTAACAGTTAAATCATTATCAAAAACCCTGAAAGTCCTTGTTTAGTTTTGGCGCTCAGTAATATCCGCCTCCAGCTGGCAACGTATTATTTACAGAACATTGTTATATATTTATTATAAAATAGATGCATAGAAGTAACACACATATTACTTCAATTCTTTATCTTATCTGCAAAATTTTTTTGAAGGTGTTTCATAAAATTAACATAATAGGAGTTGGATTTTTATACGAAACCGTTTCATCTGTTATATACCATAATGATTTGTTTTAGTCTTTTGTGAATAACATATTCTATGATATACTAGTATTTGTAAATTTATTCCTGGCGTGGGTTAAGACCTTTGATGTGAAGATAACATCGACGTAGTTTTCCACGAAACACCAAAACACTGTATACTGCACTCGACGTGCGTTTCGCCAACCAAGTTGGCATCATCTGTAGATGATTAAAACTAAACTTATGCTAACAATCTACCCAATTTATACCTAAACTATTGTCATGGTTCGGTGAACCGTGATTCACTAATTAATAAAGCGGCCTATTTGGTATAGGACCTCTAATATGAATAGTGACAGAGGGCCTATCCCAAATAGTCTGCTTTGTTGGTTTGTGGGTCACGGTTCAACGAACCATGACAATAGTTTAGGTATAACTAGGGTAGATTGTTAACATAAGTTTAGTTTTAATCATCTCCAAATGATGCCAACTTGGTTGGCGAAACGCACACAGTATATAGTGTTTTGGTGTTTCGTGGAAAACTACGGCAGTGTTATAAATTTATTACAAAATTATAGGATGTCAACATTCTATAACAGTAATATATGATTTATTATCGTTACGTATTTATAATATCAAAATATTTAATAAAAATTTCGTAACAACATTACTAAGGGCATCAATTATTATTATTGATGTACCGAATATATAAAAAGTAAATTTTGTTACAAAATATGTTCTTTGCAAGGTGAAAATTTCCGTAGGAATGTATTAATTATAGGGCAACTGTGATATATCTTATAAGAAATAATATTCTGTTTTAATTATTTCTTCAATAAAAAACAGAAAAACTTATTTCCTATTTTTATTACTAGAGGACTTCCAGCCAAGTATATGAACAATTTGTCCTACGTTTCGTCCGAGTTTTCGGACTTTTTCAAGGTTAAAAGCTAAAAATAATTAAAAATAATGGTTTTACATAAGTCGTAAATTAGATTAGTGACAGAATGCATATCTAAAAAAGTGTTTTCTTACCTACCGTATTTAACAACACCAACCAGGACAGAAATCAAAACAATCCAAATAAAAACAAAATATACATATCGGCACCATACATACCACAAGTATCAGAAAAAGTTCAGAAAGAATTAGGTAAATATAACATACAATTAGCATACAGAAATGATAATAGCATAAAAAATAAATTATATTCAAAACTAAAAGATCCAATAGAGAAATTAAATCAAACCCATGTTATTTATAAAATTGATTGCTCAGATTGCGATAGGTGTTACATTGGACAAACCCAACAATATTTAAATAAACGTATAAATCAACATAAATTGTCAATTAGAAATTCCATAACAACTCCTAATTATTCATGTAGCACAGCATTAACAGAACACGCCATAAATAATTCACACAGTTTTAACTTTCCGGATACAACCATACTGCATAAAGAAAGAAATACCAAAAAACGCATGTTTTTGGAAATGGCCGAAATACAAAACAACAAAAAAACAGTAAATTATCAAACAGATATAGAAAATCTAAGTAGCATATATCGCAATCTTATTCAATAGTAACAATTTTTTAAACATCCTGTATATGTGCTAACTGCAAAACCTCTTCTCAACTCCTATCCAATATCATGTGAATGTTTACAATAACTCTGTCACTCGGACCATAAATATACTTCAGCTGTTATAATTACCTACTCTTAAAAAGAAACACATCAACGACCACACCAAATACTGACCATTCTCTGCCTAACTCGTCGAACTACACGTACATCACATACCCATCGAATAAAAAAAAATGATGAAAAACAAAATTAAACCCACCCATACAGTGAAATTAAAATAGGAAATTTATATTAGGTAAGAAAACACTTTTTTAGATATGCATTCTGTCACTAATCTAATTTACGACTTATGTAAAACCATTATTTTTAATTATTTTTAGCTTTTAACCTTGAAAAAGTCCGAAAACTCGGACGAAACGTAGGACAAATTGTTCATATACTTGGCTGGAAGTCCTCTAGTAATAAAAATAGGAAATAAGTTTTTCTGTTTTTTATTGAAGAAATAATTTCTACCTTAACAGCCAACAACTTGTGTAAAATATCATCTATAATCTAGGTCCTTGAGGCAGTGACCAATATATTTACGAAAATAATGGGATTCTTTGAACAAATAAAATCAAATTTTGGAGCTACAACCAAGAACAAATTAAAACAATTCTCGAATATCAGCAGCAAAATTGTAAGGGTAAGTGAGAGAATCAATTTTCTAAAAAAGTGTAAAACTCTACAAATTATACCTAAATTCATAGTATTCAAAACTGCAAAATTCGGCTTTGTTAAATGGAGAAATCAGCATTCCTTTAACATACAATATCTAAATTTTCAAGTAAAAATTCTTTCTTTATGTATAAATGATGCATACACCGAACTCAACATTTTACATTCTAAAATTAAAAAATTAAAAACTGAAATTGAAAAAGTATTACCTCAGCAAACTATTATATTGTTTTTACAAACAAGACTATATCAAAATAATAAACTTAAAAATTCAATATATTCAACGCACGTTAAAAAAATTAAAAACCTATCATCTCACACACAAACTAACAACAATTACCAATGTACAAATAGTAATCCTACAAAAATAGGCAACAATGGTATATGTGGTAATAATCAAATTAACACATATAACAAAAACTGGATTGAAAATATTTCCAATATTAATATCCCCGACAATGTCATGGAATTTCTTAGTATCGACCCGAAATTTAATATAGATACCGCAAATAAAAATAACAAGAAATTACAAATAACTAAAATGGTATCTAGTATAGAGAATGCATTGGAAAATGTACATACATCTGAAAGAAATAACATCAGAGCCAGTACCTGTAATATTTTAACTAATTATAAAAACAAATTACACCCTAATCAGAAACATAGCAGTTTAAACAGTAATTTAAATAAAACTAGGAGTTTTTTAAAAAACAATCCAGAATTAATCATAACAACTGCCGATAAAACTAATAAAACAATCATCATGACACAAACTCAATATCTAAATAAGATGAATGATTTATTAAGTGATAACAGCACGTATGAAAAATGTAAGGATAAAACGCGAATTACCCAACAAGAAAATAATACAATAGTTAAGGATCTCTGTAAAAAAAGGCTTTATTGATAAAAAAATATATAACAGATT
Source organism: Rhamnusium bicolor (assembly GCA_029963845.1). NCBI lineage: Eukaryota > Metazoa > Arthropoda > Insecta > Coleoptera > Cerambycidae > Rhamnusium > Rhamnusium bicolor. Next base: position 1,160,142 of record JANEYF010002382.1, on the reverse strand, counting down.
AATATCACATAATGGAATCTCACCAAAATTATATGGTTTACCAAAAGTACACAAGCCTAATATACCAATGAGACCAATATGTAGCTGCGTACAAGCACCGAACTACGAACTTTCAAAATTTCTATCAAATAGCTTAACAAATGTAGTAGGGAAAACTATTTATAGCTTGAAAGACTCCTGGGAGTTAAAAAAATTTGTTGATGAAATCAACATCCCGGAAAACTATATATTAATCTCTCTTGATATTACATCACTATATACAAATATACCAATAGACTTAACAATAGAAGCCATACAAAATAAATGGAATGATATCAAACAATTTACAAGCATAGAGGAAAAAGAATTTATCTCTACCATAAAATTTATATTAAATTCAACATACTTCTCATTCAATAAAACCTTTTATAAACAAACAGAAGGACTAGCTATGGGCCAACCACTTTCAGCTGTATGTGCAAATTTAACTCTGGAATATCTAGAAAACCAACTAATACCGACACTTTCAAATAAAATTGCATTTTATAAACGATACGTAGACGATTGTCTACTATGCGTTAATAAAAATGAAATACAGTACATATTACAGAAATTCAATGAACAACACAGGAAAATAAAATACACATTAGAAACAGAAAATGAAAATAAAATAAACTTCTTAGACCTGACTTTAATTAGATCTACCAGTAGAATTAAAACCAATTGGTATCAAAAAAAGTATCAGTTCGGGACGATATACCAACTTCCAATCAAAAACCAGTAATAAATACAAAATTAGCGTTATAAACAGCCTCGTGGACAGGGCCATTTTACTATCAGATAAATTGTTTCACAAAGAAAACATAATTAAAATCAAAAACATTCTTTTAAATAACTTCTACCCGCCACCTTTTATGAATAAGTATATCCAAAAGAGAATACATATAATAAATAACAAAAGCAATAAAAATCAAGTTGACATAGATTTACAACCTAACTGCTTTGGACCCGTATTTAACAACACCAACCAGGACAGAAATCAAAACAATCCAAATAAAAACAAAATATACATATCGGCACCATACATACCACAAGTATCAGAAAAAGTTCAGAAAGAATTAGGTAAATATAACATACAATTAGCATACAGAAATGATAATAGCATAAAAAATAAATTATATTCAAAACTAAAAGATCCAATAGAGAAATTAAATCAAACCCATGTTATTTATAAAATTGATTGCTCAGATTGCGATAGGTGTTACATTGGACAAACCCAACAATATTTAAATAAACGTATAAATCAACATAAATTGTCAATTAGAAATTCCATAACAACTCCTAATTATTCATGTAGCACAGCATTAACAGAACACGCCATAAATAATTCACACAGTTTTAACTTTCCGGATACAACCATACTGCATAAAGAAAGAAATACCAAAAAACGCATGTTTTTGGAAATGGCCGAAATACAAAACAACAAAAAAACAGTAAATTATCAAACAGATATAGAAAATCTAAGTAGCATATATCGCAATCTTATTCAATAGTAACAATTTTTTAAACATCCTGTATATGTGCTAACTGCAAAACCTCTTCTCAACTCCTATCCAATATCATGTGAATGTTTACAATAACTCTGTCACTCGGACCATAAATATACTTCAGCTGTTATAATTACCTACTCTTAAAAAGAAACACATCAACGACCACACCAAATACTGACCATTCTCTGCCTAACTCGTCGAACTACACGTACATCACATACCCATCGAATAAAAAAAATGATGAAAAACAAAATTAAACCCACCCATACAGTGAAATTAAAATAGGAAATTTATATTAGGTAAGAAAACACTTTTTTAGATATGCATTCTGTCACTAATCTAATTTACGACTTATGTAAAACCATTATTTTTAATTATTTTTAGCTTTTAACCTTGAAAAAAGTCCGAAAACTCGGACGAAACGTAGGACAAATTGTTCATATACTTGGCTGGAAGTCCTCTAGTAATAAAAATAGGAAATAAGTTTTTCTGTTTTTTATTGAAGAAATAATTTCTACCTTAACAGCCAACAACTTGTGTAAAATATCATTCTGTTTTAATATTTCTTTGTTTTCGCCATAAATTATTATGAAACGACTCCATATTAGTTTTAAACTTGTCATTACGATTTACCAATTTACTTAAGAGACATTTGCGAATATGCATTTAACAATAAAAAAAAAAAAAAGAGGGGGGGGGGCCTTTTTTTTTTTTGTATAAAAAAAAAAAAAAAAAAAAAACAATATATATAAAAAAAAAAAAAAAAAAAAAAAAAATTAATATATAAAAAAAAAAAAAAAAAAAAAAAAAAAAAAAAAAAAAAAAAAAAAAAAAAAAAAAAAAAAAAAAAAAAAAAAAAAAAAAAAAAAAAAAAAAAAAAAAAAAAAAAAAAAAAAAAAAAAAAAAAAAAAAAAAAAAAAAAAAAAAAAAAAAAAAAAAAAAAAAAAAAAAAAAAAAAAAAAAAAAAAAAAAAAAAAAAAAAAAAAAAAAAAAAAAAAAAAAAAAAAAAAAAAAAAAAAAAAAAAAAAAAAAAAAAAAAAAACAAAAAAAAAAAAAAAAAAAAAAAAAAAAAAAAAAATAAAAAATAAAAAATAAAAAATAAAAAATAAAAAATAATAAATAATAAATAATAAATAATAAATAATAAATAGTATATAATAAATAATAAATAATAAATAATAAATAATAAATAATAAATAATAAACAAAAAATAAAGAATAAAGAATAAAGATAAAGAATAAAGATAAAGATAAAGATAAAAAACATAAAAATAAAAAATAAAAAGTAAAAAGTAAAAAGTAAAAAGTAAAAAATAAAAAATAAAAAGTAGAAAGTAGAAAGTAGAAAGTAGTCAAAAACGAAAACCGAAAAACGAAAAATGAAAAATGAAAAATGAGAAATGAGAAATGAGAAATGAAAAATGAAAAATGAAAAATGTAGTGAAAAATGAAAAATGAAAAACAAAAAACAACACAAAAAATAAAAAATAAAAAACAAAAAACAAAACAAAAAATAAAATATTAAAAATTAAAAACTAAAAATTGAATATTAAAAATCGAAAATCGAATATCGAAAATCGAAAATCGAAAATCGAAAATCGAAGTTCGAAAATCGAAAATCGAAAATCGAAAATCGAAAATCGAAAATCGAAAATCAAAATCGAAAATCGAATATCGAATATCGAAAACCGAAAATAGAAGATCGTAAATCAAAAATCAAAATCGAAAATCGAAAATCGAAAATATAAAAATTAAATATTAACAATTAAAAATCGAAAATCGAATATCGAAAATGGAAAATCGAAAATCGAAAATCGAAATTCGAATCCCGAAAATCGAAAATCGAAAATTTAAAAATTAAATACTAGAAATTAAAAATCGAAAATCGAAAATCGTAAATCAAAATCGAAAATCGAAAATCAAAATCAAAAATCGAAAATCGAATATCGAAAACCGAAAATCGAAAATCGAGGATCGAAAATCGAAAATCGAAAACCGACAACCGAAAATCGAATATCGACAATCGTAAATCGAAAATCGACAATCGAAAATCGTAAATCGAAAATCGAAAATTTAAAATTTAAAATAAAAACTAAAAACTAAATATCGAAAATCGAAAATCAAAATCGAAAATCGAAACAAAATCGAAAATCGAGAAGCGAAAATCGAAAATCGCAAATCGAAAATCGAAAATCGAAAACCGAAAATCGAAAATCGAAGTTCGAGTCGAAAATCGAAAATCGAATATCAAAATCGATAATCGCATATCGAAAACCGAAAATCGAAGTTCGAAAATCGAAGATCGAAAATCGAAAATCGAAAATCGAAAATTTAAAAATTACAAATTAAAAATCGAAAATCGAAAATCGAAAATCGAAGATCGAAAATCGAAAATCGAAAATCGAAAATTTAAAAATTAAAATAAAAATCGAAAATCGAATATCAAAAATCGAAAATCGAAAATCGAAGATCGAAATTCGAAAATTTAAATATTAAAAATAAAAACTAAAAATTAAATATCGAAAATCGAAAATCAAAATCGAAAATCGAAACTAAATCGAAAATCGAGAAGCGAAAATCGAAAATCGCAAATCGAAAATCGAAAATCGAAAACCGAAAATCGAAAATCGAAGTTCGAAAGTCGAAAATCGAAAATCGAATATCAAAATCGATAATCGCATATCGAAAACCGAAAATCGAAGTTCGAAAATCGAAGATCGAAAATCGAAAATCGAAAATCGAAGATTTAAAAATTACAAATTAAAAATCGAAAATCGAAAATCGAAAATCGAAGATCGAAAATCGAAAATCGAAAATTGAAAATTTAAAATTTAAAATTTAAAAATCGAAAATCGAATATCAAAAATCGAAAATCGAAGATCGAAATTCGAAAATCGAAAATTTAAAAATTAAAAACAAAATTAAACATCGAAAATCGAAAATTGAAAATCAAAATCGAAAATCGAAACTCGAATATCAAAAATCGAAAATTGAAGATCGAAAATCGAAAATCGACAATCGACAATCGAAATTCGAAAATCGAAAATCGAAGATCGAAATTCGAAAATCGAAAATTTAAAATTTAAAAATAAAAACTAAAAAATTAAATATCGAAAATCGAAAATCAAAATCGAAAATCGAAACTAAATCGAAAATTGAGAAGCGAAAATCGCAAATCGAAAATCGAAAATCGAAAAACCGAAAATCGAAAATCGAAGTTCGAAAGTCGAAAATCGAAAATCGAATATCAAAATCGATAATCGCATATCGAAAACCGAAAATCGAAGTTCGAAAATCGAAGATCGAAAATCGAAAATCGAAAATCGAAAATTTAAAAATTACAAATTAAAAATCGAAAATCGAAAATCGAAAATCGAAGATCGAAAATCGAAAATCGAAAATCGAAAATTTAAAAATTAAAATTTAAAAATCGAAAACGAATATCAAAAATCGAAAATCGAAAATCGAAGATCGAAATTCGAAAATCGAAAATTTAAAAATTAAAAACAAAATTAAAAATCGAAAATCGAAAATTCAAAATCAAAATCGAAAATCGAAACTCGAATATCAAAAACCGAAAATTGAAGATCGAAAATCGAAAATCGACAATCGAAAATCGAAATTCGAAAATCGAAAATCGAAGATCGAAATTCGAAAATCGAAAATTTAAAAATTAAAAACAAAATTAAAAATCGAAAATCGAAAATTGAATATCAAAATCGAAAATCGAATATCGAAAATCGAAAATTGAGGATCGAAATTCGAAAATCGACAATCGAAAATCAAAAATCGACAATCGAAATTTTAAAATTTTAAAATATTAAAAATCGAAAATCGAAAATCAATATCGAAAATCGAAAATCGAATATGGAATATCGAAAATCGAAAATCGAAAGTTTAAAACTTAAAAATTAATAGGTAAAAATCGAATATCGAAAATCGAAAATCGAAAATCGAAAATTTAAAAACTAAAAATTAAAAATTAAAAATCGAATATCGAATACCGGAAATCGAAAATCGATCGAAAATCGATAATCGTAATTCGAAAATCGAAAATCGAAAACCGAAACCCGAAAATCGAAAATCGTAAATCGAAAATCGAAAACCGAAAATCGAAAATCGAAGATCGACAATCAATAATCGAAATTCGAAGATCGACAATCAAAAATCGAAAATTGAATATCGACAATCGAAAATCGAAAATCGAAAATCGACAATCGAAAATTTAAAAATTTAAAATTAAATTAAAAATCGAAAATCGAAGATCGAATATGGAATATCGAAAATCGAAGATCGAAAATCGAAAATCGAAAATTTAGAGATTAAAAATTAAAAAATCGAAAATCGAATATCGAAAATCGAAAATCGATATTCGAAAATCGAAGATCGAAATTCGAAAATCAAAAATCGAAAATTTAAAAATTAAAAACAAAATTAAAAATTAAAAATCGAATATCGAATATCGGAAATCGATAATCGATCGAAAATCGAAAATCGATAATCGTAATTCGCAAATCGAAAATCGAAAACCGAAAACCGAAAACCGAAAATCGAAAATCGAAAATTGAAAATTAAAAAATAAATAATAGTAAATAATAAATAAATAACAAATAAATAATAAATAATAAATAATGAATAATAAATTATAAATTATAAATTATAAATTATAAATAAATAATAAATAATAAATAATAAATAATAAATAATACGTAATACGTAATACGTAATACGTAATACATAATACATAATACATAATACGTAATACGTAATACGTAATACGTAATACGTAATACATAATACATCACATAATACATAATACATAATACATAATACATCATACATCATACATCATACATCATACATCATAAATAATAAATAATAAATAATAAATAATATAGTAAATAATAAACAATAAATAATAAATAATAAATAATAAATAATAAATAATAAATAATAAACAATAAATAATAAATAATAAATAATAAATAATAAATAATAAATAATAAATAATAAATAATAAATAATAAATAATAAATAATAAATAATAAATAATAAATAATAAATAATAAATAATAAATAATAAATAATAAATAATAAATAATAAATAATAAATAATAAATAATAAATAATAAATAATAAATAATAAATAATAAATAATAAATAATAAATAATAAATAATAAATAATAAATAATAAATAATAAATAATAAATAATAAATAATAAATAATAAATAATAAATAATAAATAATAAATAATAAATAATAAATAATAAATAATAAATAATAAATAATAATAAATAATAAATAATAAATAATAAATAATAAATAATAAATAATAAATAATAAATAATAAATAATAAATAATAAATAATAAATAATAAATAATAAATAATAAATAATAAATAATAAATAAATAATAAATAATAAATAATAAATAATAAATAATAAATAATAAATAATAAACTAACAATAAATAATAAATAATAAATAATAAATAATAAATAATAAATAATAAAAAAAATAAATAATAAATAATAAATAATAAATAATAAATAATAAATAATAAATAATAAATAATAAATAATAAATAATAAATAATATATAATATATAATAAATAATAAATAATAAACAATAAATAATAAATAATAAATAATAAATAATAAATAATAAATAATAAATAATAAATAATAAATAATAAATAATAAATAATAAATAATAAATAATAAATAATAAATAATAAATAATAAATAATAAATAATAAATAATAAATAATACATAACCCTCCACTTTACTACTCCTTCGGATTAGTAAAGTGGAGGGGTAGATGAGCTGCGCCAATTAGACAGAGATACCCGCAAGATGATGAATATTCACAGAAGTATTCATCCTAGATCGTCCGTTCCTCGTGTGTACCTCCACGTCAACGGGGGGGCCGAGGACTCTTGATCCTGGAGTGTACGCATGGCAGAGTAGTACTAAGTATGGCATGTAACATACTCAGGAGCTCAGATCCCCTCTTGCGGTTCGTAAAACATCACGAAACTGTAGGAGTGGGAGCAGGATTGTTCAAGGCAGCAAAAAGAGCCGCAGATGAACTCGGTCTCGCATTTGACATCAGGCGAGGAGGCCGGCGAGGTGCTGATGTTGAGTCAGTCACCGAACTTCAGCCAAATCGTCTGAAAGCCCGAATTAGAGCTGCCGAACAGGAAAATCTGTTTCGGCAGCACGTCGATAAACCCCAGCATGGTGTCTTCTATAAGAACATCGAAACACTGGGTTTATCGACAAGGCTGACCTTCGCCTTTCTAAGGTCAGCAGGGCTTAAGTCGGAGACCGAGGGATTCATTATGGCCTGCCAAGATGGTGTTATCAACACCTTGGTCTACCGTAGCCGCGTGTGGCGTGTAGAGGTTCCTGATATCAACTGCAGGACCTGCCATCAGGCGCCGGAATCGCTCATGCATTTACTATCTGCATGCCCCATATATGCGATTTCGGCCTACATCCACCGGCATAACGCGGCGTTACGAGTGCTATACTACCATCTAAGGCACTCGTACGGGGTAGACCAGACACCAGTGCTGCCTTACGTCCCCCGGAGATATTGAGTCCGTTGTCGAGAACGAGAAATGCCGGATTTACTGGAACTACTCGTTCCCGACTGTCAGGCTAATCCAAGCCAACAAGCCTGACATAGTCCTCCTCGACCATCAACTCAAGGTGATGTATGTCATCGAGTTCTCGGCACCTGCGGAGAAAAACATCACCTTGAAGGAGGAGGAGAAACGGACCAAATATCGCGATCTCCGGTACGAGCTCCAAGTGCTGTACCCAGGCTACTCGGTCAAAATGGTCGTCCTTATTATCGGTGTACTTGGAGGGATAAAGCCTACGCTGCTCTCGGAACTGAAGATCATACCGGCCTGCCAGAAATCAGCTGAGTGGCTGGCAGGTCAAATGCAGAAGGCGGTCATTCTTGGTTCTCTCCGTCTGCTTAGGGCACATGATTCCGGAGCCTACAGTCACTAACCCTGCGGGATGTGGGGAGTGGCTGAGGTTAATGTGCTGGCGCGACTCCCCGTGAGGCGTCGGAGGCCACGGGAGGACTGTCCAGCGTCAGGCAACCGAAAAAAAAAAATACATAATACATAATACATAATACATAATACATAATACATAATGCATATTGCATAATGCATAATGCATAATGCATAATGCATAATGCATAATGCATAATGCATAATGCATAATAAATAATAAATAATAAATAATAAATAGTAAATAGTAAATAGTAAATAGTAAATAGTAAATAGTAAATAATAAACAATAAATAATAAATAATAAATGGTAAATGGTAAATGGTAAATGGTAAATGGTAAATGGTAAATAATAAATAATAAATATATAAGTATACTTTATTTCTGTGACTTATTTACATAAATATAGATATTGTCAGATACACTTAATACATAATTATCGAAGATAAGTTAAACATTAATTTATATAGTTTTCACATTTATTTGCCACCTTGCAAGAGTTAGCAATTTGAATTTTTCAGGATTGCGGGATAAGTAAAGTAATTGACAAGCAATTTACATGAAAAATTATGTGATATAACGTAAGAGACATAAATGTTTTTCTGATCATTTTATTTTTTAACGTAGTATTAGAATAATTTACTCAATTAAAATATAATGATCTGAGGTTTTCCCACTGTATATACACTAATCTAATTAAAATAAGACAGAATATTTTTATAACTAATATGATGGTTCTAACTTATTAGTTATTTCAGTAAATCGAAGTATTCTACAAGCATTTCTTTTTGAGCGTATACTTGGTTGCATACCATTGCGCCCTAGCTTGCAGATTTTCTGAGCGCAATTCCGCCTATCTGTCGGCGCCGGCGCCGGGTGAGAAATTGGCGTTGCTTGTCCGATATCTCCATTTCGAGCTGATTAAATTGAATTAATTGTAAAAGAAAAACATCGACAAAGTGTTGAAAAATTTAAGATTAATTTTGCTGCCAATTTACAAATTTGTAGGTTCACAGGATTGAGAGTACACGAGCAGCCACAGTTAAGCGATCGATGGTAGAAATTAACACAATTGGTTGGATTAATTCAGTATACGGCTGCAGTATAATCTTTGGTGAAATATTAGTTTTTTTACCTTATATGTACAGAGTGCAGAGATAGGGAGTGTATACACTAGTTTGTGTTATAAACTTTTACCTAAAAGCGATCAGTGTTTAAGATCATAATCAATAAAAGCTATCGCGATGGAATATGGAACTATATTTTTCGAAATATCTCCACTGAATCAATACTTTCAAATTTACTTAAATTTATGGATAAACAAAATTTTTTATGGGTTCTTCATCAACTCCTGTTATTTCGGCAGCCAAGGCTAGATTTGCAAATAATTTTCTGGCAGTGTTACCATCATTACTCGTACTAAAACCTTACTTGGGCACATCCACGATCCATTCGTTGATGGAATGCATTTCGTATTAATTGCTTCCTGTCCTCTAATTGAGTTTTATGTATTTTAGGCACCCTCCATGTCTTTAATTGTAATCTATAAGAAATATGTAATATGCATTCAAAAAAGCGTGAAGTACTGACAATCCAAACATGTACATTTCTGATTGCACGAGACAGTCTTTTAACGTTTTTGTTTCATTTAATTGTGAAATAGTGGCATTGCATATGTAACACTTCATTGCGGAAGTATTCGTTATTGCGCTACATACTTTCCTACACTATTGTAGGGGCTAGAGAAAAATTAATTGAGCCACGATCGTAAATGAATGGTTCCAAATTGGAGATCTGATCATTTAGATTGGCTTATTCATGCTTAGAAATTGCATCTGTCTCATAAAGTCATTGTAATCTAATGGGTCTGCAAAATCGACTAGATTTCGCGGATTTTTCCACAACATGTTTTCAGTACCTTCTTGCACTAGTCGAAGCGGAACTAAAGAACTCATAAAAAGGCTTCCTTCACCCGTGTCCGTGGATTCTGGGATTTATATATAAATTGAAAACCCTGAATTTCCGTCAAAATCCCACTTGGAAATTAATTATAGTTTTTTTGTTTCTAGCATTTCAATCATCTTCAGAATACTTTCGCAAGTCTTACTACAGATTTTGCAATCAAACATATATTTTCTGTAATACTGATACCTGGAAGATATACATTATTTTTGGCTTTCAGCACGTTATGATACGACGGATATAATTCATGCCCATGTATATTAGCTACCTCGAATATGTGTGTTTCGATAAATGCAAATGTATTATGAAGGCAATGGCCTCTTCTGGAGATAATGGTGTCATTTGGTTTGTACAACTTTTCCACATCTGTAAAATCCATCTAGACCTTGTTGAAGTGGTAGTTGTGCCTTCCATAATGAATTTGGCACTATTAGTAGGTCCTTTTTCACGAAGATTCATTGCAGCCACGACACTACACTGGTTTTAGTCTTGCGTAATTCAGCTATTTATTTTCGTTTTATAACGTCAGAGCAATCTTCAAATTCCTTCGATGGATGCCCACGTGAGCTTGTGCCGCATGTAAGAAATTTGTTAAATTACGGGAGTTTTGATAATAATAGAGACCAGTATGATGTTGATAATGTTGACCGCACAAATAATATTCTCGAAGCTGTTAATAATTCCCGCATATCAGTGTGACAAATTTCAGGCGAAATAAATATTCCTAAGACAACTCTACACAAGAAATTAAATCAAAGGAAATATAATCCTTATAAACCTACGATTGTCCAAGCTTTAAAGAACAATGATGATTTTGGTAGAAGACTTGAATTTTGTCGTTGATTTAATCAGACATGCAAAGAATAACCTGATTTTCAATCAAGAGTTATATGGACCGACGAAAGTCGTTTTACAAATTGTGGAGTCTTCAACAAGCACAATTATCATTACTGGGCCACAGAAAATTCGCATGTAACTACGCAAAGAAGATTCCAAACTAGGTTTGGATTCAATGTTTGGTGCAGCATGATAGGTATTACCTTTTCTCTTCCTATTCTACCCCTATGATTTGCCTATAACCCTTTCTTTAATTATTATTTTTAGATCGCCATTTAATTAGTCCATTCATTTTTTCAACAATTTAACAGGTGCAGTATTTCGTGAACTTCTAGAAAATCAAGTTTTACCCAAGATCAGACAGCTTTTTAGAGAACAAGAAATAAACGAATTGTGGTTTCAACAAGATGGCTGTCCTGCATATAATATTAATAATGTTAGATGGATATTTCAGGAAAATTTTGGTAATAGCGTAATTTCAAATAGAGGACCAGTATTGTGGCCTCCCCGCTCGCCTGATATAACCCATCCTAATTTTTATTTGTGGGGTACGGTGAAAAATGAAGTATATAATTTTGAAAGCCCGGAAACTATTGATATTCTGGAGGACAGATTTAGGGACGCTTTCGGCACAATAAATGCCAATACTCTCAGAAGAGTAATCGGCTTAGTTAGGTGTAGATGCCAAAAATGTATTCAGCTAAATGGAGGTCATATTGAACAGTTTTATTAAATCTTCTTACTTCTTTACTATCATTTCTCCTATTATGTTAATTTGCTGTTATTAAAAAAATTTTCTCCATATCAATTATGTTCAGTATTTCAACAGAATATTAAAATTATTTAAACATGTCAAACTGGTGACCTTAATATTACTAATTTTATATTACTAATATGGTATTAGGTATATACATGAAATCGAAATAATTTTTTGATTTCCCATCATCGGAAAGCTCTTTATGAGCGCAATCTGAAAAACGAAAAATCCAATATGGCTGTCGTAAGAAAAACAAGAGTTACCTCCGATATCTCGAAAACAAAAGACTATCGAGCATTCGTTTCTAGACCAAAACATTAGTCTCCAAAAAGTGTTCTAATGATGTAAACGTCTAAAATCTGTCTGACCAAGAATTATGTGGCTACAGCCAAAATGAGAAATCACAAAATTTTGTTTTTTTTTTGGAAAAAACACAAAAACGGTTTCAGTTAGCCGTGATTAATTAACGGATTTGAAATCAGCATAAAATTTGCTAAAACTTATTTCTTTTAACCGACCTTGTAGCTCATTTTCGAAATCGCAATGGTGGAGCATCGAATTTGGGACACACGGTATATTGCAAGGTCCTTAGTAGCCTTCTCATTTACATTTGTTGGAAATATCCCATTTAAATATTCTAATATACGATCTATTCGTTCATCTTTACTGCGCTGGACCATTATTTCATGCAGTATCATGCATGTTAATTTCACTGGTGTCGACATGGTTACGGTATACGTTAAACAACTAAACAACTAATAAAAGTGTAGATGATGACACTACATAGTTCACATTAAAGTTCAGAGAAAAAGCTGTGTGATAATGAGCTAACAACTTGTCACACTTACCACAAATACGATACTGGCGATAATTTACGTCGACGCAGAGACGGATAGGCAAAACTGGGCATTATTAGGACCCCCACTCTTCAAGGAAACGACCCCGCCCTAACTAATTATGTAACCTCCTATAAAATTTTTTGTACAAACTACTTTATGCTAAAAAGAGGAGCAAAAAGAAGGTAACTAATATCCCTTTACAATACAGGTAACAATTTAATGACTGCAATAATTGTGACTTTATTTCTAGGTACTTCAAATAATAATCTATTAACTTGGGGGTTAGTAATTTACTGTACTGGATATCTGCTCGGATTACAGAAGGAAAAAAATTCAAATTAGTTATTAATTCTAATAATTCAATTTTAGACTACTTTGAGGGTTTCTTATGATTTGACAGGTAATGTAGGATTTGAAATGAACACGTCTAAAGCTAATATAATACTTTAAGATTCATATACCACAATTTGAGCGTTCTGTAGTCAAGAATTTCATTTTCAATCCGGTTTTTCGGATTTTGGACCACAGTGTGGCGGGAGGTATAAAAAAAAAGGTGTGGTCATAGAAGAGGAGATAGAACTGTCATATTCATATAGAAAAGATGGATTGATGTGGTATACCGTGCTTTTATTTAAAAAATACTAGACAGGGATGCCTGCGGTCAAGCTCATGCAGTCACCTAGATACAAAGTGTAATTGTGAATTTCAAAACATCACTATATTCTGGTAAAGTCTGTTGTAGCTCTGGACTCTCGTTGGAGTTTGTCTAAGCACTGGATTATCACTAAATTGTTATTTCTTTGGAAGTCGTTGCTAAGGTTGTCATTTGTATTTGTGCGTGCGAAAAATGCTTCAATTTATCATAACTGGAACACGTCTTCCCAGAAGCTGGGGAGAGTCTTTTTTATGTTCTTATGTTCTGATTTAATTAATAATTCAGTAGTTGCGACACAAAAATCATTCATATATAGGTGATTGATTTTAATTTTATTTTAATTTTTTTTTTAGGCAACGCAATATAATTGTTTTTAGGACTCCCAAGCGTAGAAGCTAAATTTGAATTTTCTTAACTTAACCACATCATATTTTTCTTCATCAATGAACTTTTAACGATGCAACGCAGAAATTATTAGTTCTTGACATTTATGGTAATTTCGTAAATTACTTTGTTTGTTTTGTAATCGAGCCCAAAACACCTACATTGGGTTTTTTCTGTCTCCCATAGTTTTAGCGAAAATCCCAAATATCATGAAATTTCGACATGTATATTACATGACATATAGAACATTATCTTCACTTTATTTATCACCAATGTATGTCAAAAAGTTGATTGAAGATGAAGTTACTTTGTGAAAATACATTTTGATTTAAAAAATTATAAACATTTTTTATTGCTTATTTAATTTTCACTTTATTTGCTACTTTACAACTAGTTTCATCCCATTCGAACATTTTCAAGTAATCTAAATTATACACAGATTTTACTTTCATTTAAATATAAACTGAACTAAATAGAAGGATGGGTCACTTTATGGTTGATAATATAATTCAAATTTGTACAGATGTTATGTCTTTAAATGTAGGGGTTTTTTCAAGATAGTAAATTATATTATGGTGTGATTTTTATTAACAGCAGGTTATCTGAATAAGTTTAATAACGGAGAATTATTTAAATTTATTTGGTCGTTTAATATGTTGTAATTTTTATTCCTATTTAATTTATTAATTTCTAGCACTTCTAATAAATTAAGTTTTTTACTTTTCCCACAAATATGTAATATTTTAGGTTGATGGTCATCAGTTATTGTATGACCAGAATCTGTTAGGTGTTTATAAAAGTTGGAATGTTGTTTTTGTGTGTGACTATGTTCTCTATATCTTACTCCGAACGATCTACCTGTTTGACCTACATATGAAGCGTTACATTTTGGACAATCTAACTGATATACACCATATTTTTTAGAGATATCAGTTTTTTGTTTTGCATTGAAAAGATATCTGCCTATATTTTTGTTAGAACTAAAATATGTTTTAACATTGAAAAAAGTATTGCTAATTGAATAAGAGAGTTGACCTGAATATGGTAATGAAATGTATGTTTGAACTTTTTTCTCGTTAATAGTGGGATAAAGTTCTTTTTAAGAGACACTTATTTTGTTTTTTGTAGATTAGATTGTTATATTTTGAGGGTACCTGTTATTATGTGCTATAAGTTTTATTGTGTCTAATTCTTCTTTTAAATTTGTCTCAGATAGAGGTAAGCTGAAGGCTCGGTGTGTCATAGATTGATATGCGGCTAATTTATGAGAGAGAGGGTTATAGGAATTAAAGGGGATAGTGGCGTCTGTAAAAGTTGGTTTGCGGTAAATATTATAGGAAAATGATGTTTTATGACTTTTTATAGTTATGTCGAGAAAGTTTATTAATTTATTATCGTTCTCTGTTTCTAAGGTGAAAGATATATTATTATGTGTGTTATTGATAAAATCGAGGAATATTTTTAATTGTCTGTCTGTCCCTTTAAAACCTATTAGGATGTTATCAACGTACCTATACCAAAAGATAATATGTTTTTTTGATATTGGAGAATCCAATATAGTTTCTTCAAGATTATCTATGAATATATCGGATAAAAAGGGGATAAGTTTCGAACCCACAGGGAGAACTGTTTTTTGTATAAAGATGTCCTGATTAAATTGGAAATAATTTTGATCTAAACACGACTTGAATGTTTGCAGTATTCATTTTTTTTAATTTTGAGATAATTTTGCATTTTTCTAGTATATTTGAAATTAAAGGAAGACATTCGAAAGGGGGGATATTAAGAAACATATTCGACACATCAAACGATACTAATTTTATAGAGTTGGGGTCAATATTTCGGCTGTTTAATTGTACTGTTAAATCTAAGGAGTTATTAATAGTATTTTTGGGCTTAAATTTTGTAATAGGTCTAAACTCGTTATTAAGTAATTCAGATAACTTACCTGTCGGTGCATTTGTGTAGGAAACCACTGGTCTAATGGGTTTATTTTCTTTGTGTAATTTAACTAAGCCATACAACTTTGGGGCTTCACAGTTCATATGTGTAAGTCTTCTTTTTTCAAATTCGGAGTGGCACAAATATTCAAAACTTTGTATTAAGAATTTCGTTTCTTTTGCAAATTTGTTCGTAGGATCTTGGGCTGATTTTTTGTAAATTTTGTTCATCTAGGCATTTCCCAATTTTATTGATATGTTCTGTTTCTTGGAGAATTTATAATTTTTTAAACCAATGTATGTATAGTATACCAAATGCTATGTGAATTACTAATATGAAAATTAAAATTAATGAATGGATTCTGTGGTAATACTTGCGTTAATTATGCCAGTAACGATCCTCCTCGAAACAGCCCGAAAAGTACAGTTTGAACAAGGAAAATATATTGAGGGGTTTTTGTAACATGCGCGGAACATCAGGATGGTTGGCAACAGGTAGTCCTTATATTAGCGGCAGAGAACAGGTGGGTTGCTCCCTTCCAAATGAAATCTTTAGCGTATATTCTCCGTTTTTTATAACCAAATGCGGTATAGTGGGAATAGCAATCGCTAACGATGTTTGCTCTTGTCTAATCCCATGATAAATTTCGTTTATGTATTTTGTATCGATTTAAATGCATACAATGTTCTGTAGTCTTTTACCCTATAAGGGCGAGTTCTAAAGTCGATTTATTAAGAACATATACAAAATATTTTTGAACAAATAAATAAACATGTAAATGTTAAATACGAAAAAGGCAGTGTAAAATTTTAAATATTTATTTTAAATTAAAGGTTAAATCATCATATGTTATGCACAATCAGATGACATCGTCATAAGTTTTTTTGACGATTCTTGGAACGAAGTAACACAAGTGCAGAAAAAACTTGTATAGTAGACCACAACTTTAAGAGCCACAGAATAAATCTCAAAGCTTTGCCGCGATGCTCCTTAGGATAGAGAGGGGCATGCTTTATTTTTCTACAGCATATTAAATAATAAATATAATGTATCACTTAATACATAAAACATCATTATTCTGATGTAAAGTATGTTCTGGCATGATTAAAATAATAAATTAACGGAAACACGCCTGTATCAATTATAATTTCAAATTATTTTGACATAATTACGCAATTCCCTCCTAAAATATTTTACGATTTAAGGGTTACTACCAAACCAGCTGTAACGAGAAAGCATGCAGGGACGGACGGTCATTCTTCCGCGATACATCGAACAATTCATGCCTTTTAGAATTTATATAGGTTATGTGCTTTATAAATACAGTGTGTGCTTCAGTGTTTACATTTCATTTGGATTGTGTGAGCGTAGAATGTATAATACTTTAACAGATAAGTGAAATTTTCCTTTGTGTTTAAGCGTATTTTATGTAGTTGTGCTTTTATAAATATTCCGGCGGGTGGTGAATTATTCGAGTGTTTTCCATTTATAAGTGGCTGTGGTAAAATAATATTGTGACAATGTTCAGGTCTTGGGAAGATCCTCAACCTAGCACTAGCAGATAATTTCACGAAGATATGGGGAATGGTCATGGCTCACAAATTACAGAGAAAATTTCCAGAGAATATTTATGCAAACATACTTAAAAAATGGTTTTAACTGTTTATAGAAATATAAAAGAAAGTGAAGGTGAAAAAGGAGCCGTGGAAGAAACGGCCTACTTAACAGAAATTTCAGAACGAACTATCTATAGATTAATTAAGGATGGGGTACATAACCGAAAAGTTAGATCGGACAAAGGAACATCACGAGCATTAGATTCGTCTATGATGAAGTTGTTAAGAGATTTAATTTATAGCAAGTATAAAGAAAATGATACACCAACGGTACAATCAATACATATGGAACTGAGAACAAAGGGTGTAGTCAGTTAATGAAGAAACACTTCGGCGATGGATATTAAAGGTAGGATTTAGGTTCAAAATTATTAATAAAAGGGCAAGTATTATGGAAAGCTCCAAAATTTTGCAGTAGCATAATGAATATCTGGAAAATATTACAAAATTTCGAAATGAACAACGACCAATATATTATTTAGACGAAACTTGGTATGATACCCATGATAGAGTGAAAAAAGGCTGGATAGATGGCTCAAACAAATGTCAAGTTGATATGCCTGCAAATAAACGAACCCAATTAGTAATTGTACATTGTGGATCAGAAAATGGATGGGTGCATGATGGTCTCAAATTAAGTGAAAAAAAACTGGAAGATTCAAACGTTGACTATCACCGAAACATGACTGCGGATATTTTTGAAGAATGGTTTCAGACATCATTGCTACTAAATATAGAAAAAAAAACAGCATAACTGTTTTAGACAATGTCTCTCGTATCATTCGCGACAAATCAAAAAAAATACCAAAGACTGGAACAAAAGAAAAAAGATATTCAAGAATTTCTCCGAAAACATAATTTGGAATTCCAAAAAAATTTTAAAAAGAAAGATCTTTTAGATATTGTTAAGAAGCAAAATTTCTCAAAACAATATGTAATTGATAAAATGGCTGAAGCTCAAGGACATACATTTTTACGGTTGCCCCCATATTTTTGATCAAACTAATATGGGATAAGCTAAAAAAGAAGCATTCGAAAAAATAACACCTTTCCCAAATTTGATGCTAAAGTAATCGACCTTATTAAAGCTGAAGTGAGAGAAATAACACCAAGTTATTGGCAAAATTGTATTCAGCATGTCATTAAAATTGAAGATGAATACATTAAGTTAGGAAAAAGCATCAGCACTAATCAAGACCGTTTAATAATATATATTGATTCAGATACCGATTTAGAAAGTGGTTGTGAAGTGTTGAGTGAGTATAGTGATTAGTGTTTTGAATAAAATATGTGATTTAGTGTACATTGTGAATTTATGTTTTTTTCGGTATTTTACATACGCGCAAATGCAATATAACATTATTTTTATTTATTATGAAGAAAAATATGATGTGGTTAAGTTAAGAAAATTCAAATTTAGCTTCTGCGCTTGGGAGTCCCAAAAACAATTATATTGCGTTGCCTAAAAAAAAAAAAAACTCAAAGCAAACCAGAGTAATTTTTTTTTATTTATGATGGTATCAAATAACTATTTATTAACCAAAGATACAATACTTTTAAATTTCTAACATTGTGTGTTTCAACGCACAAAAATTTTAAGTACGGTACTGTATAAAAAGTTGCCAAATCATTATAAAATAATGGATCTAAACAGCTAAAAGGCAAAAGTAAAAGATTTATTGATTGCATAAGAGCACAACTGAATTTTTACAGTGCATTTCAATGTCAATATGTTAAAGTTTTATGTTTTTTAATAAGTACCAGTTATATTTTAAATTAGATGTTTTCTATATAAAATTTACAGCGTAAAGTTTTATGCTTCTTTTGTTTGATGTTTTTGACTCATTCATCTATGATGTAATATAATTGTAGCTGTATGTTTTCTGAAACGTATTCTGTTTGTTTTAAGATTATAATGAAATAATGATTTTTCTATATAAAATTTAGAGTGCTATTGGATTCTACTTTAACTTAAGATCATTTATAATATAATTGAAATTTTCTGCTACGAAAATGTACTCTATTCTGTTTGTTCTTGACGAATCTTGTATCAAATAACATAAATAGGGCTGTCAAAAATGTTCCGTGGGACAGTGGCGTACGCGAAATTAACTAATACGGGAAACAATAAACTGTTACAATTTATAACAATGTATGTAAAACTTACCCTCTTAACTAGCTTGATGAACTAGCTTGCTTATCACAAACTGGAGAAGATGTGTAGCCATTTTGCAGCATCAGGTATGTTTCTATGGTTGTCTCCATGAGTGATGTTCACTTTGGTGAAAATATATTCTTATATTTTGAAAACGACCGTTCGACATCTACTGATGTAATACACACATACGTAAAATAGTCTTTGAACGCACTTAACGGATCTGGGGATGCACCATCACATATTTGTCTTAATTTTGTAAAACCGGTGTCTTTATTTAACACACTTATGAACTTTTCTTTAACGCGCTCATTTGTTGCGTCACCTATATCGTGTAGCAGTAGATTTACTTCGTCCATTATTTGCAGTGACTCCGCTAACGACAACGCACTGTTTTCTAATTTTTTTATGCTTTCATGTAATGGTTTATAGTTCTTCGCAATATTTTTTAAAGCTGTTTTAATGGAGATATCTTCGAATTTTGTCTGGCTTTCCTTAATAGCTGCAGCCTCATCTGGATTGAATTGTAATATCACAGCTTTTATTTGTAGGAAATATTCAGCATAATAAAAAGCTGCCTGCAACCATGTTCCCCAACGTGTAAGAATCAGCTGTGGTGGTTCAGGAATACCGGGACACTTACTATGAAATGCACGGAGACGTTTAGGAGATTTAAGAAACACTTTTTTTGTACTTGCTATTAGTGCATCCACCTCTGGAAAACCTTTTCGAACAGTTTCTGCCACAAGATGTAAAGCATGCACTTTACACGTAACATGTATAAACGTACAACCTTGTTCTTGCAAAGAACAGCCTACCGAACGCATTTTCATGGCGCCATCGGTCACAAACATCAACTCTTGACTTTTTGACAGTTCAAATTTTTCTAACGTCTCCAGCACCACCCTGGTAATTGTTTCGCTAGTACACTGACTTAGTCTTTTGCTAGCTAGTAACAGTGGAACTGTCGGATTAAGAGGGTCCAGTACTCGTACTATAACATTTAAAATTGAATTTTTTTTACAATCCGTTGTCTCATCAACAGATAACCACAGCCGTGTATTTTTTAATTCACATTTCATCTTATTTACCATGTCTACGTGTACAGTTGGTAGATAGTTACATAACGTTGTGCGACTTGGTAACTTCACCTGGGCATTGTATTTATTCCAGAATTCTCGAAATGGTTGTTTATCGAGTATGTGCAGCGGAACATCACAGGTAATCAGCATTAATAGTAAATCAAACATAAACTGTGTTGTCGAAGGCAAGCCATTTTTTTATTTTTATGGTGTACACTATTTACGTGAAGTCCACAATCACGCTTATTTCAGCACAAATCTTTCTCGCACACTTTACAAATTATTTTAGAACCATCATAGAATAAATCCGGGAATTCACCTATGAATTTATTCACTTTGTCAGCAAATGGCCGCTTTCTACCCCTGCATACGTCTGCCATGCTTTATTATTAAATTAATATTAACAATACAGTGCAACAAATAAAATAAAAACACAAAAACAATATGCAATACGCCCAAGTGACTTAACGTGTACACAACTCGAAAGCTAATAGACTGGACTAGAGAAGGAATTTCGCGGTCAAAGTGAATGCTGGCGACAGTAAGTACATCTGTACTCTACGACCATGATATATAGAAACGATTTGCAGCTTTAAACATAAATAAGGTATCATTTTATTTTAATTTGAATTTGAAATTTGAAAAAGATTGCATGGTCCATGAAATGCAGTTTGAAAAACGCTGATCCACATACCTTTACTAATCATTTATTATCTAATTTCAGATGAGTAAATATTTTTTATTATTTATCCACTGGATACTCAATGATACTTACAGCTATTGCTGTGTTATATTTCATTTGATATAAGGCCAAAGGCAATATTTTTAAAAGGCGACATAATCCTTTTTCAGTGGTTTGTAGTGCTTATCTTTTTATTCCATGACGCCAATCCGTAACACATTTGTTAGAAAAATAATCGGGACCGTGTGTATTTCTTATTGGACAAATTTAATCTTTTATTAGTTTTATATTACTGATTGCATACTTTCTTTTAAAATATACATATTATTTTGAAGTGGGTTGCAACATTTGATGTGAATGATGATTTGATGAATTAAAAAACTGAAGCTTGTTATATTGTGCTGAGCACTGCAGTGGCGTGTCGTGACTTTTAACGGGGTAGCTGTTACAAAATAAATACCTACCTTATTTAAAATTTAGTGGCATTCTCCGGCCTCGTTTTGCAAATTAATCAATAATGTCATCATAAAATTTTTGCTTGCATTGAATTGAACTTGAATTAGTTCCATTTCTGTGGCTAATGGTGCTAGATCTCTCTTGACCGGTAGAATTTCTAATGAAGTTTTTAATTCTTTTTTAAAGCGGAAAAACTACGTTCGGTCGATGGACTTGTGGCGGGAATAGTGATAGTAATATTAAAATATGTTTCTACTAGCTTAAACTAAATATACATAAAATAAACATATGCACGATTTTTGTTAGATAAAAATATCCGCCATTTTGTCTTTAAAGGGTGGTCTCTATAGGGATCACTGATCATTTAGGTATACTTACAAGTCGCCAAAGTTTGATGGTAACAATAAGGACCACTTATCAGAGCATGATTTTATTAAAAAAGTATAAAAACTACTGTTTCCTTATCATGAAAAGATTGAAAGCATAAACCTGCATTACATTTAGTACATGAAATTTTGGTTCTTTATACATTTTTTATTGTGCTGCAATAAGCACATCTTTTGGTTCCCTGGACCGACGAATGACTTCCAACATCTACTTAACGTATTGTATTTTCGACTGCTATTTGGTGCTCTCCAATTTTGTTTATTTTATTTTTATTTTCAAAGGTATTGGACCTAATATCTTATGACCAGCAAAGGATCCAATTAATTGATTGACCAACACACTACGAAATATCAAATGGGACATTGGCTTCGAGCGACTATCTACTGCTCGAATAATACTTTTATACAAAATATAGCTGTTAACTATTGTAGTCTATGAAAAATAAAATATCTTCCAAGAAATATTATATTTTTCCATTAGCTGGTCGAAGTTATCGACTCCACCCATATTTGTATTATATTCGGAAATGACTATTGGACACAATCTCCTCTCTTGTTCCCCCTTTGTATTAGTTCTCAAAACCTGTTATTTTGGAAGGATCATGGAAGGAACTGATTATATTAACACATACTGTTCCGCGTACCTTCCACTTACAGAATGAGACATACAATAATCGTAATCACCTCTTGAGAGATTTGTCTGGTTTTAATTTTTCTTTAGGGTAATACTTTCTATTGTGACGAAAAGTGCCACTGCCACTGCCATTCTGTCTAATAACTGTTTCAGCAGTGGAAAGATACTGAAAAAGTTATCAAAATTTATGCAGTACTCTTTATCTAAATATGGTTTTGCCATTTGAAGTACTGTTCTTTCCCCTAAGCGCCAATTCCCAAATTCACCAATTTCTTTTCCTTCGTAAATTTTAAACCTCAAGTTATATCCAGTTGTACTACAAGCAAAAACCCATATTTTTATTCCACGCTTGTTGGGCTTCATTGGCATATACTGTTTCAAAAATATTCCTTTGAAGCCTACCATGCTTTCATCAATAGAGAGATTTATGTTTGGTTTGTAGGAAGTTAAAAATCTTTCATTCAAAATATCTACGAGAGGCGGACTTTATACAGTTTATCAAAATTTGGATTACCTCATGGAGGCATTAACTCGATGTCATGTAGATGTAAATAGCGAAGTATTTGTAAAAATCTCTTTTGAGACATTGTTTTGCTAATTCGTTGAATATGAATATTTTTGTCACCTATACAATTTCATGTTAGGGAGGCCGTGAAACCCCATAATGACTAAGATTCCGAAAAAAGCTTTTAGTTCTACTAGTTCTAATTGTAAATTTACACCTCTTTGTTTGGCGTATTTATCGCTTTCACGCAAAATTAGGTCGAAAACGCCATCAGTAAAGTAGTTGCAAAAAAAATCTATAGAGGAGTACAGGGAACCATTAACTAGACTCTGTTAACTATTCTCAGAGAATGGAAATTTCTTGAAATTTTCTGGATCCAAGGCAACCTTTTTCCATACAAATATTTCGGAAGCGGCAGTATTTTCAGCGTTGACTTCTAATGATATTTGAGAATTGGGGGACAGTAAACTAGAATATTCTATTTCTATTGCCGAAAATCGAAATTATGAATATTTTCTTCTGATTCTGAATCAATAGATTTATCCTCAGTCCCAAGTCTATTAGTTATAATAGTTTTCTTTCGTTCAAGTTGCAAGTTGCCAATGACATTAGATATGCTCCTTTATGGAACCACCTGGTGGTAACCATGTTCGCGTAAGTCCGTAAAGACGATAATTACCTTGATTTTCAATTAAATATGGCCCTAAATAGCAATGGTCCCTTATGAGACCACCAACACTTAAGGAGTTAATTGACATAACTTAAGAGTTTCCAAGGCAAACTTGATTTAGTCCACAATCATTAAATGATTTTCGTAAGTCACAAACACTATTTTTATTTATTTCTTCCCATGTGTTGTATGTATGGAAAGTTCGGATCGCAATGCAAGAAAATCAAAATAATGTGAATAATTTGTTTTCAAAGAATTAAAACCACCTTCGGGAATTGTAGTAATATGGCCATTTGTTAACTCTAAAAATATTTAGTTGTTAAAATCTTTGAATCTGGTATCTGCGTGTGTAGAAATATTGTCAATTATTTCTAAAAATAATCTCCGAAAACACATTTTTTGGTCTCAGTATGTATTGTTTTCTTGGTGGTTGAGTTTATATCTTTAATTGCTCTAGTTTATTCCATAGGCGATCAAATTGTTCTCTCGTAGATAAAACAATTGATTTGAATTCCTGGATCTTTTTTATGAAGAAATTTATATCACTCGATTTATTTTGTAAAACTGCAAATACGTTATCGCAATACAGAAAACGAAAAGTAAAGGATTAAAGTCAGTGTTTGTTTTTAACATGTCTAAATAACCTCTAGAGTAAACTACTGTTTCGCGAATCCATTCCTCCTAGTGATCTAATATTTTTTCAAAAAAATCAGGCTGGTGATATTCAAGCACAGTTTGCACCAATCTACCATTATAATTTCATCGAATTGGAGTTACTTTGGGCAATCTTTTATCAACTTCGGAATCTAAAGCATCCGTTTTGACGATTTTGAATGCCATGCCGCTTAATGTAAAATAAAAACAACTTCATTTTTTTGATACTGCCAACAGATTGTTGTAAAACTATATTTAGTCGATGCGCCATACAGTGTAAAAAGTACATTTGGATAAGTTTGTCTTACTTTAGCCTGTAATCTTCCTAATTACTATAGCTTCGTCATAACTGCGCGACAATTTTGAGGCACAGGTAAGTTCACCAACTATAGATGGCACAACGTTATAAAGAGCATTTGCTGTTATTTGCGTAGAAACGTCTAAAAATCCTAAAAAAGCGTTTTTTAATGTCACCTTTTTTTGTAACATAACGTACAACTTCGATAACTGGCAAATATTTCTAACGTCAGTAGTTTCATCTAGTATAATTGCAATAAACGAAGTTTCCTCTATTTCGCCCTGTATTTTCCTTAACCTTCCTGGTACCGGCTGGGGTACAAACGTACCCCAGCGGCAGATTTTTCGGTGCTATTTTGTATATAATTGTAAGGTTTTCTCTATATTCATTTTTATTGTCACAAAATATGTCTGAAATATAATACTAGTTCAATATTCGAAAAATATCTATAAATAAACAAAAAAATTGCGAGTTAGTAGTGTGGGGTACGTTTGTACCCCACGCGGTACCTTGTCATTGTTAAAATTTAATATATAGCGCTTGCGTAGTACATACGAAGTCATATGTTTCTGTCATTCTGAATAGACTAGTCTCATTGTTATAAGTGCTGGTGGTCTAATTTACCAAAAAATGGCTAGAAAATTGCGTGATCTGTCCAGATTGACAAATGAAGAATTGGAAATGTATTTGAACGATGAATACAATGATCCTGGTTTCGAAAATCTTTTGAGGTTAGGAGTTGACGAAGAAGAGGGCGATGCCGAGCCAGAAGTCACTGATGAGGTCGATGACGTCATAGAACATTTTGATGAGGATGATATGGATATGGACAGTTCTGAAAATTATGAAACAGGCGAATTGGATGTTCCTATGTATACTTCCAGAGATAATACAAAGGGGAGTAAAATACCATTTCGCACTCGTCGTAGGGACCGCAATAACATCGTGAGACTTAACCCCTGGCCTAACACTATATAGTTCTAATTTTGAAACTGAAGAAGAGGCATTTCATCTATTTATTACTGACGAACTTATTGATATTATTGTTAGAGAAACAAATAGGAAAGCTGAACAGGTAAGTGACTAAATATTATCATACGTTGGGTAATAACATATATTATATTTCTGTACATATAGATAATACTCTTATGGTATGATAAGTATCCACAAAAGCCACGTGCCTGGAAACAAACTGATTCTCGTGAAGTAAAAGCCTATACTGGCTTATTATTGATTATGGGTGCTTTGCAATCCAATAAAGTCTCTCAAATCACTTTGGTGCTCAAATAAAGCATATGCTCGGCCAACATTTCCTGCTAGCATGTCACGAACACGTTTTCAGTTATTATCTGTATTTATTAGATTTGATGATTACCAAACTAGAGATGACAGAAGAGAAACTGACAAATGAGTTCCGATAAGAGATATTTTCAACATCTTTGTAGAAAACTGCAAAAAATCATATCACCCCAATAAAGATTTTACTGTGGACGAGCAACTTGTGTCTTTTAGAGGTCGCTGTTCCTTCAGGGTATATATGAAAAGTAAGCCCGATAGATAAGGCATAAAAATTTGGGCACTGTCTGACAGTGAAAACGCTTATAGCTTGAATCTGCAAGTTTATTTGGGAAAAATAGGAAATATCGCAGAAAAAAATCAGGGGGAACGCGTTGTTATCGACTTGGTAGAATGCCTGCGAACTTTGCTTTCTCGAAAAATCACACTCTAGTGTCATATGCACCTGCAAAAAAGAAAGCAGTAGTTTTACTGTCGACATAGCATCATGACGATTCTATTTCTGTAGAACAAACTAACTATAGGCCAGACATGGTGCTACACTATAACAAGACCAAGGGCGCTGTAGACACAACAGACAAGATGGCAAAACAATATTCGGCGAGACGTAGTAGTAATCGATGGCCAGTAGTGTTGTTTGGTCACCTCATTGACCTGGCAGAAATCAACGCGTTTCGTTTGTGGGAAATAAAATTTCCAGGAAAATAGTCCAAAAGTTTAGATGACAGGAAATAGTTTATTTTGAATCCAATTAGTCAAAAAAATATTATTGAGAGATATTAGAGGCGAAAAATAGATCGCTATAATAAAGCGATTATACAACATATGATTAGTGTTGTTCCAGAGCTGGGTAAATGAAGAAATAAATCAAGAACAAGAGCAGAAGGGTGATGTAGGAAATGCGGAGGGTGAAAACATGGACAAAGAAAAAGGGAGATGTTATTTATGTACCAGAAACAGGGATAGAAAATCTAGGCAGACCTGCTTAAAATGTAGTAAATTTGTATGCAAGGCACACTCTAAAAAAAATGAAGATTTGCGTAGAGTGCAGCAAAAAATTGAGATGACAACTGATTTCTGATTACTTTTATTAAAATTACAAGTACTATGTTATTTCTTTTTAGAATAGTGTTTTCTTTTGCACAATAAACCATTTAAAACAACTCTCAAGTTAATATAATCCTTTTTAGAATAAACTTTGATTGGGGTACAAATGTACCCCACGCGATACTTTGTGTAATTATTTGATGCTGGTACCAGGAAGGTTAATACAACATCTACGCACAAAATTAAATCATTTTGTATAAGATTGGAAGAGCCTTTAAATGCTGTCGAATTTGCTAAATGGAATTGCAATGTTTCATCATATTTTGCCACCAAATTAACGAAATCCACATAATTCCCCCTATTTGCAGAATTTTTGAATTCATTGTAATTCCGAAAACCAAGCTCATGTTTACCTAGGAAACACACCACATCTATAAATCTTTTAAGGATTTCGCGAATTTTTCGTACTTCTTGATTATGTTGGTCATGACTTATTTTCAATTAATTGTCCAAAGTATACTCTATTCTTATTTTACCGAAAGTTTTTTCTTTAATAATGTACTGAATATGTGTTATAGACGACAAACATCGTTTTATTAATTTGTGCAAATTATTTACATCGGAAAACCCATTTTTGTTCCACTAATTCTTTTCACTTGAAAAAAGAAGACATGGCCAGCAAAATAGAATCAGCTTAGTGTTGCAACCAGTGAGTGACTCACATTTTTGATAATTTTCCGTTTAGAAATGTCATATATAACTCAGTCTGTTTGGTTAACATTGTTAAAGCTGAAGTTGGCCTACCTTTTAAAATAATTTGTTTTTTTACCCTCAAAACTATAAGTTGAAAATCCCCTTATCATTAAATTGCACACATTAAATTCACATAATATAGTTTCCATTTTGGAGGGACCCGGGTCTCCATTACGCTGTCTAGCCTACAGCGTACATCCGCATAATTTTTAAATTTGTTTTTAACGTTTCTCGCGATTATAATTTCACTATATTTAAAATATACAATAAATAATATCAATATCCAAAGTCAATATAAACACTAATAATGCGGAGCAGCCATCAAAAAACTCGAACAACTCACTTCGGAGTCGTTCGGTATCGTCAAGTTGGAAACCCAATGCATTGCAACTTTGTGACTTAACGAATTTTAAAACATTTGTTTTGACACATATCTAGTTTATAAGCGCCGTCGAAACAAGAGATTGGTAGCAATAAGGAAATAGATAATATATTTTATTATTTTCAGATTCTTGTAAGGGAAGCTGTACTTCCCTAGCTTCCAAGGAGAACACACCAGTGGAATGCACTGTGCAGGTATACATATATCTAAGAATGTTGGTATATTTGTCATATACTGCGCTCTGATTCAAAACTAACTACCTAGAATAAGACTGTATCTGAAGTAGATGCGATGTTGAGAAAAACACTTTGATTTAATTTCGACACTACGGGGCAGTTCGAAACCACTGTCGATTGAATTATAAGTTCGACTCCGTCATTTCCATCCATTCCAACTTCATAATCAAATGGCACTCCCTATCTTATGACAACACGTATTTTTTAAAGGACATAAAAAGTTGCATCCTTCTACCAAAAAAAACTAAATAAATAAATAAATCTGTTCTTTCATTTCTTAGAACCAGAAATGTATCAATTAATGAATAATAATATTACGCTTACGTATGCAGAAAATGATTTTACTAAATATTCAAAATGTGCTCCATTGTTTGTAAAATAGAAACAAAACCGATTTTTGAATTCTCGCCGGACTTTTCTAAATGTTTCTCGGAAAATATGTCTACATGCATCTGTCTTGAGATCACGAATATCTTCTGGCAGAGTTTCGTAAAGACGAGTGTTAACTAACCCCAGAGAAAAAAGCAAGCGACGTTAATTCCAGAAATCTTGCCAGCCAATCTTAAACACCTCTCCTTCCAATCCATTTGCTAGGACATTTTTCATCTAACCATTGTCTCATAGGAACAGTATACTAAAAGAAGCTCCATCTTGTTGAAAATGTAAATTGTGCTCATCAAGGATCATGTTTCCTTCTCCATCTTTCGGGTTTTCTAGAGATTAGATGATGCGTAGATTTATCTTATTATTTCTAATTGTAGTTGTCCAGTCAGTTTTGTCCAGTGAAAATAGACCCGATTATCTCGTCCCCTAAAATACCAGTCCACACATTAATCATCTTGGGGAACTGTGTATAGTCCTCCCAAAACACGTGGATTTACATCGTTCCAGTTATGTTTATAATTATGTTTGTTGATAAATCCGTTAAAGAAAAAAGAATGAATCATCTCCGAAACAAATATTTTTTTACAAATATGGGCAATCTGTGATTTTTTTCACCAATTTCTTCGCAGAATTGAATCTTTGTGTCATAATCATCTTCATCGAGCTGTTG
This sequence comes from Rhamnusium bicolor, assembly GCA_029963845.1. NCBI lineage: Eukaryota > Metazoa > Arthropoda > Insecta > Coleoptera > Cerambycidae > Rhamnusium > Rhamnusium bicolor. The sequence continues at coordinate 1,130,296 of JANEYF010002382.1, read as the reverse complement.
ATAAATTTATAGTTGGAATGAAGATAACTTATTTACTTATGTACCGAACCAATAAAAATGTGGGTCAATTTAGCTACTTTTGGAATAGAAGTGTTTGGATCCATAGCGAAAAGAACTCTTAGTTGCTGATTATTTTTTATTATGCACTGAACTAGTTTCTTGAAATTTTCGAACTAAATCGATTACATACTGTGGACCTACGTTTCTCTCGTTAAAAATTCGAGCTGTTCTACGAGCGCAACGATTTTTACTTCAGTAAATAAAGATAATTTCGGTTCTGTCTGACATAAACCATTTTTGAAAAAAAAAGATTAACGCATCTATATAACATCTTTCATTCTTTCGAAACTTCTCAGGTGAAAGAATGAAAGATGTTATTAGCCGCTTAGGGATTCTCGTTTTTTATATTGTAACTGGAGGGAATCATTTTTTAAATGTACACATTTTTCTTTTTGGTGAGTCAACATTTTTCTTATCTCGATATATTTTATGTCTAATACTAAGAGTATATTAGTTAATCCAATGTCATCTTGCTTCTACATGAAGTAGTTGTTTTAATAGTTTTTGCGACAAAATGTATTTGAAGTGGCGTGTTTGATTTATTATCTACAACTTTTTATACTAGCGCATTCAGATAAAAATGACAGTATAATAAATATGTAAGAAACTATAGATATTTATTATATTAGGTTTGAAAAGATGTTTATGTAATACCCAATCATTATTTTATTATTTTTTCTATAAATGATTAAACCTCCTGGCTTGGTGGCTAGTTTATAAATGAATGCGCTGTATATTAAATTCTAACTTATTATCGTTAGTTCTAATTACTATAGTACATCTGAAAACGACAATTATCTACTGTTTTCGATTTCCGATGTGAATTTTACTATATCGAAACAATTCTCAGGCACACAAAAAAAAAGTGGGTTGTTCTTTTGACTAGACCAACTTATTTTTATGTATGACGGGCTGAATTCGAATCCGGAGTCAGAATTGCTTCATCACCCTCCAGTTTTTTTAATTGTGGAACACCACCCTTAAATCGGAAAATGCCTCTGTATGGGGCGCGGGCTGTTCTTTTAGACCAACTTACCTTTATATACTTTGACGACCTGAATTTTTCGAATTTAAGGGTGGTTTTCCACAACTAAAAAAAACTGAAGAGTGATGGAGCAATTCTCACTCCGGATTCGAATTCAGCATGTCAATATACATAAAGATAAGTTGGTCTAGTCAAAAGAACAGCTCAATTTTTTTTTGTGTGTCTGTGGATTATTGGCAGTTGTTTGGTACATAATTGGTAGTGATTAAGAATATTTCTGACATCATTAATCATTTGTGGTAAGGGATTTCTAGAATGTTTTTTTAATAGGACCATCACTATAATCAGGTTATCCACCTTTTCATAATAATCTACTTTGTCTAAAATAACCTTATCATCTTTATAAACTTTTTAAATAAAAACAATAGTTCTCACGCAACGATTTGATAATTTTTCTGTCCTTTCTACACTTTGACTTTCTACTAACATTAACAATGTTTGTAGAGATTTGATTTCTGTAAGCTTCTCTGACAAATCCTTTAAAGGGATCAGGAAGGTATTGAATTGAACTTTCAACACTTCCCATAATCTTATCCAAAATGCCCTCAGAAGTAGGTTAAACAAGATTTAATCCGTTGTTATGGAGAATAAGTTCTGTATCAAACGATTACGAGGAATGACTGTCTACATATTATGTACTTTCGACGCATTACCGATTGAATTTCTTAATTTTTTTTTAATAAATTTAGCGTTAACTGACAAAAATATGTTCCTCTGAAAATCACATCATTGTTCAGATTCTAGATTAATTAACTTAAAAGTAAGCTTTTTTTGAAGCCCGTATGCTTGTAATTCAAGCATATTTCGTCCACTGTACAGGGTGGGCAAATTTCGATGTTTGTATAGGGTAACTCGGCAACAAAAAAAAAAATGGAAGACACATTCTCGATCTCATAAATTGAGACAAATTTTCTGTCGAAAACAATAATTTGCTATCGTCTTTTGTTTTCGAGTTATAAACAAAAGTTCGATTTTTCGACTTTTAGTCACATGTCAATATCATGGTTGTTTGTAAAGTTATGAAAAAACAACTTTTACATTCATGAGGCACTTTTTTCTGTATAATGTAGTGGCGTCGAAAATATTTAAAAAAATGATGCAATTTCGTGTTATGGCATAAAGTTGTATTTTTCAAAATGGGAATCATGGTTGGCTATGGTTTAGTTAAAAAAGGAAATTTTTTTCTCTCTTTCAAACTATATATCACATGTGAGGTCGCTTTTGACGTGTAAGTATTTAATAGCGAAAATAATCTTTTAGTAGATTACTCTTTGCGTTTTTTTATATTTATTCCAATTAGGCGTGTGTCATATACGACACTGTTTATCTGTTTGTCAGTAAATTGCATATTAATAATTTTGTTTCCGTCATAATTATACCCCATTTAATCGTAAAAGTGAGGATGATATGCTGCTTTATTCAAAGTAATAACAATTGTGATATTGCATCCGAAATATACTTCAATCGCTATCTAGAAAGAAGACAACCTAATAAAGCTATTTTTAGGTTAAAAAAAATCTCATTAACTTATGGGTCCTTCAACAAGCCAAGACCAAAAAATTACAACATTGAAGATCCTGAAGAAACTTCTATAACTGTAATTGGAATGGCGGTTGCAAATCCTTTAATTTCAGTCGTCAAATTGAAGCTGATTCTGGAATTTCAAGACATCGAGTATTGGGTATTTTAAAGACAGACAAATTCAGGCTTTATAAAATAAGGAAACAACATCACCTGCAACCAACTGACCTTCAGCAATGATTGGAGTTTTGCATATGGTATCGTCAAAAAAGTTAACAAGATCCATTCTTCTCTAGAAATGTAGTTTGGATAGAAAAAACCTACATTAGCAGTGCAGGAATTTTTAACAAGCATAACTATTGGTCTGATATGAACTCTCACCGTACCGTTGATGTGCGATCTCAGGGACGCTTTGGTTTTAGTGTTTGGTATGCTCTACGTGGCAATCGTGTTTTAACATATCACATCTATCAAGAAAATCTGAATGGCCAACTGTATTACGAATTCTTAAACCAGAAAATTGTTAAGGAATTTATGGACAATCTACCCTTGAGGCAAGAAATCAGTTCTTCCAACAAGATGGTGCACCACCTTATATTATCAGGACCGTTTTAGAATTATTAAATACCAATTTTGAAAATTACAGCAAAACCGGTATCGATATATATGAACTCTGACAAAATTTTATAGACTGTGTGAATTCCACTTCAAATTTTCATATTTATAATGCAATTCAGAGTGTTATGAAGAGGTGTAATTTATGTATCGAACATAACGGACATCAGTTTGAATATTTACTTTAATTTGAATTTTTACTTTGTAATTGTAATGTATTATAAAATTAAATATAAATATCTGATTTTTTGGTCTTGGCTTGATGAAATACCCACAATTAATGAGATTTTCTTTTAACCTCTTAAAAATAGCTCTATTAGGTTGTCTTCTTTCTGGATAGCGATTGATATACAGGGTGAGTCAATAGTGGGGTCTCCTTCGATAATCTTTGAACCGTTAATGATACAACAATTTATTAAATACAAAAGTTTTTTGAGTCGATAAGATCTATCATTTAAAATTATTGTGAAATCTACAGCGTGATTAAATTTTCTGTACACACAAAAAATACTTCTTTTTAAATGAAACACTCTGTATATTTTATCACTATTTTATTACATGAAAAGAGTGTTATACAGTGATATTTTGTTTTTTGGATTTGCATGCAACGTTGCCAATTTATTTAACATTTTCTGGAAATTTAAGGATTTATAAGGGTCCGTTTAATAATTTTTATTTACCTATGAAAACAAGCTGGGTAAGCAAATATTATACTATTCTTAGCTCATACTACACGCTAAGTATTAGTACTTTTTTTACATTATTCTATTTTACAGGGTGTCCATGACGGCATATCAATTAATGCGAATTTCAAACAGGAGAAACTCCGTTTTTTAAATGGAACACCCTGTATTTTTTTACCTGGTTGGATTCCTCCTTCAAATTGCTTTCTTTTTTGTATAACACTTCCTATACCTAACTGTTGTATTTTTGGAGATAATTAAGGTTTTCTCTTTAACCTCACAATCATACTAAAAATTAATACAATTTTATCAAGAATGGCTTTGGAAAAACAAAAATTGCGGTCAGGCGAAAAATTATTTTCTATAAAATCGTAAAGGAAACAGTAAATGTAGCAAACTTATTGAACCTGAATGACAAAATTTACACCTCACCTTAGGTATGTACATAACAAAATAAAAGTGTAATTTTGAACGTAAACAGTAAATAGAAGAGTTAAAATAAAACAAGTTACAAAATATGCTTAACGTGACCTCCTAGTTGTAAATTACAAATTCTGACTCTATGAATAAATGAGTCACTTACATTTTGCAACATGTTAGGCGTGATGGTGTCGAACGCTAGTCGAATTCTTTGCTGCATGTCTTCTCTTGTAGTTGGTGATGTTTTGTACACTGATACTTTAATGTACCCCCACAAAAAAAGTCCAATTTTGCCAAATCTGGCGACTCTGGTGGCCATTGAACTGGTCCTCCTCGACCTATCCAATTGTCACCTAATGTAACATTTAAAAAGTTTCTTATGCAATACTATAATGGGGTGGAGCTTCGTCTTGCTGGAACCACAACCTCTGTAAGACATTTTGAGGACACCGGCTTAACAATCCTCCCAATACATTTTGTAAAAATCGAGGTAGATATTCCCAGTCAAGTGACCATTAAATAAATGCGATTCAATTACATATTCACCTACTATCCCTGCCCACATATTGAGTGACCATCGGTGTTGATTATCTACAGTTCTCGTAAAATGAGGGTTCATGGTATCATAGTAGTGTAAGTTATGTCTATTAACACAACCATTTTTATGAAATGTTGCCTCATCAGTGAATAGCACGAAATCAAAAAATTGCGGCTGTTGGTAAATCTTATTGAGTGTCCACTCACAAAATGTTACCCTACGTTCGAAATCATTTGGCTCTAGTTCCTGAAGCAGTTGAATATGATAAGGATGAAAGTTATGTGTCCTCAATATTCTTGTTACAGAGGATTGACTTATATCAAGTCTATTAATTTCTCTCGTACTTTTATGCGGATCGACACTTAATGTAACTTGAATCACTTTTTCTTCATTTGTTGCTAGTTTTGTACGTTCATGTTTTTCATAATTCACATGTCCAGTTCGTTCAAACCTTTCTCGCAACCTTTCAAATGCAGAATAGTGAGGATGTCTTCGTTCTGGATAACGCTGAATATAAATTCTTAATGCCAATAGCAGATTTCTCTCCCCTTCTCCCAATGCATAAACCATATCGATCAACTCTTCGTGTGAAAAATTCATAATTTATTTAACAAAAATAATTAACTCAACTAGGAAATACAGAAGAATCACCACCAAGTAAAATTAATTACGTGTAGATCACAAAATATCAGTTTGACAGCACAATTTTTGTTTTTCCAAAGCCATTCTTGACAAAATTGTGTTAATTTTTACTATGATCGCAAGGTTAAAGAGAAAACCTTAATTTTCTCGAAAACTTCAACAGTTAGCTATAGGAAATGTCATACAAAAAAAGAAATCAATTTGAAGGAGGAATCCAACCACGTAAAAAAATACAGGGTGTTCCATTTAAAAAAACAGAGTTCTTCCCATTTGAAATTCGCATTAATTGGCATGCCGTCATGGACCCCTGTAAAATAGAATAATGTAAAAAGGTACTAATACTTAGCGTGTAGTACGAGCTAAGAATAATATAATATTTGCTTACCCAGCTTGTTTTCATAGGTAAATAAAAATTATTAAATGGACCCTTATAAATCCTTAAATTTCCAGAAAATGTCAAATAACTTGGCAACGTTGCATGCAAATCCAAAAAACAAAATATCACTATATAATACTGTTTTCATTTAATAAAATGGTGGCAAAATATACAGGGTGTTCCATTTAAATAAAATTATTTTTTGTGTGTAACAGAAAATAGAAGCACCTTATAGATTTCACAATAATTTTAAATCATAGATCTTATCGACCCAAAAAACTTTTGTATTTAATAAATTATTGTATAACTAACGGTTCAAAGGTTATCGAAGGAGAACACACTATTGACTCACCCTGTATATTTCGGATGCAATATCACAATTGTTATTACTTTGAATAAAGCATTCTAGCATATCACATTTCTCGTAATTTTCGTAAGAAATCTTCACTTTTATGTTTAAATGGGGTGTAATTATGAGGGAGACAAAATTATCAATATGTAATTTACTGACAAATGGCTAAACACAGTCATAGATGACACACGTCTAATTGGAATAAAAATAAAAAAAAACAAAAAGTGATCTACTAAATGATTATTTTCACTATTAAATACTTGCACATCAACAGTGGCCTTACATATGATACATAGTTTGAAAGAGAAAATTTTTTTTTAACTAAACTATAGCCAACTATAATTCCCATTTAAAAAAATACAACTTTATGCCATAACTCGAAATTGCACCTTTTTTTAAATTTTCTCTACGCAATTATGTTAGACAGAAAAAAAGTGCCTGAAGAATATAAAAGTTGTTTTTTCATAATTTTACAAACAATCAAGATATTGACATGTGTTTAAAAGTCGAAAAATCGAACTTTTGTTTATCTCGAAAACAAAAAGACAATAGCAAATTTTTGTTGTCGCCAATGAATTTGTCTCAAAAAAAGAAATCGAGAATGTGTCTCCCATTTTCTTTGTATCTCTTACAGTTACCGAGTTACCCTATACAAACATCGAATTTTGCACATTCTGTACAAATACTTGACTTCTAAATCAAACCATACATACCGTTATACATTTTACAAATAGACACCTTTTTGTAAGATTTTGTACAGGTAAGTTGTTAGTTATATCCCGTATTCAATTCTGGTATTGTTACTTTATATCAAAATATACAAGTGATTAATTTTAATAATTTACGTATGAATAAAATTCATGTTACTATAAATAATTTCGATACATGTTAGCAACATATATTTATTTACATTACAGAAGATGAGAAAGTATTTATGGGCTGCCAAGTCTTTCCTCTCCGGGCCGATCCTTAAACTCCTCTAGGAAGAAAATCCATACGCTTGGGTGGAATATAAACAAACACGTGTATACATCCTTTGTCCACCATCATTGATCTTGTCGTTAAACTAGTGCTTTGCCAGTTCCTTTTACTGGTGAAGATATAAGCAGTCTCTTTAACTGGCTATGCGTAATATGTAGAGTAAAAAAAATATTGCAAACATAAAATGTTTTTCACCAGCTGGTGTTTCTTAAGTACATACAAGTAGAGTGATAATAAGTTTTCAGATTCGTTGTAGACATTTTATTTGAAGTTTTAAAACTCTTATGTAAACTAAAACTCTAGGATTAGGAGGTAATTAATGTTTTTGTTGTCTTAAAAATACATTTATCAAATAGAACACACACAATATGTTAAGGTTGACATCATCGCTGCAGAGGAAGGATTTATCAATCGGATATGACGTAAAACCAGGGTTGGCTTTAGGTGGTTATATGTCAGATTTGCATGCATACAGGGTATCCCAAAAATTAATTCCCCAGCCGCCGGGGTTAGACTCTATGACCAAAAATAAGTCAAAATTTCGAAAAGTTACTCCTTACGAAATTATGGCCATCTTAAAGATCGCAATGAAGGTATTTTTGCAAATTAATTTTTGAAATAGGTATCCAGGTAAAGATAGTTTATTAATTTAAATCAAGTGACATCTACACATAATAAAATGGAAATACTTAAATTTACAAAGGCAAATGTTTGAAATGTTCGCCATTTTGTTCTATGCATGCATGCAATCGGTGAAGAAAATTGTTTTCAACACGACCTATTGTTTCGTTTGTAATCTGAGTTAATGCTCCATAAATCCGAACAATAACGTCATCTTCATTATTCGGTAGGACTTTGTATACCGCATTTTTCAAGTAACCCCAAAGCCAAAAGTCTATTGGGTTGAGATCCGGGGACCTAGGTGGCCAAGAAGTATGTCCTCCGTGACCGATCCATTAATTAGGAAATCGCCAATTTAATATCTCTCGAATATTTCGAGAATAATGAGCAGGCGCTCCAGCATGTTGATACACAATACTGTGACGTTGCAATAAAGGAATATCTTCCAAAAAGGTAGGTAATATGTTTTCGCAAAAATTTGCATAATTCTCTGCGTTTAATATCCTAGGCAGAAAATGTGGTCCTATTATGTTATTGCCCAACAGACCAATCCACACATTTACACTTCAGCGTACTTGCTTATGTGATTCTCTAATTTGATAGGGATTTTCGTAATTCCAGATATGCAAGTTGTGCTGGTTAAAGACCCCTTGCTGATTAAAATAGGACTCATCACTCCACAATACTTGCTTAAAAAGGTCTTCATTTGTATCTAAGCAATTTAAAAACCATCTGGATAATTGTAAGCTCAACTCACTATCCCCAGGATGCAATTTTTGAACCGGCTGTAAGTGATAAGGATACAGATTTTCTCTTTGCATGAATCTGTGAATAGTACTACGATGATGGTGACGATTGGCTTCCAAAATCCTGGTACTTACAGACGAATCTTCTTCAATGTCGTGGAGTTATTGCTCTTCCTGTTGCCATGTTAGCTGTCTAGGACGACCAGCATGAATCATGTTAGGAGCCAAACATCCAGTTTCAAGTAGACGAATTTTAACAGCACTTATTGTTTTATGATCTGGGTGTCGCCTAGTAGGAAAACGGTGGCGGTACAGACGCTCTGCGGCACGAGCATTATTATTACAAACTCCAAGTAGTTTAATCATATCTAAATATTGTTGATTGCTGTACCTTCTGGGCATTATAATAAGTATGAAAACTTAATTGTTTACCGTTGTACGTCAGTTTAAATTTGAAATATTTTATTGACATTGACACACAAAATGTCGTATTCTGTCTTTGTCAAGGGTGACTTGATTATAAACTATCTTTACCTGGATACCTATTTTAAAAATTGATTTGCAAAAATATCTTCAACACGATCTTTAAGACGGCCATAATTTCGTAAGGAATAACTTTTCGAAATTTTGACATAAGTGATTTTCGACTTATTTTTGGTCATAGAGTCTAACCCCGGTGGCTGGGGAATTAATTTTGAGACACTCTGTATATGAAACGATATCTTACCTTGAAAACTTTTTTAACGAAATTCGTATTATCCAATGTTGAAAAGTCAATTTATTATAAACATTCAATTAAAGAGAGCTGGAGGTATAGGGAGATGTACTTAACAGTAAACTACACACACAAGTATTTTTTGCTGCCGGTTACGAGAATAAAGTATATTATCTGTTATACATGTTTTGTAGTTAAACTTCGGCGCCTTTCATTAAAAATCCATTTATATTGCGAGAAGGATCGCTCGACGTCGACAGATGTAACTGGAGCATACTTAAAATATGTAAACTTTCGCAAAGTCACCACATTCATGCCCGGTGTAGCAAAGTGTACTTCTTTGCCGTTTAAAAGATCTATTACACCTGTCATCGTAACAAATCCGGGATTCTGTTTGGAATTTTGTTTGTACCCTCGCAGCAATTTCTCCCTGTAATTGAAAAATGTATTGTCAAAGATCGAACACAATGTTTATTGCATTAGCTGTAGTAAATTGTGATGTTGGTTGATATTGAGAGTCCTGCATAGCTAGGGGAATTTTTGAACTTCCCTATATGATCTTCAGATTTTCTTGAACAGTTGGATCCATAAATGCCTGTTGTGCCTGTGAAATAGCAACTGCGTTATTTGGATTTAACTGCTGTATTAGGGATTTCACATTTTCAAAATGACAGTAAGAGTACGATGCTACCTCTAGCCAAGTTCCCTGTGGTGAATGGGCTGTGGAGGTAATGGAGTATTTGGTAGAATTTCATGAAATAACCGCACACGATTTGGTGCTTTAAGAAAAACTTTGTTTACACTAGATATCCAAATACCAACATTAAGGTAGCACCCCCTAATAGCTTCAGCAATCCTATGGAGCCCAGTGCTAAACATGTTACATGAAGTATATTCTGATATGTTTCCTTCAAAATTCTTCCAGCAACTTTCATATAATTCACTCCATCAGTAAGAAATAATAAGAACTTGTCCTTATTTTCTACATATTTGTCACCCCAAAACTCTTGTATACCTGAATTCACTATCTCCGCTATAGTGCGAGAATTTTCATCTTCTAAAACTTTAGAGGCAATCAAGTGCCCGCTCATTCAACAATTTTCCTCCAATGCACCCACTAAAACATTCGCTACCATAAATCCACACGCATTAGTGGTTTCGTCCACTCTAAGCCAGATGTAATTCCCATTAAACTGAGGAAATTTTCTGTCTAATGATTTCACACTCTGTTGATAAATATTTTTTTCTTAGTGTAGACCTCAAAGGCACGTTAACATTGCCATATTTGCCACTAATACATCTTTCCAAAAATTGTTCAAGAAGTGGATTGTCTAGTTTCAACCACGGTATATTACATCCCATTATCTACGCTCCGTTTATGGTTTTCCGAGGAAATATGTCTATTAATATTTGTGTTGCATGACCATGAAATTGCTTTGTTACATCTAGTGCAATACAATTGTCTACCATCAAATTGTAAATCGGCAATATCGCGAATCCAAGAATTTACTGTGTCGTTTAGTACGTTGTGACATTTTAATTGCACATTTTTAGTACCTACGTCCGAATGAATTCACGTTATGCAAGATACTATTTGATCGTGTTATATGTTTTCTCCTCTCCACGCTAGGGCCGGCCGTTGGTCTTCAGTAATGTAAATTATCGTTATACTTTAATTTAAAAGAATCTATTACGCATTACTTTTTAATTTAATATAGTGCATTCCCTGACTAAGTTACCATGACCATTGTAAAATTAAATAAAATGCACTTAATGTGTTTTTGTAGTTGGGGAATGAATGTTTTAGTAGGTGCAATTTATGATCATCAGTGACCAACGAACAGATAAGTACGGTGTCCCGCAGGGTACAGTATTGGACCCTCTACTGTTTACAATTTACATTAACAGCTTATTGTCATTAAATAAAAGGTGCAAAATACTATCCTTTGCGGATGTGAGATATTCGAAGCAAAGTTCAGGAAATTTAAAAAATAGCAGAAGACGATTTTAAAATAATTAAAAAATGGTTTCAACTTCACTCTTTAAATTGCAACCACTTTTTACGTCATACGCCAACAATTTGGCTAATATGGGCACATTAAATATTGACTAGGATACGAACATATTAGAAGCTGAATCCATAAAGTACCTTGGAATCATTATTAACCAACATTTAAGATGGGACATACAAATAGTCTATTTTCAGGTACTATCACTCAATATATTACATACTTATAAAAAAAGCATTACATTAAGTTTACTAGAATCCATAGAAATTTTTAAATCAAACAGTAGTCCCTGCAATTACCTACTCAATGACCAGTAGAACATATAATCACTTTACACTTTTTGATTTATTGAATTGAAATTGTTTCATCCAATTGCAAAAATTCCCATATTTGTTAACTTCTCACTTCCATACATTTATTAAAATTTTTCCAGTTCAGCATGGTAAATAGTCTTCAATATTGTAGTAAAATATTACCGACACTACCCCTATTTGTAAACCTAACTTGCATTCATATATGAATTTGATATGTCCCATCTTTAATGTAGTAAATATTCATAAACAATTTTAGTAGAATATTAACTGCAGTAACCTTAAGTTACACTAAATTAATGATAAAAGCAAAGGAAAATGTGTTTTTTGTTATATCATCTACGACGTGTCCTACTACTGCCCATCATTTAAGTTTCTTTGACGAGTATGTCACTAAAGAGCGCGTTTTAGGTGGTCATTTCGCCGATATCAGTGGTGGAATCAGCTCGTGTGCGAACACATTAATATTTTCATGTGCAAAAGTGATATATTTACAATACAAAATAGATAATATCTTACATTATACTTTTGACGGGTGATTTTTGTAATGTCCAAAATTAAATGAACGCTAAACATTTAGCATAAAACATTATTGTGCTATAACAATTATTTTTTGGCACTAGAATAAAAGTACATTATTAGTAATTATTCTAAATATAGTCTAAACCGACCGTTCCACGTCAACAATCGTAACTGGGGGATATATAAAACGTTCCATTTTCGTGAACACAAGATAATTTTTTTACAGCACTTGCAATAATGTTCTGTGCTATTTAAATCCAGTTTCCGGTTGTTTTGTATCCACCGGTCCACGGTATTTCACGAAGGAACCCATCGAGACATATTTTCACAATAACACAATAAAACTATTTATCGAAATGCAATTGCAAACTGCTGATCGTCGGGGCTGCAAGCTCACAGCTCATACGTATCTTCAATTGCGATGTATGTAGGTGGTGGGGGGGTTCTGTCGTACACGTATGTCGTCGTGTGTTTATTTGAACTGCGACATATAGGCGTTTTCAATTTATAGCAAACCTTTTACCATCGTACAAAACTAACATTTATATTAGTGATTTTTTATTTAGTTTTAGGTAATTCATATGGGCTTAATTAAGTAAAATTTATTTAAAACTTTTTCTGCAGTGAAGTCCTACTAATCTACATTTAAAAGATGACAATACAGCTTATATTTATGGACGTGACAGCATCTACATTTAAAACGTAGTTTTTTGTTTCTTCACTGTTTCAATTAATTACGCAAGTAGAGATGTCATATTTTGCAACGAATTAGTAATATAAAATGAAGTAACATGACAGAAGGATATTAATTAATTCCTAAAAAAGAATCATATACTATAAAATTTCACAACATTTATTCTCATTCTTTAACTTACGAGAGTTGTATGTAAGCCCATAACTGGAATGACTACAAATCACCATTTACTGTCCGTAGACTGAATTTTGTACTTCATTTTTTTTATTTTTCCATTTAAGCAGTGTCGGTTCAATTAGTTTTTATTTTGTAAGTAGCACCATCTTCAAACAATTCCTACAGTAACAAAAGTCAATTCACCACTACATTTTTCTTATATTAAAATCCATGACAATGTAACAATAATATACAATTTGTTAGCCATTGTTAAACACATTGTTGTAATTGTGTGATACATTTTTATACAACTATGTTTTGTAGTTCATTACAATAATAAGTTTTATAATATGATATATCTTTAACAGATATAAATATATTTAAAATATGTTTAAATATTAAATTAGTGTATATTTAGTACATTACAAAAATTTAGATATTAAAGTAATTTAAATTTTAATACAAAAACTTATGAAGAACTTTCATTAAAACATGGCAATTTTATTACATTTATATAAACTTTAAGTAATTACCTTCATTTGGTAAATTAGTAAAAAAGGTAATTTTAAAGAAGTTAAAGGTATTTTAAGGGTCGGAAGAAGTTGCTCGATTTATTAATTTATTTTTAAGGGAATTGCTTCGTTTCTCATCCCTCGCAAAAAATTACATTTCTTCAAGTACAAATTGAGTTATAAAGAGTCGGAAACATTTTTTTAACGAAACGATATAATTTAAATATAATATAATTTTTTTTTGCAACACTTCTGAAAACTTTCAGATATTCATTATTTTAATAATTTAAATCAAACCGTAAAAATATTTATATAGGTAGCTGATTACTGTAATATGTTCGTTTAGTCAATTTGGCACATTATATAGGATTCGTTAACTGGCTATGTAAAATCCTAAATCAGGTCAGTGAAATAACTATGTATGTACAGCGTGTTCCTAAAGTAAGGCATACATTCGATAAAATCCTTACATTTTTAGAAAAAAATGCTCGAACACGATAATATATTTTTTTGAATGTCGCTTTTTGAGATTCTTGATTTTTTTTTAATTTAAATTTAATTCAACCATTGTAATTATAGCAATAAAAACCTAATCAATTTAAATTTAAAATGGACATTACCCAAGCAACACATTTAGTCGTATCTACGTAGTAGCTACCATCAGTGGAACTTTAAAAGTTTTCGTAACTAACAACTGTTATGTAATGGGAACGATCCTTCTACCAAGCATTAACCAAAATGGGGAATAGTTATTACATAGCAATTACTATTCCGGAACTGCCCCTGTTACGTGTTGACAACTAGGTTATTACGTAAACGGAACGTAACCAAGTAGTAGAAATGACTATTTTTGTAACAGTTTTGTCAGTAGTATGAGAGCAAACTATGTTTTGCTTTCTCTCTCGTTTAAATAGCAGAATATAGTGTATTGCAGTCGGATTTATCGAGTTGAGTTGAAGTCAATATGTCGAAGTTAAATTGATTGAATGAAATACAGATAATAAACAATAATGTCACTCCTGAGTGTGGAAATTAAAACGAGTACTTGTTTTCTGTAAAATAGTACTATGATACTTCGATAAAAAAGATGCGCCCTGTAAAAAGTTGTTTTTTCGAATAAAAATATTTTTCAAAAATTGTGTGTACAATTTAAACTGCAAAATTTTTTATGGAAAACGGTTTCTTATTATATGTATTATAAAGCAATAATATTCTATTCATAAGACATGATGACAAATGACCACAATTAATAATAAACAAAATTCTGAATTATATTTTTATCTGTCAAGATGGCGTCATCACTCAATAACAGAATAATGGCGAATTTAATTTGAGTCACTATATAGTGACATATGTCAACAAAGTATCTTGTACTTAATAGAAGTGAAAAAACCAAAATTATTTCCCTTCAAAGTTACATTTACCATAAAGTAGCAGCAGATGCGAGTACCGTAGTAGTTGTAGTTACTTAAAAAGTGGGATGGGAACTATAATAATTTCACGGTGTAGTCATGTTTACTAAGAAGTAGCTAGTGCGATTAAACACGTCATTATCCCGGTAGCTTTAAAGTGGCATCTACTACCCTGCTATGGAAAGGTTACTGCCAAGTTATCTCTTATTGCAGCCATATTCATATATTGTTGTGTTGTCTTTTGTAAAACTGTGTACGACATTCATTTTTAGTATTACAAACATGACCTTCATGGTTCATGGACCTTACACCCTAACTTATTTTTATGTTTGGTAAGAATAATTTTATTGTTTGGTATTGGCAACACGCACGTACTAAAAGTCAACTGTCAGCTGTCAACCCGCGACCTCGCCATAGACGAGTTTGTCTATCTCAAACCTATATCCTATGTCTATGGGCCCTGCGCCATTTTAATAATTGCGTTTTACTTATTTGTGTGCATAGATAAATTTGTGTGTTTATTGTTATAGTGGTATTAGTGAATAGTGATCAGATATATAGCTTTTATACGTTCAACGTTGGTTTCTTGTAAGGTAAATTTGTTTGAAAAGAACCTATAATAGAAATTAAATAGCATAACGTATGTAGTTTGTGTGCTACAATCAAAACGCTGTATAGGATTTCGTGGTGATGGAGGAGAGCCGTACAACAGAGCAGTAAAACCTTAAGAAAAATTGTTAATTTTGTCATTTAGACTATTTCTCAATTTTCAATATTTGTTTGTATACAGTGTATTGAGTGTGTTGCGTGGTCCGGGCTCTCATAATTTTATCATATTGTATATTTTTACGTATTTGAGGTCTACATTAAATAACCATCATGTCCTATGTGGGTTTAATGTCCTTAGTTTTTGATAAATATTCTAGTCTGTTTTTTTAAAAATGTTGCATTTGCAGGCCTACATTTTTAAAGTGAACTTTAAATGGAACACTTTAGTCATCATTACTTTGAAGTGATTCTTTGGTAACACTATGCAGTCGGCATTAAGACGAATTTTCACTTCAAAGTTGAGAATGCTTTCAAGTAACGCAGAGTAGTATCCGCAACGTTGCACATACTGCAGCAGTTACTTGAAAGTGTAATAACTATACAGTGCCTGAATTCAGTAGAATCTACGTAATTGTTACAACACAGACATACTACAAGGTTAATTTTATACTAAATCGAAAATTTAGTGATAGTTATGTCATGCCTACTATATTAAAGTTCCGATGCCAGTTCCCGTCACTTTGGTGCTGCTTGGGTACACAACACGTTAAAGTTTCAAGTAGGTATTTAACAGTCAGTTCATGGCCATGATTTGAATTCTTTGTCTAAATATTGCCGGATAATTTTAGAGGTTAAAATTTCAAAACTTCTCCAGTTGTTGAATTCAATTAAAAATTTTTTCTTCAAAAAACTGTTTGTGGTTTGACACCCTACTTTGTTTCATCTATTCGTTGAGAAACTCGAATAATAGGTCCTTTCCAAATTAAATATACATTATTGAGCAAATCGATCCTGAAGTACATCGGTATCCCATTATTTTTTTTAACAATTATTGTTACTGGCGCCCAAGAGTAAGCACACATCACTAAGAAGCGTTAACGTTTACCGAGAATAACGTCACAGAGTGACTCACTAATCAGTAAAGGGAACTATTTCCTAAGCTGTCAAATGCATATAGCTGTCTATTATTTATTATTTTTTTAATTAAATTGCTAACAACTTTGTTATGCATATTAAGCCATGCTAGACATCTGTTTTTACATATTCAAGATGAGCCATGTTCTTTAAACCTAGTCTGAATATATCGTCTTGTTTGCCCAATATGCATGATTACAGTTGTTACAAATTATCAATAGACTGTCAAATATTAACGCGAATGCTACATGCCATTTAAACTGATTTTCAGTTATAGGTTCTAAGGACCACCAAGACTTAAAAGGTTAAAGTAGGTACCTCACGAGCTTTATGAAATATTTTATTTTACAGTATTAAAAAACAAAATATTTTATAAATTTTTCGATCATCTTTTTAACTATTGAAGCATTGAGAGAACATTTGTATGCATTGTTGAAATTTATTTAATTATCTTAGCATATATATAAAAAGTGTAAAAATAACTTTTCAACCCTTTCAAGATGTATTTTTTACTTTTATTAATGAAACAGAATTCAGTAGAAAATACTCCGTGATCTGATGTATGTTAAAATCTTCGTTGATTTTCAGTTTTCACTTGTGAAAATGCAATTTCCCGGGCTTCCCGACAGGCCATTGTTGGAGTGAATCCACATCGCCAGCACTTCGAGTTTTTTATCTCTATCAAACACGTTCATCGCGAAATAGACGGCGGTGCGTTATCAACCCATTTGTTTCACCCCTGAGAAACTCGCGGTGGTTTTAGAGTTGCTAGCATTAGTTCTCCGACTTCCATTGAGCGAAGAACTGTTGATCTATTGCAAAATTAACATACTTAATGTCAGAACTGTGTTATGAGTGAAAAGTATAGTGAAGTTAAAAGATTTGCATCTCTATGTAAGTGACTTGCCATTTAACTTTATTTTCACATTCAGTATCGTTTCATCAATTGTAGTGCTAATTAATTAATAACATATTTTAAGTCAGACATGATTTATAAGTTTTGATTTAATTGCTGTTATCTAGAACTTCTACGGATTAATATTAATCTGTCTAGTCCTCACATGAAAATTATTTATCAAAGGAAAAAAGTTTAATTATAATTTTATCAACGAGAATATGTTCAGGTGTGCTCGCTCCGATATTGTTTTATTTTTGGGATATTAATAATATATAGATTATTGTTTATCTTGTGTGGGAAGCATATGGAAATCATAATAAATATGTAAAATAAATGCCATATATTGCTTTTTTGTTGCTACGAACTGAAATGATATTGTGCAACAGTTGGCATTTTACACTACTCACTACTAGAATTGACAGAATAACTTAATGCTATTAGTAAATGTGTTAGTATTGTTATGATAATGCACCTATTGACAAACAATTATTTTTTTCTTCAAACGTCACAAAAGTCATCATTTTTAATGGTAAAATCTGACACAAAAATTGATGTTTTTGTTACTAATATAAAAATGTCAACACGTTTAAAAGTATATTTAGGTAAAAATTAATTTTCATATTAGTTTATTTAAATTAAATTATGAAATTCTTACAATCCAAAATTATTAAACAATGAAATGAAATACAAAACTTATTGATTAGGCTAGATATATAAATTTATTCAATTATTATTATTTATTGATAGTAATATTGAAAGTGCAGTTTGAGCAACTTGAATAAAAATTAAACAAATCAGAAGAATCGACACTGTTAACATTTTTAACGGTGGTGGTAGCAATATCTGAAACTGTTACACTCTTAGTGGTATCGTGGGAACACATTTCTTGATTAATTTTTCCTTGATTTTCTACATTATTGCAAGCAGCTGTATTATCGAGATTCAAAGGAGTGATACTATTACACGTATTAGGTGCTAGTACGAGGTTCATCGAGTCGAAATATTTTTCTTGCTGTACTTTTTTTATTTTCTATAGATTCTTCTATATACCCCTCTGCAACAGTGTTCGACCTCCAACCCCCATGTTTTTTCAGACAAGTGACATCACCACCAGAATCTACAAGAAAAGTGGCAGAAGTTCGACGTATGCAGTGTCCAGTATATTCATTTGCATTTGGTAAATTTAAATATTTTGCCACTTCTTTTGCAACACTACTAATTTTATGAATACCGACTACTGACCGTTGACATTACATTTTGATACTTTATAAAAAAATGACTTTCTTCAAAACCTTTTGGCCGAAGAGCAGCGTATTTTCTGTAAATACTCAAATATTTTTCTCCAAGAACCGTAAATGACCGACCCTTACCGGTCTTAGTATGAGGAACTTTTATCAGTAAAGCAGACTTAACAACTTCAATGTCATCAGTTTTTAAATGAATTATTTCATCACAACGACATGCGCCCGCAATTCCCATTATTAAGGTAACCTATAAATAAAAATTCACAAAATTTGCCTACTTCATTCTTTAATTTTAAACATACCTTCATCATTAAATAATGTATGTTAGGAGCAGCATCCAAAAACTGTTCAACTTGGTCCTTCGTTAAAACCCTAGCTTTTTTAGGGGTACAACCATTACTTTGCTTTTTTAAAAATGCATTCAACTTGGAAAATTTACTTATATCTACGCCATTCTTGAGAGTCAGTGTCGATTTCACCATTGAAAACTGTGACCCCAAAGTGGAATATTTCATTTTTGAGGACAGACTGGCAAAATATGCCAATAAAACACTTTCCAAATACGATTTTATATTCTTTTCAGAGCACCATTGCATAAAACGATTATATGAGCACTCGTACACTTCACGCGACTTTGGTGGTAGAAGATTTAAAGTCACTTCGTTAGCAATTTCAACCACCACTGCTGGTATACTCGACAAATCTTCACAATAAGACATTTTTTTCTAATAATGGACTATAATAAATCACAATTTATTTGCTTAAATTAATAGAATGTTTATTTATATTTATTGGCATCCCTAGCAACCACACAATATCCATGGCAATCACATAGTGTTTGTCACAAGCAACACAATGAAACTGCTATAAGTCGTATAATCGAAAATAATTATGTATGTACTTAATGTTTAAATATTTCGAATTTTTTTTGCGTTTGAAGAAAAAATAACATGTTTCATTCGGATTTAAAGTGTCTTTGTTTGACTCGCAATTTTTTGTCTCGCAAATACAAACATAATTGCTCGTCAAACAAAGTGTCACTTTTAATCCTAATAAAACAGTATACTATTGTACGACTGGCACTAAAAGTGACCTTTCTAATTCTAGTTCATATAATTAAAAACTGATTATGGACAAGCATGTTAAAAATACATAAAATCTACTTCACATAACTGTATTTTTCTTATGGTTTTCATACGCAAATCTTTAATATGCACAATTTAACCCAAAAAAATAGAAAAATTAATGTAAAAACAAAACATAAATTTTTTTATTATGACAATTAAAGGAAAAGTGCTCAAGCAATATTGATATAAATAGTACAATTTGTACAACTATTAATAATAAATCTATGGAGATAGTAGTCAATCAATTTTCAGTAGTTCCAACGGTAGTATTGCGATAACTACTTGATGGTGTTATTGAAGTGTTTGAAGCTGATGAGCCAGCAGAGGTAAAAGGTAGAATCCAACAAGCATTTTTTCTTTATTTTCAGTAGACGATTTCCATCCCCCCTGTTGTTTTATTTTAGCTAAGTTAGCTATAGAAGCTGCTAACAGGCATGCCGAAGACCTTGGGAAGCAATGTCCAGTGAACAGTTTTGATTCAGACAATTTAAAAAATTCTCCATTATCGCCGGGCATCTTTTAAAAGTTGGTGATATCAACTGGTTGTGTGCGTTTATTATTCGAATATTTGAGGAAAGAACGGCAATAACTAATGTTAAAAGGTCAAAGAAATATATTTGCGGTAATAATTCATGTAGCTTCCAATAATGCTAAAAGTGCGTTGAATTTGTCTTTTAGTATCTGAAATTTATACATTAATTTATTTCCTGAATCTTTATATGGTCTATCGTCCTCTGCCAAAGCTCTTCCCAGCGGCATGCTATGAATAATCATATAATTGTAGCCACATTTACCATTACATATTGTGCATCTGAAGCTTCATAAAAAATTTGTCGAACTTTAGATTTTTTTTGGTCTTTGTCCTACTGCATTTCGTTTTAGAAACGCTATCAATTTGTAGTACTTTTCAATATATTTTTGTTGTTTTTAATATTACCAGAAGATTTAATCATTGAAAAATGGAACTAAAGAATCGTTGATTTCCAAATTTTAGATTTCTCCTCGAAATATGCCAAAAGTACATTTTCAGTAAATTTGCCTTCAATCTTTTTTAGTTTGCAGCATTTCGTAAATTTATTGTATGCCATATCATACTGTTGTCGCGATATTAATCAATCCAAACTGGTCAGCTTCTTCAAAGCCAGATGGTACAAAATTGTCTATTTTCTTCTATATCCATAATTGTTAATAATGGGTTTGGTATACAAGTTATCAAATTATTCACCTTAATTAACAAAACTGTACTGGTAAAAATAGAAATGTCAGATAAATAATAAACAACTTCCAATTATTCCACCTCCATAAACTACATGATTGTTGTAAAAAATATTTCTACCAAGATTTTCTATGATTCTAATCAGCTGTCAAAACTGACAAACGGAATTTTAATTTAATAAATTAAATTTTATTAATTTCCAGGAACAGTTATACAAAAAATATTGTATAGTACACTTGCTAAAAGTAATTTTATTTTGCCCTATGGTTACTGGAGTACAACATTTTTGACAGTACCACATAAAAAAAGTGCAATGGTTTAAGGTCGGGGCACCGTGGAGGCCACTCTACTGGGGGGACTTAATTATCTTATTCATCGATTAGATAACTTCCCGTTGAGTCAATTTCTTATTACCCTCTTACGCATTAGATGCGATATCATACTGGAAGTACATGTTATATGTATTTCGATCTATTCATAATGCGAGTGTAGTGAGGAAATATTTCCCTAGTTGCGTGGCCTTCAATGTGACTATTTCGTTTGACCATTATCGTAATAATTAATAAATAATGCGAATAAATTTTCAATATTTTAAACGAAAAAGCAATTTCTCTTGCTTTTAACCAAATTTCGGATTTGGCTTTTTGTAGTAATTTTGAACAACTTTTTTCAACAACATAGCCAATTTCCTCGTGCTTAAAGTTGCATCTGCAGCTAATTATCCTATATCTGCAACCTCAACAGCTTCATTTCTTAGCGGAAGTTCACGTTCTGGGTTCTGTTTTTTGTTAACTGATGATCCAGTTTCTCGGAACTTTTCTACTAATTCCAAAACGCATTTTCTATTCAGATGCTTATTCGGATTGAAGACAAGATTATTGCTCTTCAGAAATAATAATTTTAGTACAACAAATTGAAAAACTGCAAAAAAGTATCTTTCATAGAATATTCTTCTAACAATACATCAGAAACGCTAGAGAAAAAATTATCTGAACTTTTTTTCTAAATAAATAAATAACGAGCGTTTTTGCAATTTGAATTTTGAATATCTTGAAAATGTTTGGATCGAATTTGAAAATTGTTTGTTGTGTGGTATCCAAAGGAGGAAGACTTTCCAAATGAGTTATCACTTGCCTTATCACGTCATTTAAAATTTTAAGGGTTGTGGTTTAAGGATTGTGATCACAGCGCCTGTATATTTATATACATATTAAATCCACATAGTTAGGATGAATCTTTTGTTTCCATTTTTCGTCCTCATCAGTAGAAACATTTCAACAGCAAGTTAAAGTTTTATGTTGGCAATCCTGGCGACAAGGGCATGCTACAACGCTCAAGAATAATATTTAATAGATCACAGGCTATCATGATATTGTGGTCTACGATAGCTTCGGTCTTCAGATATGCAAGATCTGATAAAGCTCCCATATTATAAGAACTTTTGTGGTTTATATATGTGAGATGTGCGGTCTTATTATTGTTCAGACGTTACATATAACCAATTAAATAAATTTTCACAGTTTCATTCTTATACAATTTGATGCACGCCAATATTGATTATGTGACCGTTATAATTTCCGTTTATACATTTTATTACCTCTTCCGCCTCTTTTATTACATGAAGTATCTATATAGTGCCATTTTTTATAGCACCTCTTCGAAGATAGAAAATTTTAATGATTCTTTTCATTTACTCATCTTGTTGCACAAATAAACACAATTCGTATGAAACGAGATTCATATCTGGTATTGTCAGTGCATACTATTTAGAATTATCGTTGACGCTAATTACTAGGAATTTGTAACAAAATTAAAACAAAATTGATTAAAATACGTAATCCTCACATTCAATACAAACGTTTTCTCGGTGCATAAGTGACACATGAATACACTGCAACTTGTCGTCATTTATTAAAGTCACAGCTGTTTGAATGCTAGGCACTGTTTCACCGTGTTCGTCAACTATTTAGCATACCCGCTCCTTAACATGTCTTTAGGGAAAGAAGTTAAGTGGGTTAAGATAGGGTGATCTAGTAGGCCATACAATTGCCTCCCGTCTTCCAATCCAATTTTTGGTTTCCACTCCAAAATACTTGGTAATAACTGGTGAATATCCTCGAATAATGTATTACCAATACTTGGTAATAACTGGTGAATATCCTCGAATAATGTAAACGGCCTCTCAAGAATATTATTAATACCAAATTAGATACCGAATTGAGACTAGTAGCATAACGCCTGGACCAATTACGTCAGTACTTAGGTA
Organism: Rhamnusium bicolor; assembly: GCA_029963845.1. Taxonomy (NCBI): domain Eukaryota; kingdom Metazoa; phylum Arthropoda; class Insecta; order Coleoptera; family Cerambycidae; genus Rhamnusium; species Rhamnusium bicolor. The sequence goes on along the minus strand of JANEYF010002382.1, from coordinate 1,106,931 downwards.
AAGTTTACATTAACAAAACATATTACAAACACTGATAGGTTTTTACAAATTAATATACATATCCTACACAAGAACGAAGAAGTAGTTGCTCGTAGGTACATAAATTATATACCTAATTAATAATTTTTGGGTAAGTATAAACATATTAGGTAGGCGCATATGGACATATTAGTTTCAAGCAACGTCAACACTTGAAATTATAAAAAAAACATTAATAATAGTATTGAAGTTATCAAGCCATAAGAAGCTAATAAAATAAAACATTTTTATTTATTTCATAGTTTGCAAACTGTTTTTGACTGCTGCTGGAACAAACCTCATATCAACAACTATCGATGCTGGAATGTCCTCAGCTTATGTCTAGATTTCTTTGCATCCTTACGATTCTGGATGTTTTCTTGGTTTTTTCTTTCACACCACCAAGGGATCCCAATTTTCCACACAGCTTTCACGATCTCCCTGGTTACAATTTTATAATGGTCAGAACAAGAATACCATGAGAAGTTCACATTATCAAAGATGAATTCAGTGACAATAACAGAAATCTTGGGTTTATAGCGAGAGGTGTGTGTAGTGATACATCAGGAACACATTTTATTCCCATCATTTCTTGCCAAATTTTGAACCTAACAAGAAGGAAACAATTTCATTTAAATACCTTTAAAACACAAAACACAAACTTACTTTTGGTCATTGACTGGAAAATAGTGCATTTCTTCCACCTGGTCTACATTGAATCCACAAATAAGACAATTAATGTTTTTGTGGCATGGTTATAATAAAATTATATACTACACTAACACTAATAAAAAGTTCAAATAAAATAGTATTTAAAAGTCACAGTATTTTATAGTTCGTAATCCAATATAAAATAAAAAACCACACACCACACAATATCAGCATCAAAACAAACAATATGGCGACCGGATCCAACATCAACGATGACATATCCTGTGCTGCCAGCGGCATCTACGAAAATCTTCCCAAACTGCAACAAAGATAGATTAATTGAGAAACACCTATTAATCCAGTCACTTAAGCCAAAGAAGAGGGTCAACCTCGAAATGAGAGATAATAAGCTGTAAAGTTGTATAAACCTTTATTTTGGCGTTCTAAAAAGTTGTCTCAAAAGTCTCATAAAATCTCGTACCCGCGTCTTAAGATATTCAAGGTCAAAGGTCGCAAAAATCGGTTTTTTGCAAATATCTCGCTTCCTATGGTTTTAATGCCATTTGCATTTATTATAAAAATTATAGAGAATAAAATTCTGTACAACTTTTGTTCCAAACATTTTTTATATACTTAACCGTTTTTGAGATAGAGGGCGGAGAGCGCGCCGCGCTTACCTATTCACAGCATAATGCAAGGTCAATCGTAAGTCCCGGTAAATACGCCGTATAAAGTCTATAAATCATTAAAAAATATATAATTATGAATAATTTGCATTGTTTATTAATTAATACATTATATTTAATAATATTTTTCATTTATCGAATATATATTTGTTTAATATGACTTACCTTTCCGTGTAATCAACTGCAAGAATGGTTGTGGTTCACGCTGCGGATGCAGGAAATCGGGGTTGCAATGTTTTTTAGCTTGTGGCCAGTGTAATGAGCAAGTGTGCCTCAATTCTTCACGTATCAAAGCGATCTCGATGAAGATAGTACATTTGACCCCGATATTCTCGAAGATCTAGAGACAAATATCCTTGACAACGAAAATGATGATATTGAATTGGAAATTTTCGAGCGACCGGAAGACGATGATGAAGAAGAAGAAAAAATTAAGACTCAAGTCCTTCTAATTATAAAAGTTTTTGAAAAACTTCCCCACATTTGAACTTCAACTGTAATAAATGTATGAAAAAGTATTTCTAAATAAAGATATAATTAAAATGTATTTACTCTATTCTTTTTCTACTTAAAATATAATTAACAGGTTGCATGCCGACTACTCCGATCGGAGTGTACCGGCATCAATCGGCGACGCCCCTACTCTAATCGGAGTGTTGTGTATAGCGACTCCAATCGGAGTGTTCGGCATCGCGTAAAAATATTACTGCCTGACGCCGGCAACTCCGATCGGAGTATAATTTCTTTTCGCTAATTTGAGACAAAAAAAAAATTAAAACGATAATAAAACTTTAATTTACATGATTTATGGCATAACTAAAGGCAACAAAACAAATAAAACTTAACGGCGTCCGAGAGTGCCTCAAAAAATATGGTCGGCAGTCAACCTGTTAACATATATATTAGAATATAATTAAAATATACTTAAAGTATTCCACTTAACAATTTTTTGATTACACGGAAAGGTAAGTAATATTAAACAAATATATATTCGATAAATGAAAAATATCATTAAATTAATTAATAAACAATTCAAATTATTCATAATTATATATTTTTTTAATGATTTATAGACTTTATGCGGCGTATTATTTACCGGGACTTAATGGTTGACCTTGAATTAATATGCTGTAAATAGGTAAGCGCGGCGCGCTCTCCGCCCTCTATCTCAAAAACGGTTGTGTATATAAAAAAAATGTTAGGAACAAAAGTTGTAGAGAATTTTATTCTCTACAATTTTTATAATAAATGCAAATGGCATTAAAACCATAGGAAGTGAGATATTTGCAAAAAACCGATTTCTGTGACCTTTGACCTTGAATATCTTAAGACGCGGACACGAGATTTTATGAGACTTTTGAGACAACTTTTAGAACGCCAAAATAAAGGTTTATACAAGTTTACAGCTTATTATCTCTCATTCCGAGGTGAAACCTCTAATGTGACTGGGCTACTATGTACAACAAGGATGGAAGTATGCAGTAATTATACCTAAAACCGAACACATTTTTATATGTACTTGATTGTCTCGTGGTTGTCTCTGCTCCTTGTTAGTTTAATCTTCTTGCAGAGTTCCCTTTTCATGTTTATTTTATTTCATAAGCATCGGTCGTAGTTGGACATTACACTCACTTAAGTCTAACTCAACACTGCAAAGTATAAGTGAATAGAGTTTATTGTTGTGTTTTTTAACCAGACTAATCTGTCTAGTCATATGTAAAGTTTATTTCGACCTTATTTACAATATAAAAACATCGGCTTCTTTGATCCCTTTACCACTTTCAAAGAAGCTGATATTTTTTATGTTGCAAATAAGTTTAAAATAAACTTATACTGCTCTAAAATTTAGAAGTCAGTACAAAGTTAACCGAATTGAGAATTATGAGTATACAGTGTATTATACATTTATATATTTTAGTGTCTCCTATACGTAGAATATCGTAAAGATTCATTTACCACTCTTACGACTAGACACAAAAAAAATTAAACAATAATTTTCTACGTCTAAATAAACTAGAGACCGCACAGGTTATTTAAGTATGAAGTATGAAGTAACATACTCAAAGAAACTCAGTTTAAAAGGGAATTTAATTATAAAGTACTTATATGATATTGCTTTTCAGGGTATAAAAGAATTTTTTAGACAATAAATTCACTTTCATTTAATATATTTTTTGTATATTGAATTTTTTTTGCCAGTGCTTTTACGAGTATACATACAAAACTCGTATTTGTTTTGTATTTTAAATGTTTCTCATTTATTATTTGTTTTGTACATTGTATTCTGTTACTTTTACGTTATTTCAGCTTATTTTTGCATTCATATTGAAAATATAGGCACGATTTACAGCCTTTCATACTCTCGCTAAATATTAAAAGCATCAATTTTTTTTATGTACACGAATTAGAAAGTACGGAATCATTTGGCACAACATTTGTATGCATATATTTCGTTTTTGTAGTTACTTAAATCTTTAATTTTTTTTCAAAAAAATGCGTAGTTTCAATGGGACTAGGTATCCTATTATATTAAAAGTTGGATTTTTTTATTGTATATGATTCTACACTATTTATGTAATCAGTATCCATAAGTGGTTGGATTTAACAAAAAATTAACTCCAAAAAAATTATGAAGGTTTGGATTAATTTAAAATTGCCGCTAGTTAATCAACCAATGAAATAATGCACCCTGTGATATGGTCGAACCTGTGTTGCCATATTCTCTTTATTTAGGTATTGTTTTGGTAGCTTTAGACTATTTGAGAATATTCGTGCTTTTGAACGATTTCGTGAATTTCAACATTAATTTTTGTGTTATATCAAACACTTTCAAGACTAGTTTAATTTGGGTACAAAATAAAACGTATTTAAGCATTTTTGAACATAATGTATATATTATATCATATATAGGTATTTGCAATAATTGTGCATTTTTTTATCGTTTTTATTAAGATATATATTCTACTTAATGAATTGCGTCGAAATGATTCTATTATTGATTTACTATTGCTATTCGTTAGTTATAATTTAAATTATTTTTTAAAACGGTAAAATTTTTTACGAGTTTTTAATAAAATGCAATATTATTCAAATAAAATAATCATAATCAGGTGAAAGTTAAAAATAAATAAGAACGATTATAATAATTAATTAATATTTGTTTTCCAATCGTCAAATCCGTTACATAACCGTACAATAAATTTATAACATAATCCCCTCTTCGGAGTTCAAAAAACAATTTCATCAGGTCAAATTTATAAATACTATCGAATAAGAAAATAAATAGCAATTTGTATGACAAGGGAGAAAAGTGCATAATTTCCTCCCGCGAATAGTTTGATCAATATCCAAGGGAGGAAATGGCACTTTGCTCCTGTGTAATACATATGATTTTTTCTACGACCATTTATAGTGTTTTACATTGGTTTTACATATATTTTATTATATTTTCTTATGCATGACAATCAAAAAACCAAATATGTCAAAATGTCATAATAGGTATTTAGATAAGTAAATATTGTTAAAAATCAAAGTACATGGAACGTTGCTTAGGTTGCTTCTTGTTTTCAAAATAAACAAACTTCCAAAAAGTTTATAATAATGTATTCCGAATGTGAAGATGAAGTTCTTCAAGATATTCTGGAAGAAGTAATTTAACTAATTGTACCATAAATTTTAACAATATTTAGTTACTGATGTTAATTTAAACCTCGATTTAAACTGTTTTCAATTTTTATAAATAAAAATAAGTAATAAAAAATCTGTTTCAAAGAAAAGCATTCATTTTCAGGAAGTTTGTGTATCAATAAAAGAAGTCTATACACTACTATTACAGCTATTTGAAGTTTTTACTTGTTTACTTCCAGAGGGAGCCAAAGTATTTTCCTCCCTAGGAAGCAAGTATCTTCCTCCCGAGGGAGGAAAAGTACTACTTTGCTCCCTGAAATGAGGGAGCAAAATAGTATTTTCTATGTAGGGAGTAGAAAAAAATATAAATGGGAAATGCCCAGTGTTACACAAAATATAATATATTTTGAGTGGAGACCATTACTGCTAATTTTAAAATGTATCCGGTTGGCAAGTGGTAAACCGTCGGATCTTTAGCGATAGGAAAGAGAGACTATAGGGGATAACGTGCTTATGTAATATACAAGAATGTGATGTCTTGGAAGTTTTCAGTGTAATCTATATAACATAATAAATCTAAGATCTAGGAGTATCGTAGCTGAAGAACATCCTTTGATGCACACGAGACTATGTACTTAATAGAGATGTATTGGTTTTTTTAATCTGCCATCGGAATTTTGATGGCAGAGGTCAATTTGGATACAGCTCGTTAACAAGACGCTATTCCATGTTCTGACAATGTAACCTACTCATAAAAGGTGTGAGGAGTATTCTTGTAGGTGGCAAATTTTACTCTTCTGTTTTTTCCTTTCTAAACATTCACCAAGTTCTTGAATCCCTGATATTTCTGTGTGTGAAACACACACTTGACAAATCAACATTCCTAAAAAGAATATGTTTTTTCTTTGAACAATATTTTCAACATCCAACATATTTTGGGAAGTTCGCCTTTTGCACTATTAAAGAATTTTCAGAGCTTTTGATTTACTAGCCAATAACCCTCTAGTAGAAGTCTCATTTTTACAATTTTAAACATTTGCTTAGACTTGATATTCGAATTTACCATGAAGCAAGTCTGTACAAGTATAATGAATTACTTGGGTCAAAAAGAAGACTTCGTCCTTTTTTAGGTCCTTATGTACTGTCTCTTTCTGGATGTCTTTAATACTGGAAAAGAGAATGTTTTTTGCGGCTCTTGACTGCAGGCGATCCCCATTTTTCTGAAACCTATATATCCAAACCGGGGAGAATCACAAACGTGGCCTCCTAGATGACCAGACATTAATCCCTTAAATTTTTTCCCATGGGACCATCTAAAAGTACTGGTTTATATTACCTCTATTCAAAATGTGGAAAATCTCCAAAATCGCGTAATCCAAGAATGCAATACAATTGGCCATAATTTCGGCATTTTCAAACGTCTTCGGCAGTCAATGAGATGAAGATGAGAGGTGAACATTTTCAACATCTTATTTAATACTAAACTTTGTTTTCGAATGCTTTCATTAGAAAAATACATATGTACTGATATAATAATAATAATAATAATAATAATAATATGTCTATTTTTATGGTTAATAAAAAATATTACAAACAAATTATAAAGGTGGTTGGCTGTATCCAATAGAGCTGCTCATACAACCATCCAATTCAGCTAATAAATTAATGTAGTACTTCTAAACAAGAAGAAAAGAAAAAAACAAATAATGAATAATACAATTTTATTTCTATTGTCTCTAAAGAAAATTTTAACTTTAGACCGAAATAATAAGGAGTTGGAAGCTGCCTTAATGTCGTCTGGTAGAGAATTGAAAATTTTTGCTGAGTTATAACTAAAACTACGTTGAAACATTGCTGAATTATGTCGTCAAATATTAAGTAGGTCTCGATGACGTGTTATAAGATGTCACTACCTTTGATAAGTTTATTGTGCAAATATCGCAAGTTCATCAATTTTATAATCTAAAGAAGCCATGTGAATAAGAAAACGTGCATTCAGGTTAAACCACTTAGAACATTTAAGCTCACCAGAAATATGATCAAATTTTCTTTTATTGTAAATAAACCTTAAACAGCCATTTTGTTCTTTTTTGAAGGCTATCCCTGTCTTTTGTAACAAGGCTAGTCAGTAAACAATGTCGCAATATGCCAAATGAGATAAAATTATGGAATCAGTTAACCTTAACTTGATCTCGGTGCTAAGAGTATCTTTATAAATATATAAGAGTTTTAACTTACCAAATAACTTTTGAATTAGACTGGTCACATGGGAACCAAATCGAAGGTCAACATCCATATTAAAGCCTAGATTTACACATTTATTTGCTGGCACGAGAACCATATTATTAAGTACAATTTTAAAACGTGGGTTATTCCGATGCAAACCAAACACCAGTGCCTGAGTCTTCATCTCATTAAGAATTAAGAAGCCATGTGCATTAGAAAATCTCCCAATCACATCAAGATCAGAGTTAATATTATCAATAGCTGTACCCAGCTCATTATATGTAAAAGATAATATACTTGTGTGTCATCGGCGTATTGATGTGACTGACAGACTTCTAAGTGCTGACTTAAATCAGAAGTATATACAGAGAACAATAAAGGACTTAATATACTACCCTGTGGAACACCTTTATTTAGTGTGAGAAATTCAGAATTAATATTACTAAAAACTACTCTGATGCCTATCACTAAAGTAGTTTTTAAAAAAATTGAGTGCTATATCATTGACACCAAAGTATTTAAGCTTTGTACCCAGGGTAGCATGATCGAGAGTGTCGAAGGCTTTACTGTAATCTAATAAGATTAAACAATAATTTTTATTGCTGTCACAAGCGCTAAACAAATCATCAGTTACATGAAGTAAAACAGTAGCAGTACTGTGATAGCGAAAATCAGACTACGTTGATGATAAAATTTTATTTTTATTGAGATACTCATTCAATTGACCCTGTATGATTTTTTCCAATGTTTTGGACATAACTGGTAGTATACTTATAGGTCTGAAATGAGAAATAAGTGAGGGGTTATTATTCTTTGGCACAAGAATGATGTTTGCATTTTTCCATAACTTAGGAAAGTTGCCTGTTAATAGGCATTTATTAATTATAAAAGTGATATGATTGCTTAAATATGGTGTTAAAAATAGCAACATTTTAATAGAGAAGCCATTAGGCCCCACAGCTTTAGATTTAATATTAAGTAATGACTTGACATCTTTGGTGTTAATCGCTGTAAAATTAAATTGTTCAAGTAAATTAGGCAAAGTTTTATTAACATAATTATGTAGGAGTAGAAATGTTTAGGAGAGAAAATTGATCATTATTCGTACCAGAGCAAATATTTAAATATTTTAGAATCCGCCAAAAATATTTGGGGTTGTCTTAAACGCATCACGTAGATTAAGGCTGGTAATTTTCCAGATTTTAGTATTCGAATATTCGTTCGAAAAATTATTCGATTATTCGAACTATTCGGATATTCGGATATTCGAATTATTCGAATATTCGGATATTCGAATTATTCGAATACCTATTCGAACAATTCGAATATTCGAATACCTATTCGAATAATTCGAATATTCGAATACTCGAATAATCCGAATTATTCGAATAAGTATCCGAATAATCCGGATTTTCGAATATTCATTATTAATAGGTATAGCACTGAATACTAGTGAATAGTGAATACTCTATTTGAGTATTTGGTTGGATAGACCACAATAATAGTCGTGACGTAATCCACTAAGCAGGTAATTTGATTTGCTTTCCATACCCACAATAGGGTATGTCTCCTGTACATGTGCTTTAAGGGTCAGAATTATTTAGTTAGTATTTTATTTTAGGATTGAGGCGCTATTGTTCACATTTAACTATTGAAGCTTAAATAAAACGAAAACAGAGCTAGTTTATTATACTTCTGTGTCATAACTATTTTTCCTTTTTGAAAAAAATAACAGTGCTCTAAAATTAGAATGTTTTTAAAAAAGACGCAGATTGTGAAGGTAAAACAAATACATGAAAAGTCAATAGTTAAATATTTACAGGTTTTCTAAAATTTAAAATTTAATTTTAACCCCTGCCTTAGCACAGTAAGAATAAGGTCGAGGCGAGAAAGTGATGGTATACTGGGAGTAAAACGTGCCACTAATGTGGTCTATTTATATATTTGGATTTTAGAATAGGTACCTACCTATACCTACTATCAATCTACTTTGGTTGGATGCATACTGCATACCTATTCGTACATAATTTAATAATATATTTTAATAATCAAATTTACTCAAATATAATCGAATATTCGAATACTCGAATATATTGGAGTATTCGAATAATCGAATATATTCGAGTATTCGAATATTCGAATAATTTCCCATTTGAATAATTCGTATTCGAATACTCGAATATTCGATACTCGAATTATTCGTATTCGATTCCCTGCCTTAATGTAGATACGCTTTGTTTTCAGATTTTACTGCCATATTAACCATATTTCTAATATTTATGTATTCCTCATGTGCACTGTAATACCGTACAAGGTATTTATTTAATTTATTTAATGTATATTTTTGTGTGCATTAGATTTGGCCACAAATTATTCTATTGGTTGTAAGCACTGAAAATTCTCAAAGTACATAATACAACAAAACAAAACACAATAAAATAAAGAATTTTAAATGTGCGACTTATTGGACGAAATTAAATGAGAAGTGTCTTAGAGAAATAATACTTTTATTTGATATCAATCAAAGTTTTTAATCAAATCAGTCTTAGGTATCTACTTAATCGCTATTATTAGGTAGGTCGATTTAATTTGCGTCAGGCATAGGCATGCTTAAACCAGTGACAGAACAATAAAATTCACCTATTTTTTTCATTACAATCAGGAAATAAGCACTTGTCACGACAACTCACACTTATCACGACGAAGATTACTAATTTCGTAGTCGCTGTTTTGGAGGACGCAGTACGAGAAAAATAAAGACATGAGAGACAGAGACATTAAATATTCATCGACGGCAGCGGCGCCCTGAGCTCGTGTATAATTTCAAGTTCATAAATTTACCAAGACATCCGCAAAAGATACGCGTGTTTTGCTCTGAATTTATACACTATTGGACTCAATTTCATGCAAAAACTGCGTTTAATGTAGCATACAGTGATGGAATAATAGAAAATTGGTAGGTGACAAGGACAGTTGCTCTGCGTTACTGCTGAATTCAATTCAAGCATGAGTAACACGTAGTCTCATAACCTAGCACTTAACCTATACATTAGTTCCCTACACTCATTTTTTGCGCTATGATTTTTAATTGCTGTATATTACATAAGCTGATAGGGGTATTCCAACAAAAATGGATAGGTAAGTGCATTAAACATTGAATTACGTTGTCATTCTAAAAGAAACCCATATTTTCTTCATTTTATGCACGTATTAAGCCATGGGTCATATATATCCCACTCGTATTTTCTGATTTATTCAATATAAATATCAACATAAATATTTTTTTAGAAAAAGAACACTGGACCAGCATGAGGTATTATGCACATAATATATGAGATAATCAGCCCTATGCTGTATCACGTACGTTATATTTAACACATGTACGTTATCTGAAAATAACGTATGGACTTAACAGGTCTGATAACGTAACGCCTAAAACCTGGCATGTTGTATCATTCTTTTAACGTATACGTTATCGCGTATGTTATGTTTGAGCTGTTAAAAGGGAAGAAAGTATACTTTCATTGAAGGGAGATAGTGTTATACGAAATTAATATGAGTTAGAGAGAATATGAATTGAATGACTCGCCGCATGCGCATGAAACGGAGAATTAAAATAATTTCATTTGTCTCTGGTTTTGTTATTTTGCTGTAGGTAGTTTGTGTCGTCTCAAAATGGTTCAACGCTTAAAAAAAACTACTAGAAAACAATACGAGGATTTAATAGATTTTTTTAGAACAAAACCGAGTTTTGATTAGGGGAAAAACGAAACCTACAGACATAAATAAAATAAATTATTTATGGCAAGAGTTCTCTCGAAGACAAAATGCCACCAGTAATGGACCTTCTAAAAGTACTGAACAGTGGCGGAAGGTGAATTTATCAAAGGTAGATAGATAAGTTACTTCTGAAATGATCCTGCTCATGCGGGATGTTCGACAGCGTGATGAAAATTTTGACCAACACATCTTTGATAGCTGCCAGTTGCAAAAAAAGCAACTGTACTTAAAATCTAAAAATATTCATAATCAACATAGAAAGTAGGTAATTGTTATTTGTTCTCACTTTCATTTCAAGTGACAAAGCATTTATTTTTTTGGCCGTCTTGTAAATGTGGCCTCAAAACATCGATTACATGTACAGAATTTCTAGATAACCGAAAATTTTTCTGGCAACTAGAAAGCATCACTGCTGTCGCGTAAGATTCTTCTCTGTATCCTCTCCTGGTTTCTATTTAAAAAAAAATTTCATAACCTCATCTTTTTTTATTTATCGACGAAAAAGAATCTCACCTTTCATTTGCATTTTTCAGTTGCTCCAATAACGCCAAACGCATAAGATTCTGAAATTCCATTGTTTGGAACGAAACAATTTTATTAAAATTTTAAAGGAACAAATTTTATTCGCGCTACACACCTAAAATTGCGTACGTTAACTTATAACTGCATGTAAAATCTGGATGTTAAATCGGGTACGTTAAGTTCACGAATAACGTAGGGTGATAACGTAATACGTTATGAGTTGTAACGTTAAATGTGATACAACATACCAGTTTTGAGAAAATAACATAACAGCGCGGATAACAGTACGTTATATTTAACGTAAGTGATACAGCATAAGGCTGATTGAAGATGTAGAAGAGCTATTTGAGTATAGTGAATCTGAGTATTTGCCTTCTTCTAGTGAAGAGAGCGATTTTGAAGTTCACAATGAGCCAGAGAAAAATGAAAAAATAATTATTTTGTAAAATATTGAAATAAAAAAAGCAGTTCAACAAAAAAAAACAATCAAATAGCTCCCAAAATATTCCTACAGAAAACCGAAACAACAATATTGAAAATAACGTAAACTTAAAAGATACTGAATCTGAAAATGGCATTGAGTGGTGCAGCCCAGAAGATATAAATTTTGTTCCACGCAAAGAATTATCTTCTGAACAAATAATTGTCAAACCACTAATTTTTTTGCAATAGTTCATCTACTGAATTAGAGGTATTCCTAAAAGTATTTTCTTGTAGTTTATTTATGTTTATTGCCGAGTGCACCAATAAGAGATTAGACTTATTTAGGCACAGTCTAAAAAATACAACTATTCCCAGAACGGATACTTCGGGAGATATTGTCGGCTACAGGTTGTTTGTTGGTGATGAATTACAGTCATGTTCCCAATTTTCATGACTATTGGTCCACGAATAAGTCCCTGGGAAACGAAATTCTAAAATTGGCGATATCTGAGACAGGTTCTTACTACTTATTTCGAAACTGTATTTTAACTTTCCGGAAAAACCACCCAATTCTAGCAAATCATACTATATACCGACGAATTTGTCTCGTGTCTGAAATATTCTTTTCAGAAAGCTAGAAGCGAAGCAGGTTTTCAGTCGATTGATGAATCAATGACCAAATTTAATGGAAGATCCTCCCTAAAACAAAACCGACCCCAGAAACCTATAAAGACAGGTATCACGATTTGGCAAAGGTGCGACGCCCTAACGGGTTATGTCTATGAATTTAATATTTACATAGGAAAAGAAGTTGAAAAAGTGATTGGAACATTAGGAAAACGAGCAGTTATTAAACTCACATCAACCATTAGATATAGTAATGTTACTTTATGTTTCGATAGGTTCTTCACTTCAATTAATCTTTTAAATAAGCTCACATTCGTTGCGGTGGAAACTTGCAATTCAAACAGAAAAAACCTACCGATAATTATCAAAGAAACTTGAGGCAAAGGTAACTATGAACATTACTGCAGTAACATAGGTTTATTAGTATCTAAATGGAAGGATACAAAAGACGTTATCATTGCGAGTAATTTCCATAAACCAGAGGTTGGTGGAATATAAAGAAAGCAAAAAGATGGAAAAAAAATTAATTACATGTCCTGAAGCTATTGTATTTTATAATAAATGGGGGGTCGATCTCTCAGATCAGTTGGTTGGGTTATACGAGATTGACAGAAAGTCAACTAAATGGTGGAAAAAGTATACTAGTGAGTTATTACTCACATCAGTAGTTAAAACTTATATCCTGTACAAGAGTATCAACGAAAATCATAAAATGCCATTGCAAAAATTTCTCCTATCATTGGCTGAACAGTTATTGGCTGCAGGGAGAGAATGCAGGTGTAAAAAGAAGACAGTTATATGGTAGACCGTCATCGTCTAAGCAGTTATTGAATGTTGACACACTTACCGGTTCAAGGAAATACGAGAAGAAGGTGCCATCTCTGCCATTCAAAGAAAAAAGAACAAAAACTTACTATGTAAGTTACCACTCTATCGTTTCTTACGGCACAGTAAATATTAAACTGCCAACATTCTTGAATATTTCCTCTCCTTGAACACATGAGGATTCGAGTCACTCCAATAATGCGAATTGTGTCGATTAAAAAAGTCCATTTTTGGTAAATTTAGCTTCATCTGACCATATAATATTTCCCAAACAAGAATCGTCGCCTACAGACCTTATTAGAACAATTTCACCAAAATTTTCTCTTCCTCAGAAATCTGTTTCTTTTAATCGTTGAACCATTTGGAAAGAAAACGGTTGAAATTTATTTTTAATTAGGATTCTGTGAACTGAATCCTTGCATAGTCCCGATTCCAGAGCAGCTTGTCGTAATGACATCACTGGAAATGCATGAAAATATCCCAGAATTGCTATTTCTACGTTTTCGTTATCAACAATAAGCTTTCGCTTTTGAATTCTTGCCTTGACAGAGCTATAGTTTTACAGTGTTTGGTGACGGTTTCCGTTTTTGTGGATATCAAGTAACAAATGTACTACAAGTTCTTGATATTACTTTATCACATTCTGCATAAATAATGAACAAATTAAAAAAATCTTAAACGCGGTGACATTTTTTGACATAAGAGAATGACTGACATTACTGATTGTTTCTAATCATGGTTAATTTGATAAAATTTTTACTAAAATTCTTGATTTTCTAAGAAAATCGCAAAATTTCAAAAAGTTGTAACTTAAACCCCCACAACTTGAATGTAAAAAAAATACAGGGTGTTCCATTTGACTTAACCAAGTTTTCACGGTTTGAAGTTTACAAAATGTAACGTCAAAAATGGAACACTTGGTATACTATTATTGAATTTTTTTAAACTGTAGAGTATAGCTCACCTTATGATCTTTCTGCATGCCAATAATCAAGTGAGTATCTTTTACACGAAGATAGTTATAAAGGTTATTGTAAACCATTACACCAGTTAAAAATTTTTAAAATGTCAAAAATCTCTAAAATGACTGGGTTTAGGCATAGGGTATGTTTTTGATTCAGAATTTTATGCTTTTTTCGAAAACCCTAAAATATATGGGGATTCCTTTTAAAATAAGTAAGTTGGTATCGACTTCCGGTATAACAGGAAGTGCCAGATGCTTGTAATTAATTTTAGTTAGATTGACCACACTGCCATTAGTAAATTTTCAAAATTTTCTGGTGCGTACTTTTCCCTATATCGATTGATGCAGTTTCTGGTGAGACACTCTGTGTATATTTTTTTAATTGTGGACAGGGAAAATTTTCTCTTTAAAATATTGATATTTTATTACTTGGGGGTTAGATATTTCCCATATTAGAAGCCTGAAGGGACATACGTGTCCCAGGACTATTTCTTGGAATATCGAGTAAATAATATTTTGAAAAAATTACTATAGGTAAACATCAATTCTACCAATGAGACCATTTTATATCATTATAACATAAGAAGAAAAAGTCGGCGCGAAAGGGTAAAAGTCTAAGTTTCTTACTTTTTATCGCATTAAATGTAAGTTTTGCATGGATTTGAGTCTGATAGTGTATATGTATTAAAGCTCCCGACGCAGCGTGTTTTACTTGAAAATATGCGTGATCGTAGACGAAGCTATGACGTCACATATTATGCGAGCCTTAAATATGTTATCAAAAAACGCTGAATTTTAGCTTATAATTTTTAAGCGGAAGGAGATATAAAAAAACTGCAAACAGAAAAAAGTTCCGAAACAATTCAGGGAGTCTATAACAGTCTCAAGGAACACTAATGTACTACAAAAACTTTTGGAAGAGGAAAAGGATTCATGACAGCCCAAACACTATCATCCTGTATATGTATATTCAATAAAACGAACATAGCATAGTTGGTCTCATCAGAAGGTATATGTGTATCAATATCTGAAAATATGGGAGAAAATAAAATCAAAAATAAATCGAAATTTTCAACTCCGTATTTCGAAAACGAAACATATTGATATGGACTTTTATCTATGAAACTAGATGGGGTGATCACCTCCTTAAGTATTTTACATTACTTAGAGAACATCCTGTATAGAAAATAATTATTAATTGAAATTGGTTTTTATTCCGAGAAAGATTAGCATGCCTGTATTCAATAAAAAAAATAAGTACAAGAAATTGAATAAAATACCAGAATGCTGACCCAATTTACTTTTAGCAAATGTAATTATTACATTACAATTACTTAGACCTACCTCTAATTAATTAAATTACACAAAAAAGATCTTCTCTTCAGTTTGAAGTTGATGTGACGAAAATTAATGTATTAAACGGAGCTGGCCATGAAACTTGACATGTTTGAAACAGGAATAGGTCAAAGAGTTAAAAGCTGAGTTATAAAACATCTTTGGAAAACTTTAACTTAGAAAAGTTTAAAGGCATTTGACGTGGTGGACTTGTAATTATTTGACTGATTTTAATAAACTAGCTTGAAAATCTTTTAAAATATCAAAGTTGACTGAAAACTAACGTTTGATTCAAGATACAAAAACAAAACTGTAGATTTACTTAAAAAAAGGTTGAAATGAAATAAAAAGAAGATCAATCGATAAAAGGATATGCCACCCGAACAAGAGGGATCCTGGGTTTCAGTCGATTTTTCTGAAATTTTTTGTACATAATAAACCAGAATGACACTTGTATACGCGGGAAATTTTCGTGAGCCTACAGGGTGTACCAGAAAACAGCTCCGAAGATTCCTTCTTTTGCAAAGTTAAAAAATATTATTTTTCTCTTTGGATATGAATATCCTTTAAAAAATCGATTAGTATAAGGATTTTGAAGTATATATTTATTTAACGAAGTATCTTATAATCAAAATATACGAGGTGTTATGATTCTTAATGATAAATACTAACTTTTAAAGTTCTAAAAAATGTATTTTAGATGCAAACTATTGATAAAAATATTGAAAGAATAAATACTTATTTTGTACGTCTTTTGAAGCAATTTCAGTTTCTATAATTAATGTGTACGTAACATTTTTATTGTTAATATATTGGAGAATAGTAGTGTTTTACTTGTTTCCTTGTGATATCGAACTACCACATAGTAACGGCTTCCTCAATCAACTTTTTTAAAACTATTTAATTTTGCGAAGTATGCCTTCACGTTATTTTGTTGTTATGGTTGTCACTTAAATAATTCATTAACTGCCAACAGTTATTTCATACGAAACCTGTAAAATTATAATTTTTTAAAATGGTACAATGGTATACTTGTGGTCGGGAAAACTCAAATTACAAAATATATGACTAAAATGATATTAATGAAGAGCAGAAGAAAAATGTCACAAAATTACATAGAAATTGGTTTCGTTTTAATGAAATTATGTTAAACGAACGGTCCAGAATTTGTTTAAACTGTAAAAGAAGAATAAACAGAGTAATTGAAATGAAAGATGATCCGTTGGAAATCCCTATGGACATTTTTACTACAGTATAGCACAATGAATTATTTTGTTTGTCAAAGAATTTGTCGATTTCGAGTAAGCACTGATGCAAGAATAAATTTTTTCTTAAAAATTGGAATTTATATACTCTTGGAAACACGATGCTGTTATCAAAATTTAACCGAAAATGGATTAATACAACTTGAGTTTATGGACAACCTCATATCTGTACCACCACGAATAAGCATGACGGGACCAGAAACCGGTGAATGGTTTAGAAAAAATTAGGCAATATGCTCAGAAAGTATCATCTTCAAAATACAAAGATGAGGCCAATTTTGATGACGATGACTTTTAGTCCATTACATCTTTAAATAAAAACCAATTTTGTGAATTATTTTAATTCTGCAATCCTGTACAATATGGCGGTCATTTTAGGAATGCCACAAAGAAGCATTTAATAACTTTTTTGATGAAAATGAGACAGGAATTATCAGATACCTGTTTAAAAACGCTATTGAATTACTCGTGCCGACAACATGTAAGTATAGTCATTACCATTGTACAGAGATTATGGTCACATTTGTACCTGGAAACTTAGGATTTGTATGTCCTGAAGTTCAAAATAAAGAACAATTCATAAATAGCCATGTCACCAGATTTTCAAATATTCTCTACAATTCTGAACCAGAATATCCAAAAGCAATTTTATACCCCGACTGTACATATTTAAAAGTTCCAAGAAGCTCCCATTTTCGAATTCAACGACAGTTACTCTTATCATAAAAAGTATAATTTGTTAAAAGCAGGCCTAGTAGTCGCTCCGGATGGACATATTTTAGATGTAGAACCTGTATATAGGATACTTTCGAAAAATTCCCCCGTCTAAGGCACATATAATAGAATTAATTACATAGAATTCGCTGTTTTTTGTATGAGTGGTAAAGTATTTACTAGATCGAGAGGGACAGTTCCGAAATAATTATTATTAAAATCATCTGGTGAAACAAGTTCTGACTGTTGAGAAAATGGTTTGTTTTTATAAAATTCTACATCGCCTTTGAAGAATTATTGTTTTTGGAAATATAATTATTAGCAGTTTCTCTAACCTTATCTAATAATTTAGAATTAGAATAATCTCTACTGCTGTTTAATATGAATACTACCACTTAATTAAAAATGATGTATCCAGTTTTCAAAATATAATAAATATGATTTTGTACATTCAAAATAGGTGGTGCTATCACGCAGTGAATGAGTCTATAAATATAGCGCCAAACACGTATATTAGAGTGTATTATATAAAGTACATTAGGCACAGCTGGGTTAGGGGACTGTATCAGCTTCCGCTTTCACAATTATTTGTAGATATTAAAGATAACCCACCTTATTTTAACGTTTATTTAGGATCGATAACCAGGAGGAGTACGAAAATCCAGCAAGAAATAATTAGATACATGCTTATCTTAATTAAATAAAATTAATGTTCATCCTTCTCGTTGTATTAATTTTTGCTTAAAATTTATTCTAAATAAAGATTTAATTGGTTACTAGTTGTCTTCTTTTTTTTGTTTTTATGCAATTCCTGAAGAAGGTTGATAAAACAAAAGATTGGATTGAAATTTTTTAGAGGTGTCACCGAATTTATTTGTCTCTGCGAATCGAGTAGGTGCTAGATGCTTAAATGTTCTTTTAAATGTTTTCTTAACCTCCTCTCAAGTCACCGAAGTAACTCCCAGAAAATCCTAGCATTTTGTGTTGAGTAAAATGCGACGAGGCTCTACAGTTTATTGTGGAATCCGAACCACATCTAGGGCATCGACAGTTCTCTCTTCATCTTAATCCAAAACAAATTACAAATAAAATTTTTAACTTGCTCCGGGATGGATTCGAACCATCGATATTCGGTACCGAGTAAATAGTTATAAGCGCTTCACCCACTATGCCCATATACCATGCTAACAGAATACGTTGTTTAGGTAATGTAATTGTCGGCCGTTGACGACCGCATATATGTAAGTACCCTGTCAAATATTACATTTTAATTTATTACTATTATATCACAAGTTCTTCGTTCTTAGGTTTAAAAATCCATCTCTGGGATGACATCCAAACACCCTAAGTCTATTTATCATAGACAGAGATTAGGACATAGTGGCTTGTCATGGGATGCATTTTAAACATTTGCTACCTTAACTAATTATTTGATTGGTGTGCGTCTTTTATAAGTTAAAAGAAATGTTTTGAAATATTTTTTTCTGCAAAAACCTACTAAAACGATAGTTTTCAATTTTTATCCACGACATTCTTTGTTAAACACGCTAGCTCAAACGTGCTTACATTCTTCGTTTCAAACTTATTTTTATTTTTGTTTATTTGTTTTTATTGAGCTAATAGTGGACTGTATATTTCTTTTCTATAATTTTATTTTTGATAGTGACATCTTCTGTAACTGGAACTATTTTTGTTTTCTTCTTACAGCTAAATTAAGTAAAATCCATATTTTACTGAACATTTAGTTTATTAAAGAAATAGGTCTGAACTGTACAAGGGTTCGTGTTATATTGTTTTTCTTTTTATGAGAGTTGTTTTAACTTACATGCTAAAATTCTTCTAACATTCATTTCCAGCCTTATCGTTAATTTATTACCTTCAACATGTGCTGTGCCTATGACAGACATATAGAGGTTGAAGCTTACATTTATACTAACAAGGGCCACTAAGTGGACAACTAAAATACATAAATACATAAAGTAGAGCTAAACCAGAACATTGTGGATGACATTTTCTTGTAAACCACTTATATATAATATTCATAAAGTATGTGAACATATTGAAAGCCATTATTTTGACTAATTTTAACTTATCTTACCAGAATCACACGATATAAATATTTAATTTGCGCTAATTCGCTGTTCTCAAATTATCGCGTAATACTGGTTCACATAATTATTATTTTCTTATTGGAAACATTGTCTCCAACATTATTGATAAGCGTATTTTCTCCATTTTTATTTTCTTATACCTAAGGAAGTATAGTAATCGTGATTTTTCTCCTCCTGAATCCATTCTGACTACTTTCCAAATGATGTCTGTTGATTCGTATGTGTGTGTATGTGGATGTGTGTGTGTATGTGTGTGGCCTCGATAACTCAAAAAATACTAATGGAAGACTCCCCAAATTTGGCAATTAAGATTTTCTATGTGGTACTACCAGGGGAGACATAATGAATAAAAGAAGAAAAAAGGTACAATTTCGAGGAAAAAAAATTAATTTTTTTTTTGTTTCTGGACGACCTCGACAAATTATAATAAAAAAAACATAACTTTATGGAAAAAATCTGTCTGCATGTCTGTAGTATCGCGATAGCAATAGCAGAACAATAATTCAGAAATTGCAACTATTGCATTTATTACTAAATTAAAAAAATATATAAATAATTGTCCATAAAACATAAAAAAAACTAAAACCGTGGCTCACTTATGAAATAATAAACGCAATAAGATAACCTGATAAAATGAAATTTAATTTAAATAAACAATATAGTGAACAACTAAAAACTGAATATAAAATATACAAAAATAAAATAACCACACTAATTAAAAAGACAAAACAACACTAATATAAACTAGAATTAAAATCGGAAATAAACGCATTTGGAAAATAATAAAACAAGCTACAAATGAGAAAGATAATAAAAGAAATGCTAAACCAAAACAACTACAAGAAAATCATAGGAAAATAAAATGTTATCATTTTTTTGTATATTTAAATTATAAATTAGTAAATTATTCATATGTAATGAAAAAAATTTTAATTTTATTATATGTATTAGTTCTATATCATTCTTAGATGTATAATTAAAAAAAAATCCTGTTCATAATTCATTGTTTATAAAAACTTTTGGTCATATAATTTAAAGCTTTTTATAATGATATAATGAAAAAAAAGACTTTAAATATTCCTTATTATTCAAAGTTTCAATAAATATCATGAAAAAAATTAAATAAATAGCATCATTATTGCTTAAATAGTATAAATATTTGAGTCCTCCCATTAAAATGTTTCTGATTTCAAATAACGTATAAAAACAAACATTTAAAAAAAATCATCAAAATCGTTACTGTTATTGAGGATTAAGAAGTGTCAACGTTTCATTGACTCGACTATTATCATCACATGTCACTGGGGTGCAAATTTCTAATAAGACTGTTAGAAGAAGTCTTTATGAGTCAAATTTAAGAGCAATACGACGTTTATCCTTTGTTAATAAATGAACATCGTACAGCCAGGACATGTGGGCGAATGAGAAAAGGAATTGGGGACTATCGACATGGAGTAGATGCTTCTTCACAGATCAATCAAGATTCACTTTATGTCAGTCAGGTTGAAGAATTTTGGTATGGAGAGGTAGAAATTATCGTTTTGATGAAAGGAACATAGTGTAAGGCTTGCGTTTGAAGGAGATGGAATAATTATTGATTGGGGTGGCGTAATGATGAATATAAAGACTAAACTGGTGATATTGATTGGGGGGGGGTATGAATATAGAAATATATAGGGATAGATATCTAAGAAATATTGTTGGTTGTGCTCGAGACTTTAGGAATGACTTAATTCTTATCAATGACAATCCATCGAACATGAATTGTTAATAAAGAGCTGAGGAACCACAATATTGATTGAATGGAGTGGCCTGCTAGGTCACCAGATATGAATGCCGTTAAAAATGTGTGGGTCGAATGAAACTACGATTGACCAAACAAGCGGGTGAATCTATAAATATGAATGAATTGGTGAATGTGATTTAGGAAGAATGGGAAGCTATTTCTTACATCTTCATTAACAATTTGATTAGAACTATGTCCCTCAAAGTAGCCAGCGTCGTTACTATATTCAAACTTCAATGCAGTTTTTAGGACATCCACACATTTTTTTCCTTCTCTTGATACCCAGATGTTTCTTGATGGCTGTGAATTTAACTAAAATCAAAAATCGAGCTGTGATTTGGATGTAAATTTAAAAGAAACACCTACATCCATCTGTATCCTTGAATGAAGATTATTCTTAAGGATGTATTGATAGCGGAAAGACGTATGCTTACTGATTTATTCATTAATCTATGTAACGTTTGTCGTTTTTTAGGGTGACGTATTTTCTTAGTTCCCATTTACCAACTTTATCTTCAATTTCATTAAATTAAATCATTTTTTAAATCACTCTGTATAGTTTAAAGTGGTTATTGCACATTATGTAACCGTCTCTTGTTTAGAAGTGATAAAAAATCACGTAATTATAAGGCCTACTCGACGTTATAAACCGAAAAACGCCAAAAATCTGAAAATCATTCATAACTTACTCAAAAATTGGAAAAATTCTTGTTAAAATGGGGGAGACTTGCGGTTCGCTGAATTTCGTAGAGTTCTGTTTCTCAACCTGTATAATATGCATATTCAACAATTCAAAAAATTCATACAAAGGGTTTTATAATAAAAGAGAACTCTTCGAATCCGCGAACATACATTTTATGACTTATACTCGTATTCCTCAAAATTTACCGAAATTATTATTTGTTTCGTTTCAGTTGTTGAGTACTTTATTAAAGTTTGCCTGATACTACTTATTAATCTTTTCCATATTTGGCATATTTATTCTCTTTTATCATTTGCTGGTTATGTCCACAATTAGATAAGAAGGACATGAATACATAATATCCGCCACGAAGAAATATAAACAATGTCCTTAAAATGATTTGAAAGACTTGCTTATTATCCAAAAAAAATTAGGACAATCAATAATTATAACCAAAATTGAATTAATATAATTAAATATAAGTAGTTAATAATTCAACGTATTTACTTTTTTATATAAAAGCAACAGAAAATTCTTAACATTCCACAGAACTGGGAAATAGGCGGAAGGGCTTCGGACGTTAGTTGATCATTACCTTAATACACTTGTGCTATTATTATCAATACTTAACGACTTCAATTATTATTGATCTGATATTTATGTACCAAATTAACAGAATGAGCTTGTCAACATTTGCTCAGGACAGGATATAAAATATTTAAGGAAAACATTAAAATATGTCACTATTACAATGTATAAAATCTACCTAAAGGACTGAAATAATTGATTATTTTAGCATATAATTATATCAAGACGAATCTAATATTGAGCCGTAATAGGTGACATAAACATAAATATTATTGCTAAGGGTGTAAAGACGGATGACAATCGGGATTACTTAACTGAAATTATAGAGATATTACTGTCCTAACTGTATCAAATGAAAAGGTTAAAAACATTTTATGTACATTATAAATACTACATAATTTCTAAATAAATGTCAAAATTGCTTTTGTCTAAACATATCAATGCAAATGTCTCATCATCATAGAGTTTGCCTTATATGTCAAAGAAGGAAAATATGTTGGTTGGCCTTTCACAGCCTTGAAAATAATTTTTAATGCTTACATAACGTTTGAGTCTAATAAAAATGTCTTAAAATGACAATGTTATTTCTTGACTAATGTAAGACTATAGTAAAAGATACAGTATGCAAGATATAAATTTATGAGTTCCTCAGGGGCTAATACTTGGCCTGCAGACATTCCTATTTCTATTAATAATATTCTATCTAATATCAGCACTGACTATATATACTGTGTTGTATCCTGATTATGTTATAATTTATACTGGTGCAAACGTGTTAAATGGTTCCTTGATCGACTCACTACTCTGCGGAATTTACTAACTGGTCTTAGAGAAATACGTTGAATAACACACCACATGTAGTATAACACCCTGTTTTCCTAAACTAATGTTGTGCGGGAGGGGATACACATTTAGAAGCAACAGACACAGTACTCTCACAGTTAATTTCACTGAACATTTTGGCGAAAAACAAGTGCGGTTAGCATAGTTCGAATATTCAAATAGTTCGAATATTCGAACAGTTCGATTATTCGGTTCATTCGAATATTCAGACAGTTAGATTATTCTATTAATTCAAATATTCGAATAATTCAAAAATTCGATTATTTCTTCGAATGAATATTCGATTACTTAAATATGAAAAAATCCTAGCATTATTAAATTCTTTAAATCCCTCTATCGTAAAAGTAGCATTTTGTGACTTAATACAGTTCTGCTCTGAGGTACGGAATATGCATATTTTATTTACAATAAATGTTCGAAAACATTACCATTTTGCTGCATAAGCAAGTGTTTGAGCAAATTTTCCTGCAAATAATTTTGTCGATATTAATTAAATCTATTTCTTGTTGAATGTCAATGTCAATATTTTGTTTTATTTTCATAAACTTTGTTCTTTAAGTGGCCCTATAGCAAATAATCTAAGGGGGTTAGATCTGGGCTTCAATTGGTGCAACTCCTGTCCACAAAGCATGTTATGCCCATTCGCAACTCAAACAGAGTAACAAATGTTTTACATGAGCGTTATGCACGAAAATATACATAGACTACAAAATAGTGACGATATTAAATTAAAAATTCAACAACAAATAGATTTAATTAACAACAACACCATTATCTTAAACAGATGCAGACAAAATTTCAGCAAATGCCTTGTTTGCTGCAAAATGGTAATGTTTTCGAAAATTTTTGTTGTACATAATATATTTAGAATTGCTTTGGTTTTTGAAATAAATAAATTATTTAAATGTTTTTATTTGTCTTCATAGATTACTATGTTTTAAAAAATATGTCTGTATTATTTTAAATTTACTCTCCAATACCATATTAAATATGAAAGACAATAATATTATATGTATGTATTGCAGTACTCATAAAGAAATTTTCTTTCAAATGAGATAAATAGACAGGGTGTATAACTTACATTAAAAAAAGTCGAAGTAATTTCCAGTTAAACCGGAAATGAAAAATATATTTGCGATACGCACTTATAATCAGTGAAATATCATTAATATATAGTGTCAGTTTTTGTATTTTTTGAGTTTTTTTGACAGTCTTTTTAATGCCGTTCAATTTTTTTTTCTTTTGAACATCGGATTTCTCAGAAAAAATACATAAATACAGTTTTTAAATTTTCTTCCTAGGTCAAAAATCAAACAATAAAATCGGGCGAGGCACATAAAATGATCACTTTGTGGAGTCCATATATCCTAGCTCCTGGCAATTTCTTGTTGCTAACGCAATTTATTTATTTAATTTATAAATGCAGCTCAAGAAGTTGTGGGCCTGGACCCTCCCAGGTTTTCCCGTAGAACCGCCCTTTTTGATGTAACAGGAAAATGTACAGGATAAACCAACATACAAGTGGATGTCCCATTATATTAAAAGTAGGAATTGCTTTTATTGAATAGGATTCTATACTATTTATGTAATCAGTGTCCATCAGCGGTTGGGTTTTTAAAAAAAATAACTATAAAAAAATTATAAAAGTTTGGATTAATTTAAAATTCCCGCCAATTAGTCAACTAATGAAATAATTCACCCTGTGGGATGACCGAACCTGTGTTGCCATATTTTCTTTATTTAAGTATCAGTTTGGTACCTGAAAACTCTTTGAGAATATTTGTGATTTTGAACGATTTCGTGAATTTGTACATTAATTTTTGTGTTATATCAAACATTTTCAAGACTATTTTAATTTAGATATAAAATAAAAGGTAAGTATTTACGTATTTTTGAACTTGATGTATATATTACATACATAGGTATTTTCAATTATTGTGCATTTTTTTGTCGTTTTTATGAAGATTTATATTCCACTTAATGAATTGCGAAGAAAATGCTTCTATTATTGATTTACTATTGCTATTTTTTATTTAGAATTTAAATTATTTTTAAAACAGTAAAATTGTTTACGATTTTTTTTATTAAATGCACTCTCCAATATTATTTAAATAAAATCATCATAATCAGGAGAAAGTTAAAAATAAATAAGAATGATTATAATAATTAATATTGGTGTTCAATCGTCAATTCTGGAACAGCAACGGAAAATAAATCTATAACATAATCTAACGTATTCGATTTCTGCTGTTTTTTGTTTAATATTGAAAAGTTTTAAAATAGATACAAATAAAATTTTGTCTTCGTACTAAGGTAAAAAAAATACTCTGTGAGTGAATTTATAGTTGTATTTATAACTAGAGCTGTCCGAGGTCACCTGGCCGACAGAGCCGTCATATGACTCATATGTTTACATCATATCATAATACTTGAATAAGTACAGTAAACGGAAATAAATTTTAACAATAATGTTACATTTTATAAAAATTTGTATAAAACTCACCCTTTTAAGCAAATTTATGAAGTAGTTTGGTTGTCGTCATCACAAAGTGGGGAAGATCTATAGTATAATAGCATCAGATATGTTTCTACAGCTGTTCGCTTTGGTGAAAAAATATGTTTTGCATTTTGAAAATGACCGTTCGACATCTACGGATGTAATACAGGCATAAGTAAAACAATCTGTGAACTCACTTAACGAAGTTGTAGATGCACCATCACAAATTTGTCTTAATTTGCTAAAATCAGGATCTTTCTGTAATACACTCTCGAATTTTTCACTAACGCGATTATATTTTTGCGTCATTTATAGCCTGTAGCTGTGTATTTACGTCGTCCACTATTTGCAGCGATTCCACTAACGACAACGAACTATTTTGCAATTTTTCTATTGCGTCGTGTAGTCCTCTATAATTGTTATTAATAGTTTTTAAATCTGTTTCAAGGGAAACGTATTGAAAGCTTGTCTGGTTTTCCCTAATAGCTGCAGCCTCGTTAGGGTTGAACTGTAGTATCACAGCTTTTATTTGTTGAAAATATTCAGCATAATAAAAAGCCGCTTTCAACCACGTTCTCCAACGTGTAAGAATCGGCTCTGGTGGTTCAGGGATACCAGGACACTGTCTGTGAAATGCTCGAAGCAGTTTAGGAGATTTGAGAAAAACTTTTTTTGTATTTGCTATTAATGCATCTACATCTGGAAAACATTTTCGAATCGTTTCTGCCACAAGATGTAACGCATGCACTTTACACGTAACATGTAAAAACCTACAATTGTCTCTTTGAAAAGAACGGCCTACCATGCGTATTGTCGCAGCACCATCAGTCACAAACATCAATACTTGACTTGTTGAAAGTTCAAATTTTTCGAATGTCTCCAACACCCTGTAATTATTTCGCCAGTACACGCAGTTAGTCTTTTACTAGCTAGTAAAAGTGGAAATGTTAGTTTAAGAGGGCCCAGTACACGTACTATAATATTTAAAATAGAATTTTTTTTTACAATCTGTCGTCTCGTCAATACATAACCAGAGCCGTGTATTTTTTTAATCCACATTTAATCCTATTTACAATGTCTTCACGAACAGCTGGAATATATCTACGTAACGATGTACGACTTGGTAAGTTCACCTGGGGATTGTATTTATTCCAAAACTTCCGAATTGGTTGTTTATCCAGTATGTGTAGCGGAATATTACAGGCTATTAACATTAACAATAAATCAAACATAAACTGAGTTGTCAAAGGCATGCCATTTTTTTTATTTTAATGTTGCACGGTGTTGATGACGTGGACAATCTGTTTTGTGCCAGCACATTAAGTCTTGATTACAAACTTTACAAATTATTTTACATCCGTCATAGAATAAATCCGGAAATTCACCGATAAATTTATTCACTGTGTCCGCGTACGGTCGTTTTTTACCCTTTGGCGCGTTTGACATTATGTATAATTTATAGGGACAACCTCACGCATTAACCTTTCAAATAAGACTGCAGCGTAAATCACTTCTAGATCGGCACGTGTGACGCCATCGCAAGACCGTGGCTGTACTCCAGCCACCTCGGACAGCTCTATTTATAACTGAATAAGTAATCAAATCACCAACCATGCTTTCATACAATATATAAAACTGGCAATACTGCGGTATCGTCTTCGTTTTTACTGGCTGCTTGTGTTTGGTGCCACAGCTAATCGGATGACGTCATAAGACTAAAATTCAAAACTTTGTTATTTTTTTAAACTCTTTCCGTGGCTCAAAAAAATCCTGAAAAAATTCTCTGAGTTCATATATAAATACTATCTAATATGCAATTAAAAAAATATATATGTGGGACATGCTAATTGCAGTAATCATTTATCTCAGGGGTGTCCAAGCCACTGTCCGCGGGCCTCAAGCGACTCTTTTCATTGTTTAATGCGGCCCGCCAAGAGTTCACTTAAAAACGTTTAAATTGGAAATTTAAGCGATTTTTAGAAATTCGAAATTTTTCGCTAATACGTCCCCCGCTACAGTCACTTAAAATATTGAAGACATATTGTTTTATCTACCACTGCTTCGCGCGATTCCCTCACTCCTCACTGGTAAAAGTACAGTCGTGTTCGTGTGTTATCTAGCTTGTTACTTATTCTTATTATTGGTTCATTATTCTGTTATTTCCATTTGTTTGCTAGTAAGTAAGATAAGCTAAATTATAGTTGGATATATATTCAATTAATAAGTTTGTTATAATTACCTAGATCGGAAACTCATGGTGACCACTGCAACATCTTTAAGAAAACGAAAAATATCGGACGAACGCCAAGTTTTCCAACTGAAATGGATATTAGATTACTTCTTTGTTGAGGTAAAAAACAAACCTATTTGTTTAATATGCAATAAAGCTGTTTCGGTGTTGAAAGAATTTAATATCAAAAGGCATTATGAGACTAAACATGCAGACAAATTTGGAAAACTGGAGGGTCAATTCTGAAAGGACAAGTTGAAAGAATTATAAGAAAACTTATGTTATCAGCAGAATGTGTTCAAACAGGTGGGCTTGCAATCAGCCGCTTTGCCAGGGCAAGTTACGAAGTAGCGCATATTATCGCAAAGCGATCAAAACCATATTTTGAGAAGATTTCAAACACTATTTGTCCCGAAAAAGCTTCAGATTTTGCAAAAATTGGTTTATCCCGGCACACCATTTGCAGGCGAATACATGATTTGTCTCATTCAGTCGAAAACGATTGAATATCCCTATGTGCCAATTCTTCTTATTATTCGCTAGCCGTGGATAAAAGCACTGACGTGCAGGATACAGCTCAAGTTGCAATTTTTATGCGCGAGTTTTCAAGAAATAAAATGATAAGGTTCCAATAACGATAATTTGTCACTTCATTTAAAAAAACATGCTAAAATGCTACATTCTAACATATCATATAAAGCTGCAAATCGTTTCTGTGTATCATGGTCGTAGAGTACAGATGTACTTACTGTCGCCGGCATTCAGTTCTACTAAAGAGATCCAAATTAATTATTCAGAGCCAATTTACTGATTCTTGTCAAATCATAGTTTCATTAGGCTATCAGTCTCAAGTGAAAAGCAAGTTATTTAATGCAAGTACTATCAATGATTGGTATCTAGAGTAATGAGTAAAGCTGCAAATCGTTTCTGTGTATCATGGTCGTAGAGTACAGATGTACTTACTGTCGCCGGCATTCACCTTGACCGCGAAATTCTTTCTCCAGTCCAGTCTATTATTAGGTTTCGAGTTGTGTACACGTTAAGTCACTTGGGCGTAGTGCATATTGTTTTTGTATTTTGATTTTATTTGTTGTACTGTATTGTTGATATTAATTTAATAATAAAGCATGGCAGACGTACGCAGGAGTAGAAAATGGCCATTTGCTGACAAAGTGAATAAATTCATACGTGAATTCCCGGACTTATTCTATGATGGTGCTAAAATAATTTGTAAAGTGTGCGAGAAAGATTTGATGTGTTGGGATAAGCGTGATTGTGGACTTCACGTAAATAGTGTACACCATAATAATAAAAAAATGGCGTGTCTTTGACAACACAGTTTATGTTTGATTTAATATTAATGTTGATTGCCTGTGATGTTCCGCTGCACATACTCGATAAACAACCATTTCGAGAGTTCTGGAATAAAAGCAATGCCTAGGTGAAGTTACCAAGTCGCACAACGTTATGTAACTAATAAGATGAAATGTAAATTAAAAAATATACGGCTGTGGTTTTTTGTTGATGAGACAACAGATTGTAAAAAAAATTCTATTTTAAATGTTATAGTACGAGTACTGGATTCTCTTAAACCGACAGTTCCATTGTTACTAGCTAGCAAAAGATTAAGTCAGTGTACTAGCGAAACAATTACCAGGGTGGTGTTGGAAACGTTAAAAAAATTTGAACTGTCAAAAAGTCAAGTGTTGATATTTGTGACTGATGGCGCCGTGAGAATGCGTTCGGTAGGCCGTTCTTTGCAAGAATAAGGTTGTACGTTTATACATGTTGTGTAAAGTGCATGCTTTACATCTTGTGGCAGAAACTATTCGAAAAGGTTTTCAAGAGGTGGATGCATTAATAGCAAGTACAAAAAAGTGTTTCTTAAATCTCCGAAACGTCTCCGTGCATTTCATAGCAAGTGTTCCGGTATTCCTGAACCATCACCGCCGATTCGTACACGTTGGGGAACATGGTTGCAGGCAGCTTTTTATTATGCTGAATATTTCCAACAAATAAAAGCTGTGATACTACAATTCAATCCAGAAGAGGCTGCAGCTGTTAAGGAAAGCCAGACAAAATTCGAAGATATTTCCGTTGAAATAGTTTTAAAAAATATTGCGAAGAACTATAAACCATTACATGAAAGCATAAAAAAATTAGAAAACAGTGCGTTGTCGTTAGCGGAGTCAGTGCAAATAGTGGATAAAGTAAATCTACTGCTACACGCTACAGGTGACGCAGCAAATGAGCGCGTTAAAGAAAACTTCGCAAGTGTGTTAAATAAAGATACAGGTTTTACCAAATTAAGACAAATATGTGATGGTGCAGCCCCAGATGCGTTAAGTGCGTTACGTATGCGTGTTTACATCAGTAGATGTCGAACGGTCGTTTTCAAAACATAAGAATATATTTTCACCAAAGCGAACATCACTCATGGAGACAACCATAGAAACATACCTGAGCTGCAAAATGGCTACACATCTTCTCCAGTTTGTGATAAGCAAGCTAGTTCATCAAGCTAATTAAGAGGGTAAGTTTTACATACATTGTTATAAATTGTAACAGTTTATTGTTTCTCGTATTGTTAATTTCGCGTACGCCACTGTGCCACGGAACATTTTTGACAGCCCTACATATCAATAATTTTAATTCTCGACAGTTATATCCCGTTTAGTAATGAACAGTAATAGTAGACATTTTTCTTAATGGAACTTTCGTATCTGTTATATCCACACTAGTTATAAATTTAAATATTTTGTACTATTTTGCATTAAATATTAATCTAAACTTTAAGGCCTGCTGTTGAACGGACAATTCTGGCTGTGTGAGAGTGGAAAGTTATATTCAGCCTGCAACTTTCCAAACTTCGCCTTTTAAATAATAAATCTATGTCCTATTTCCTACCTACATTCGACACTACGTAAACTAAAATCAGCTTCTAACTGCAGCTTTTAGCATTTTATCCCAAGATATTTTCCCACCTCTGCATCAAAGGAAAATAAATGTCGTCATTTATTTGCCTGGTATCTCGTAAACTGGTAACTACCATGGTCCAAATTCATTATGTTAGTAAATACATAGAAAGCAATAAGTCTTAAGAGTCTATATCAGATGCAAGTGAAATATAGTCTCGATTTTACCACACCCCGCGCAGGCCACGGTGCATATATACAGCCAAACCGAAATTATCGCGGCGAATGTCGAAGGTGGCCGATGTTCTAGTTACAGAACGGCATAGTGGAACATTTCAGATCGGGAGATGTTGAATTATCAGAGGCGGAGTACTAGAGGTTTCGTACGACATAAACCGACGAAAAAGTTGTATTGGGTCAAGCTTATAAGCTAAGCAGTAGCTAACCTTACCCTTCATGCGTCCTTGTCCTGCAATTAATATGTAAAAACAATAAAAAAACCCGAAATTATTTTATTTACTTTGTTTAAAAATAGCTAAAGAACTAAACAACAAAACAATTAAATCGTTAATCTACAAAAAAATTTCCATTTTACCGTTTCTTATTAATGCATAGTATTATTTTAAAAAATTTTCCTATAAAATGGAAGTATCAATGTGTGTCATATCATTCAACTCAGAATGGAAAAGGCGATGAAATAATATGAAAAATATATTTGTGTTATTTTAAATTTAAACTCCAATATTTTTATCAAATATGAAAGATTATGATGATGTTACATATATTGCTGAATTCAGAAAGAAATTTCTTAAATTGAGCCGAATATACAGGATATATCATTTAGAATAAAAAAAATTAAGGCAATTTCCGGTCAAACCGGAAGTAAAAGATATGTATGTGACGCGCATATTTAATCAGTATTCGGAATGTCATATGTCCATTTCCGCATATTAATGCGGGGTGTAATTTTTTTATTTTTCAGTTTTTCGGCGTTTTCTTTTTATTTGACATTCAATTGTTTTTAATTTTCGGATTCCTTAGAAAAAGCACATAAGTATAATTTTTGAGGTTCTTTCCTAAGTTAAAAATACAGCAGAAAAATCGAGTAAGGTGCACTTAAAATGATCACCCTGTACATGAGGTTACTGCGCTTAAAATAAATCAAAAATAAAAATTATCATATTCACCTTTCATTGAGCCTTTCATTCTCCATATCAATATTTAGAGACGGCAAAATGGGAAAACTTTCATTTATATTAGTCTGCCTACAGAAATTACCGGAAATAAAAGAAAATTATTACTTTTATTAATTTACGAAAAAAATTCAATTTTCACTAGTACTTTTTTTTATATTTTCTCTTTTGGGCTAATGTTCGATTTTTCGGTTGTCTGCTAGGGTATTTACGCTTATGATATGTTTTTATTTTTCCCATTGTTCTTTCACTGCACTAATAATCACTTTCAATAACACGTCTACTTAGGTGTACACTTGATTTAAAAAAAAACTGGTACAACTCTTGTAATCGAAAATCTTAATAGTTTAGTTGTGTGCATATGTCTATAAATAGGACTGGCCAGGCATGTCGAGAGGGGGGTGGAGAAGAAATGATTTACCCCGGACCTGGGTTTTTTGGAGGAGATCGGTTTTCTTTGTGTTTTTAAACTTATTAAACCTTTCTCTTTTATTTTATTCAAATGGAATTTTAAAAAATAATTAGAAAATAACTTTTTCAAAACATTTTCAAGCTTGCCATATTATTGTTTAAAAAAAATAATATTTGTTACGGATAATTCTACTAATGGTTGTAATTAAAATACTAACTGAATAATGATAATTCTATTTTTAAAATAAGAACACAAAAATACCACTTGAGATTAAAAAAAAATGTAAACAATGCAAACTGAACATAAAAATACAATAAAAAAATAAAATAAATGAACTTCAATTACGTAATACAGAATTAACTAATATTTTGTCATTGCTCCATTAGCGTCTAAAACTGCCTGAAGTTTTGCAGGCATGGACAAAATCAGATTTCTTTCAAGGTCAACTTCTTGCGACAAGTTCTCCCAAGCGTCTTCAATTATACCTTCCAATTCTTGGGCATTATTTGGATGGTTATTTAATTTTTTTATATGTTTCACCATTAGTCCCCATACATTTTCAATTGGATTTAAATCCGGACTTTTAGATGGCCACGGTAACAACTCTATGTTTTTATTAAGAAACCATTGCCTGACACGATGGGTCGTATGTATGGAGCAGTTGTCTTGTTGGAAAATAAAATTATTTTCCGGAAACACCTCTATTACTGACGGCAACATAATATTGTCTAATATTTCAATATATTTAATGGAATTGAGATGACCACCACTGTTCCAACACACATCTAACCCATTTAGGCTCATCCAAGCCCAGACATTGACTGAAAACCTTTCTAATATTTGTGGATCGAAAGTATATTTTTCGTCGTATCTAGTGGAAGGAGGCCTATATACGCGAACATGTCCATCGTTACAGGATTTACAAACCTTTTCGTCAGAAAAGACAACTTGTCCCCAAAAGTTTTCATCATTGATTATATAGTTGAGTGCAAAAATAATCCTACCCTGCTTCTTTTCTTCTGAAAGTTTGTATTTTTTTAGCCGCTGAACAACTCTTCAAGTCGCTTTGTAGTTTTATTCTTCTGCAAGCAGTAGATACCGAAGCAGGGAAATTTGTCTCTGTAAATGCATTTACTGCAGTCTGAAAAGGGTTTTCTATTAGGTAATTTACAAGATTTTCATCTTCTTGATTATTGCTCTTTCTGGACCTACCAACTTTACGGGATACCGTTTGGTTGGTTTCCCATTGTTTTTTAACACTCATTATCGTGGTTTTACTCACATTGTATTCAGCAGCAAGTCTTCTTATGGACCAACCATCTTCAATTTTAGAAACAATTCGAAATTTTTGAATATCTGTTAAATGTCGAACCATTTTTAATAATGACGCCACTGATTAACGTCAAAGTGACATTTGTAAGATTATTAATATCAATCAAAGAACGAATAATTTACATAGCTAAAAGAAAGTGTACCAGTTTTTATTGAAATCAAGTGTCCCCACTTTATAACAAATAAGTAAATTTGAGATATCTCTAGAATACACACGCCACTGTTGTTTACGCAAATCGCAACGTGATTCCTAAGTGCCCGATTCCCCCTCCCGCAAACGAGTCCAGTGTATGCAAGTGCATCCGTGTTTCCGAAATATCATGCGAGATGGCAGCTATTATCGGAATATAGATATGCAGTTTTTAGTTTTCTAATAAATTTATTTTCAACTAATCCAAGAGTTGGGTCACATGAATATAAATGTTACAAACAGTGACTAATGTCGGAATGTTAAAAAATTTGGATACAAAATATTTAAAATGCATGCGAAAATTTTTTGACGACTCTGAAAAAAAAATAATTACATTCCGACATTTTATACATATTTTTGAAAAATATTGTAAAAATCGCACTCAAATCGGATAAGTTTTAAACGAGATATTCGCGAATTATGATTTAATAGGGTATATAAGACTCTTAACAAACTTGTTAAGACTTATTGCTTTCTATGTATTTACTAACATAATGAATTTGGACCATACCTTCTAAATTAAGTATAATTATTTTTCAACAAAGAATGTGGGAAAATATGCAAAACAGGGTTTCTACTAGTGATGGAATAATTCGAATTAAAAATAACCTGTAATCCGATTATTGAAATAACTTTTACAATTCGATTATTTTGTTCCGTAATTCGAATTAAAAATAATCGGAAAATAACTGGAAATACAGGCCATTAATTATGAAATACTGGAAAACCTGAAGAAAGCGGCAGCAAAAAAACTAGAATTGGCGTTTCATGCTTACAAAAATTATTAAAAAATATAGAAAAATGTTTTGAATAATTTGATCACGTCCATCCACTAAGTGGTATGGATAAATAAATTCACAAGCAATTAGGACAAAACTTTTTATTAATGACTTTTAATTTAAAGGCCAACGTTTTGGTAGTTGATTATTACCAGCTTCAAGGCTGTAAGACGCAATATAACATAATAGTATACAACGTACGTAAATTTACAAAAAGAAAAAAATGTTGGATAATAAACAAGAGAACAGATAAAAAAATTGGCTAATTAAAATTATTCAGACATTAAAAAAAGTTATTTTTAAACTTCATCAAAACAGAAAAAAAAACAGAAGCAACCAGAAAAGAGCAACTGTTATGTAAACGTGTGTATAACCATCTTCTTAAACAAACCTGAAAAAATTTCCTTAAGTACTCATCACTTTTCTGAAAATCATAACTTCCTTTTTGATCGTATTAAAGTTTTAGACCGTCGATTTAATTATAATAAACGTCTTTGTTTGGAACTGGCCCACATTTTAAAACCCACCAACCCGACTAACTAACAATATGATTTTTAAAATTGAAACAAAATTGATCACAATATTATTATTAGTTTATCAATATAATAATTTTCCGTTGACACGTTACATTATTTTTTATTAATTTTTGTTTATTATTTCTGCTAACATAATAATTATTAATATTCTGCCACCTTTTGGTTAAAATCGCAAACGTAAACTATTAAATATTTTATTTTATTATTTTACTTTGTATTCTTTTTTTATCATTCAATTTGTTTTTTTTTTTTTTGAGTATTTATAAATGTAGAAAACGACTACTCAGCTTGTAAATCCTGTTCAGTATATAGTTTAGCCCAACAGGTATTATTTGTCTTTTCCATTACTTATGGCATACTGACGAGAACATAACAAGGTCGAAACCGGTCTAGTGAGGAATTGACAAACGATCTTAGCTACCAAACAAGACTTGCACATTTAATTCAACGGGAGTCGGGGCTTTTGTCCGCTGAGAGTAGTTGTTTCCTGTAAATCTTAGTCAGTATTAAGCCCACTAGGGTTAGAGGTCGCAGCTTTTGGTACCTGCATCGCAGGTTGCTATCAGTCACTAACACTATAGTGATGTCTGACGGGTAGTACCACTGACCACCAGAGGGATACACTTATGACTTACTATGTATCTGTATGTAAAATAAAATAAAATAAATAAAAATTGTGCGCTGCAAATAGATGACACATATTGCATTCCCACTAATTTAGTTTACAAGGAATCTGGATTAAAAAGTTCTTTCTCCTTTTTTATTGACCACACCGCAACAAATTCCTAATCAAATATATACGAATAAGGGTTATTAACAGATTTTAAGGAATTGAAAAATATATCGATTTTCTCAATTTACACTTTTCTAGTGCTGGGCAGAATCGAATGATTTCAATAATCGAATAACGACTATTCGAATACCTTTAATAATCGAATGATCATTCGATTTATGGTTAGAGCTCGAGAAGTGGAGAAACCGAAATCAATGGCTTGGCTCGGCGACATTCGGGAACTCTAGTAAATAATCGATTTGGCTGGCACTTGGCTATTATTTCTATACAATTCTCAGATATAAATTGTAAATTTTAACGTAAATCAATCCGTTTCAGTATTCAAGACAATCTAACTCCTAATGGCATTAGCCAATAGCAATCTACATTCCGCAGATCAACACAACCAAAACGTCGTTGACAGTAAACAACTAAACTCAACAATCTTAACATGAGTTTAAGTTCACTAGTACTCGTAGCATATCGCATCGCTCGAATTACGTATTTGAAATTTAAATGATAAGCTGCTGAAACAAATCATTCAATCAGTAGTCGGCGGCACCACTTTTCGAGAACTAAATCATTAGAATTCTCATGACAAGGGTATTGGAGATATCTCGAGATATTTCAATAATCGAATGATCGATTATTTTTCATTCGAATTGTCCCGGCACTACACTTTTCATCAAATACATATAAGAAATTTACAAATCAGGGAAAAAATCACCTGACTAATTGTAAGAGTCAATTTACGGTGAGAGTAAAATTAATTTTGACATTAGGAAATTAAAACAATTCTATCAGAGCACCTCTTCGCTTAGTGTGAGTCCCAATGTAAACTGCTTTGATATGACTTTCCGGATAAAACATAACATTAAAAATGTACATTTAATACACTTACTATAGTGAAGATGTTTTGCCAGTTTGCTAGTGCCTTTTACTTTTTTCCGGAGTGACATTTACTTTGTCTTTAATTTGTGTACAAATTAGTTGGAGGACGACAGAAATTAAACTTACAGGCTAATTGATTAATCGATCGATGTTCAGTTTCAAATGAGGGTTCTTGCAATCAATAAAGTGAAAATTTGCTGGAGACCACTTAGGTACCTTACATTTCATTTTAATCAATAACAGGAACTATGCCCTATTTTCTAGTCGAATAATATTTACGCAGAACAAAATACGCTACCCTTGTCATGTTAAACGCATTTCGAGTGAAATTGAAGGCGACATTCTTATTTTGTTCTGAATTTATATCCCTGATGGAAAAAACATGTCTTTTTATAACATCTTCGCATTCAATTTGACTTATTGGGTTGCAACTGATCCCACTTTTTTAAACTTTCTAAAAATATGTTATTCAGGGCACAGAAAATGAAAATTTAATTCGAGTAATGTCTATTTTTAGGACACAACATAATTGAAAAGTGCGTATATAAGCGAAACAATGGAGTATTTTATCTGGTAAAAAATGAGGTACTTTTAAAACATGACAGCTTAGTCAAGTTTAATGCCTTGAATGATACACTGAGATTAAGAGCGCAGTTGGTTATGCAGTACTATCATCTTCGCCGAGGGCGCTGTAGACGTTTAAAATCAAATAAATTTTCAGTTATTTTGCTTAATCTGTATTAGATGACATATAGTATACATTGATACAGTTTTTATTTTGCTAATACCTGTACTACTGCACGAGAGATGGCGTTGGAAATACGAATACTGATCATTTAGTTTTTATGCAGCAATGTAATATAATAATAATTAGAATTAGGCCACAAAATTGACCTAATGTATGCACTATTAACTTATACCTTTATCTTGTGACTGTAATCAAAAGAAACAGATGGAAACAGCTGTGACGTCTCAATTCGAGGCGCCATATTATTGCATAGTGTAAAATGACAGGATCTTTGAATCGTATAGGTCTAAAGTAAATTCAGATTTTTTAGTTTGAACAAAACCAGTATTTAAAAGGCAAACACAATTTTCTTTGGCAGAAATTGTGTTAGCCTTTTAAATATTGGTTTTGTGTTTTGGAAAATGTATAAATGAAACATGTTTTATAATTTTTATTTATTAACCATAATTGTACATATATTATTGTACGTTCATTTTGGTATATGACAAAAAAAATTAACAAAAACAAAAAATAATTGTTTAAACTCACACTAACAAAATATTTATAATACATAATATAAATATTATTTATAGTAGTCGCTTTTCACTAAAGTTTCCAATTCAAGATTCTCTGAAGTGTAATTTTGCAGAAGTGATCCGAAGTCTTTCATTCGCTTAATGTGTATATCCAGCTTTATATACAACCCTAAAAATACAAATTTTAAAAACCACAAAATACCTACTGAAAAATTAGGACTTACACAGTCACTTGTAAATTAACTCGTTAATATTATATCAACCCAGTCTTCTCATAAAATTCTTTAAAATTTGTATAAAATACAGAAAACTCCGTTTGTTTGGTACATCCTTATGGAGATGACAAATTGCAACTTTTATTTAATTAAGAATTCTGCTAAAAACAATATGCCGCTGCTTAATTCTCTTCATTCACCATCGCTTGGGCCCAGATTATTTCACTTTGTTTTCAATCAACAATCAAATCAACTGAAATATAAAATAACGTAATCAACAATTTTTTTTCAATAATTTCAATAGAGAGATAAACTAAATAAAAACATAATTTTACTTAAGAAGAAATATGATAGATATGTCAGCGAAACCTATATTTTAACGTGACGTCCGGGGTAAGACGCTACGGAACGCAGAGCCGGATTTAACTGTATTGTTCGCTCATTTACTTTTTCAAAGTAGGTTTTTGTGCTCAGTTTAGCTAGCAACAATTTACAGTATGCAATAGGTCCAGGGAGTTTGGCCTATCAAGTAATCCTTTATATCGAGCCCCTAGATTAAGTCCAACTGACCATATGGCTCATTTAAGGAGGGCAAGGGATCATCAAAACTGGGACACGGAATGGGGTTTTTATTCAGCGATGAGTATGATTTTGGCTTCAACAGCGACAGCAGACGTCTACAAGTTTGGAAGATGTCAGGGGAGAGATACAGCCAAAAATGAATCCAATCCACAGTAGATTTTATAGGAGGCAGTGTTATGGTATGGGGAGGAATATGTATTGGAGGATGCACCGATTTGTACATGACTTTTTAAGCTGCTATTAGCGAAAATTTTGTTTTTATAATAATACTCATATATTTATTATAATAATTAATTATAATATTAATTTCCATAGACTAGTAAATTACAAGTATCGGAATTGTTAAAATTAGAATATAAGCAAAAAGTATAATAATATATACATAAAATATTCACTATAAGTATAAAACAAATATTTAACAATAAATATCATCATAACACATAATTTACATAGTACCACAATTAGTTCATGATAATGCTCGCGCCCATCGTACTCGGCAAGTATTCAACGTCCTCGAAATTCACGGAATGGATCGCAATCCTCCTCCACCACGTTTTCCTGATTTGAATCCCATTGAACATATGGGGGATTTATTGGACATGGCACTTGAAAATCAACAACCGGCTCCAAAGAACATTAGGCAACTGTCAGATATTCTTCGCATTTTAAGGGCCTAAACCCCACAAAATGTGATCGACCATATCATCAGAAGCATACGCAGACGTATTCTTGAAGCAGGTAATTAGAGTGAGGAGCTAGAATACGAGGTATTTATTATAGGTTTAGGACATTGTTGATTCCTCACGAATAAACACTCCTTAAAGTAAAATTGTTTTTTCATAACCAAATTACGCAGAAAGGTTAATAAAAAAGTTGTCAATCACCCCCATAACGAATTTGCTTTTTAATCCAATCCTTTCATAAAAATCATGAAATATACTCAACTTTCTGTGCACAGTATATTTGCAAACTTGAAACTTTCCAAATCACTTGTAGCGCAGTCCCTAGGGATAGAAGTAGCTCTTTGCTAGTAGATAGAAGTATAAAAAAGTTCTCAATACTACTGTGGTTGCAACATAAAACACAATGACATCAAAGTCCCAAACATTTTGTTTATTTGGAAGCTTTTGAAACACGCATAATACAGAAAAATTATAGATATGAAAATTAAAGAACACAAAATTCTCACAAAAAAAAGTTCTTAAAGAAAATTTCGTACATGTAACCGTTTCGCCAAGACGCCAAAATTAGATGTTTTTCGTGCGTCTCGTCTCAAAAGCTTTAATTACTTTTGAAGAAATGATCGGAATGTAATGAAAAATAAAACTGTTTTAAAGGAGAAGAGTACTGCTTTCCTTATCATATAAATGTTTATTCGTAGCATTTGTTTTTTGCATTGAAAACCAAAATCAAAGTTTTTGCAATTTCTAGAGTCCACTTCATTAAATTATCTATATCTTGAAGTATATTTGTTAATGTAACTAGTCCTTTTGGTTTTGGGATCTTTATAATATGTCACTTTTCGACATCATGGAAGTCAAAAACGTACAAATTTTCTGGATACAATATGAGTTGACTTTACATTTCTTGTAATTTTTGAGAATTAAATAATTAAAAATTTTTTTTATTTCAAAATGCTCTCAACTGATGAAAAATTAACACTGACACAAGAGAAAAATGCAAATTAAAGCTAAGGGCATCTACTTTTAATTAGCAATGTCCATTTTTTCTTTATAATTCGTATTCAACAGGAATTTGCAATATAATGCATGTATCTTAAATTCGGAACTTTTCTATAAATTTATTTTCAGTACCGAATACTCAAATTTTTTTGCAATTGTGGCCTACGGTGAAGAAGAGATAAATATTTCTTCTTTCGATTGTATATAGTGAAATTTTGTGTAGTGGTCGAGACATAAAATGAGCATGTACCAAACTTCGACGAAAATTTATAAAAAATTCGAATTCGGCAGCTGGTCAGAGCCGCCAGAGGTAAAGAA
Organism: Rhamnusium bicolor; assembly: GCA_029963845.1. Classification (NCBI taxonomy): domain Eukaryota; kingdom Metazoa; phylum Arthropoda; class Insecta; order Coleoptera; family Cerambycidae; genus Rhamnusium; species Rhamnusium bicolor. The sequence continues at coordinate 1,065,451 of JANEYF010002382.1, read as the reverse complement.
TTCAAATGACAATAAAGAATTTTCTAATCGTTGAATGCTGTTAGTACCTCGGTATAATAATTTATTGTTATGAATCTCATATATCGTCGCTTCTACCTCAAGAGGCCCTTTGAAATTACCCTAAGCAATATACAGAGTGCACACTAGCCGTTCGAAAAGTGGTATAATTTTGAACTGGGTAAATATTAATGTCGTTAGCAAATTGTCGGTGTAACACTCCGAATGGACTTTACATTTGTGGTCGACGTAAAACATTACAGCCTGTAGACATTCTGTTGTGAAAGATTCAGATAGGAAAATAGTGTTGTATGATAAGCCTATCGAATAACGCAAGCAGAGACAACGTCTCTGAACGCAAGTAAGTTTATGGAATCATTAGCTGGATTGATAAAAATAGGGACGACTATAGTCAACTAATCTTGGCTTTAGAAAAGACCTTTCCGGGTTTTACCTCACATGTAATCAGAAAGATGGATATTTAAACAATAATTAACGTTTCAAAAAACGTCCATACAAAAATATCATAAATGCATATTAGCTACATCCAGAACAAAAACAGTAAAAAAAGCAATTAACTTTATACCAAACTTTACCTTTTGCGTTCATAAAATAAAATAGAGTAATTAGAAGGTCATGTGACGTTCTACCTATACCTAAACTTATATAAAAGCTCTAGGTTAATTTCGAATACGCTCCAGGATTGTTGCAATGTTTCTGAGCGCCGGAGATGGTGTTTGATTCACTCGGATTTAACTGCAGAATAACAAAGTCTTTATTCTTTGAAAATACTGATGAGTAATGAGAGTATCCAACTGTTTCTATGTTCCCTAACGAGTTGCAGCGGAAGTGCGATGTCAGAATAAACCGAATGGAAACTTTTAACACGTTTAAGGACGAATATTTGTTTTGTATTTACAATTAATGTATTAACCTCGTCATAATTTCGTTTAATATTTTTCGCTACTAAATGAAGCGTATGAACAATGCGCATGTTAAAATTTTGGTATATATTTTTTCAGCAATTAATTCTTCAGCTTTAACCATATATCGCGCTGCATCAGCGACTAACATCACTAATTGTGAACTACTAATAGCCATCATATAAATACAAAAGTTATATTACTTTCTATGTAGATCCATCAACCCTTATATCATTGTGTTCGTGAGAAAGCGTTCTATTCAAATATATAGATTATTCAATTTAAAATAATAAAATTAATAACTTTAGCAATTTTGTGTGAGCCTCCATTGTTTTTCTGACATGATTTTCAAAATCTACATAAAAACTCGTATACCTTTTGTATTAACCATTTTTTTTGTAATAATAAAAATCACACACTAAGGGGGATGGGAATTTTCACTGATTCGTCCAGTAAGAAAATGTAAAGTGGAAGCGTATGAGGTTTCAGTTGCTTTCAGTAAATATGTTTTTATTAATCCATGTAATTTTAGGTTCAATACGTTTATTCCTCTCTCTCTCCCTCTTTCATTTAAAATGCGTGAGCGACTGCTGTACCTATATTTAAAATTTCGTAGAAAATATTACACATGTAACTTAAAATTTTCTGAAAATAAAATAATTAAAATCAAACCATTGTTCCTTTATTTAACAAAGAAACAGTAAAAACATGATTATGAATAGAAATACAACTGCACCCGGTAGAATCTAAATAATAATTTTCTGGCTTTCTACACATAAGTCAAATTTCATTATTGTTTCATTTTCACCTGTTGATTTGACCTTTACAAACTGGCTTTCATTGTAATCTCAAAATATGAATTTAAATGGATATACATACAAAAGCAATTATATTTTAATAAAATTTCAAATAACAAAAGGCAAAAAACTGTAATTTGGTATTCAATTTAAATTAGTTCCTGACAGCGGCTTAAAGACGAGGTAATTTGTACGAAACGGCATTATGGTTTCAGAAAAAAAAGTTAAATAATGTGAGGTTAATTTAATTAAACGAAAAGGTTAAAGACCGGTAGGAGGTGGATAAAGAAAATTAAATTGTAATGAATAAAGCTGGAATTTTAGTAGGTATTAATTCCAGTAGCGTTACTATAGAGGTATGAAATAACTAACTTAGTTAATAGTTATTTGTGCACCATGGGAGTAAAGTGAGTGTTTTAGTCTCGACATAAATAGTGCAAGGAACTAAAACACACTTTATTCCAGATGTGCACACAATATTTTTGCAGGAACCGGGTATAATTTTTTTATTGCAAAATTAACTGTAAAAACTAAAGAATAAAAATTGGCCACGAAGCTTTCGTATTTTATTAAGAATGTGTCCACCTATCCTTGTATTTGTCTGTTTGACGTTATTTTTTATTTATTTTTGTTTGACGATTAGATTATTAAATAGTACTAATTAATAAATATTACAAACTGTGAAAAGTACCCTATTAATATTAATTTTAATTTGAAATTGACATCTGTTCTACCATATTTGAGATGGGCCATATGCTCTTTGAATCTAGTTTGAATTGATGTCTAGTTTGTCCAACATACTTTTGATTACAGTCCTTACAGCTAATTTTGTAAATCCCCGACTTATCGTTTATTCCAATTTTGCCTTTTGGATTGCCTAAAAATTGTTGTAGTTTGTTTCCCGATGAATGAACCACTGTCATACCTTTAAAAAATCTTACCAATACCACGGGTGAATCGAGGATCGAATGGAATCGATACAAATTTCGCATTTTCTCTTTCATTCTGAAAGGCCGAGGAACTTCGGAGTGTCTCTTTAAATTTTCGTTTCCTAATTATCTATCAATTAAACTTACAGAATATCCATTACTTGCAGCTATATCCTTAATCAATGCCTTTTCTATTTCAAACCTCTCCTTATTGAGGGGGAAGCTTAATAGACGATGGACTAGAAAATTAAAACTCGCCATTTTGTGTTGAGCACAATGGTGAGAGTCCTTGGGCATATATCTCAGAGTGCTGGTATCTTTTCTGTATAATAATATGTTAAATTCTAACTTATTTTCACTATTTCTAATTATTGATACATCTAAAAATGATAGTTGTCCAGAGTTTTCAATTTCATATGTGAATTTTGAAACAAAGTTGTCAATATCAGCGCCTTGTGTAATATCATTCACATACCTAAAGCCTAATCCTGATGAAATACTCGAATTATTCTTATGCTTCTGTCTCGAATCTTTTCATGAAGAGACTAGCAATGAATGATGACAAAGAGTTACCCATTGCTGTTCCTTCATGTTCGCAGAAATTATTGTTGAATCGAAAGCAATTTTGTTTCATGCAAAGTTGAGTGAGTTGATGATATTCTTTTATTACATCTTGACTGAGATTGTTTAATTCGAGTAGATCCTTAAGTTAACCAAGGTCTGTGATATCGGAACACTTGGCAACAACGAACAAACGTCAAAGGAGATCAAAATTTCACCTTAGAGTTCTATATATTGTTGTGAAGATTGGTTTCTAATGCTCATTATAAAGATGATAAACAGCATTGGCACTTAATAATAATCAGAAAAACAGGAAACACTGGATTCTTGTCACTAAAGACATATTTGATTATGTATAAACATTTTAAGAAATGAGTTATCAACAATGACGTTACCTGTTAGAAATCTGTGATCCTACGTTGCTACGGAAATTATCCATTTTCACATACATATAAATGCATCGAAATGCAGTATGGGTCTTATTACATTGTATAGGTAGACTAGTTATCTATCATAAGTATTTCACTTGACTCAGGAGGACCCGGCAAATAGTTAAAAGTTGAGTCGAAGCATATTTTTTTAATTTTAAACATGACAGGTAAAAAAACAACTGTAAAAAAAGTAATGTATCCATGAAATGAAACAAAGAGTTTCTGAAAAGTAGAAGAAATATCCTTTCCATTGATATATAATACGTTTATAAAAGTTAAGAATCCATAACTTTATTTCATCATAAATGGTCAACTTTGAGGTCGTTTTCAAATAATAAAATAGTTGGGTAAAGAAAACTTCAACCTACTTCAATCTACTTTATTATAAAAATAATTTCCACTTTCAAGGAAGATATTAACAAAAAGTATTTTTGGCAGACCTTTATATGCAGCGGGACTACTGTGCGGTGTAACATTTTACAACATATCACCAACACACATTCATGTCAACAATGATACAACTAATACCTGTTGTTGTGTGGACGCGTACCGTATCCCCTACCTGCTTTATTAATGTAGAATGTCTTGTGCTGTTATTTTGGTCATTATATAAAGATGTATTTGAGATTATTTGAAACAGATGTACTAAATATTTTTCTTTTTCGTTATTAACGATAAAACTAAAGAGTCAAACATAATAAAACTGTTATAGAAGCATTTCACTTGAAATTACTATTTGTCTTTCTGTATTAAGTACAGCAAGATTATTAGTAGCAAAATGAGACATAGCTCAGTGCATTAAAACTGAAGGTACTTTTCACATTGTTCAACTTTTGGGGTTCTCTATACACAAACTTTTATATTTCTCAGTTGCAATCGTATTTTTTAAGGAAACAGGCATTTTCATAAAGAATAAATTTCTGTCATAAGAACAAAAATAAAAGTTTCCCTTCTTGTAAAACCAACCCGAGGACACACTGTATATGTATATGCTCTTGCCCTCTTACTTTATACCCACTTACTCCAACCACTAATTTTCAAGGTGTAAGTTTATATTCCGCTCAGAATGTACAACGTAATTAAAAAAAAAAGAGACTAATACATACACTAGAAAGTACATGTTAAAATTAGTGTACTTAGCAATTTTCACTTATTGTACATAGTTTGCCTCAAGAGTTAGTGAACCTAACACAGTATCTTTTGTCAAAAATATGAGTAAGAATTGCGAGATTAGGTTACAGGTTCGCTCTTCCACTTGTTAGCGATTTGCCGGACGGCGCGCATGTAATTCGAGATAAGAATCAAACAATTAAATATACAGGAGGACATAGAACGAATTTATATTTCACAGCAGTACGAAGATAGTTGCAAAATATGCTCTTGTCTCTATTGACGCTATATTCATTCATATAATTATTTCTAGATGGGTAGATTTTTTTGTGTCCACATTCGTAAGCCGGTCCTGACATAAACATTTTGGATGGTAATTTAAAAAAATAAATGAAGTTATAACAAGATAATGGAAAAACCTTCTGAGGAAAATTTTGCAATAAAAATTGTAATGTAAAATAAACACTTCATATTAAATGTAAACGTTTGAACTAGAGCTTAAGGTGAATGCTAGAAGAAACCTCCTGCATAAAATATGGAGTTATAAATGAATTGCCAATAAAGAATATTTGAATTATCAGAATAATGTACATCTTTAATAAGCCTCAAACGAAAATACCCACTGCACACCTAAGATCCTTAAAGATGCATTACTGTGGCACTTTTTTTATGAAGTAAAAAGTTTTATATAACCGAAACCAGTAAAAATGCTGTTCCATAATACAGGGTGAGCTTTAAATGCGTAGTTATATTTTAACCCTCAATATATTTCGTCGTGTACAATTGATTGGCACTGTCAAAACATTTATTTGAACAAAAAAAAGTTTAATTTCTGATAATTTTTTCGTTCTCCAGCCACTGACATTTTGATAGTCACTGGATAACTTTGTAAACGCCGTTCACAGAAATGACGTAACTGGAGGCAGTGTTGGTACTGCCAGAGTTCGTCATCACAATTATCCTATAATTTCATGCATTGCATGAATTGCAAATTTTGAATTTTTAAAAAAATTATTATCCTTTTATCACGAACATTTTGTGAGACGATATTAGACTAATTTAATATCAGTAGACGCCGCACCAAAACAAATGTAATAGTTTATAAAACATTGAGCACTTTTTAAGAAAGCATGATATCTGTACACACTGGCCGAAAATAAGAAATAAACTTCAAGGCGGCCAAGGCGCGATTGATTAGTCCTTTGCGGAAAGCAACAATTGTCACTTGTAGCTTGCTCTTAAAATGAAAGGTGTTAAAAGTATCTGTTTATCTATTTTTCCTTGTAAAATTAGGTAATCCTGACACTTTTTTTATAAATAAACAGAACTCGTCCCGTAAGCACCAAATATTAAAAATATGCAATAATTTTTCTGTGTATTTTAAATTATTATTATTGTCTCTAATTTATAGTTTAAGTTTAATATGGTTCATTTATAAAAATGAATCAAAGTTGAAAATAATCATTTTAAAAAGTCGCATTTACTTTAAAAGAACGAAAAAGCAGATTTGTTTACTTACCTAATACAACAGTTACTACATGAATATATCATATGGGCTTGACGTTTGGATAGCATTTCATAGCCGTTTTACTTGTCTAGCATTTTCATCTACTTGAAAATATGCCTAGAACATATCCAGCATTAAAATAATAAAATTAGTCGCTATAGTTAATCACCAATTTTCACAAAATGAACCACCAAAGGAACAAATTATAAATAATAAATTTCGGTAACCTAGTAACTCAAAACTTCGATTCGCAAATTTAATCACAAAAAACGGTATTAAACACATTTTTTGTAAATGTTAATGCAGACAGGTACGCGAACTATCATCAATAACACTGATTTTTACATGGGGTGTAGTGTTGCCAGATGTGTGAGATTTTCACATAGGTTATAAATTTCATTATAAATAAATCATGATGCTTTTCAAAAAATTTCTATTGATCTAACTGACGGTTAATTTAGTTAACTGAGCAGTGAAACAACGGGTCTTACCATCGCAACAGAAACAACAGAAAACAGCAAAAGACTATTAATCATTTGGGCTTGCACAACTAGCGCTGTTTACGCGAGGTTCCGATTTATAAAGATCTACGTACACGGTATAAAATTTAATTCAGTTTACTCTTTTTTAATGGAAGAACTGACCGAGGTCGGGGCTGATGACCTAAATTTAACTTTTTTATCAACTTTTGCTAATATTGGTGTAAAATGGTAGAAATTTTTAAATAAAAGTTTTATGACAAAAAAAGTGCAGGTACACAAGGAAAATAATGGTGTAAATACCATGAAAATGGTATGTCTGGCAACACTGATTAGGTGCGTGTTTAGACATGTGAAGATCATAGGTTACATATACGACGCTAATATCGCAGTTCACATTATGGCGTGGTTGAGTTTTTATCATGTAATGGCCTATCCCGAATAAAGTGCTGTTTTCTCAAGAAAAAATTGATCTTTTTTTATAAAAAATAACGTATACTATCCTCCTAACCGTCCAGAGTATTGTGGAGGAATAAAATGTAAACTGTTGGGTATGACCAGTGTAAAAAGTGACAGAAGTGTGTGAAAATACTGCAAATTCTTTTCCATCACCTGATATTGTGTTGCAACTTCAGTGTTTTACTATTAGAGGCCAATTAAAATAGTAGAGAGCTGATTTATTTCTTGAACACCTACATATTTCAAATTATTGTAATAGCAGAGGGTAAGTATCTACATTAAATTCCTCTCGAGATTCCCTAAAAAGTTTACTGTTCATCGGAAAATTTAGTTTTAGTTGTACATTCCATATGAAACCCTTAAAAAGAAATGTTGATTGGTGCAAGAAAAAGTCAAAATTGTACATTTCTCACATTGAAAGGTATTTCAAAATGTTTAAAAATTATTTCAAGTGGAGCAATTAATCGTTTAAGTAGCTAATTATTTCATCCAATGTTATTATAAATTCGGGAACTTAATGCTAGGGCTCGGTTTTTCAATCGTGGGTTAGCTAAACTCACACTTTTAGAAATCGAATTTTTTCAATTTTACATTTGTTTTGGAAGTGGTTACAGCAACAAATATTTTATGCTAAAGTAACTTTTAGTTGAAGTGGTGTGTATTAGAATCTCATCGATTTTTGTGAAAATATAATGCTAGGTAACTTTCAACTTTCAACTTATGTTAACTCACAATTGTAAAATCGCGCCTAGGTGAGAGAATTGCATAAGATATGCTGCAACGTTGCTTCAGTTTATTACATCATTTTTGCGAAGATATAGAATGTTTCCAGTAACCAGCAGTTCCAAAACAGTTTCATCATATTGTTTTGAAAGTCGATAACTTAGTGGGAATTAAAAAAAATGTGTCAGAGGGTTCCTACAGATGTCAAGAATCGGTGGTTTAAATATAACTACGCACTTAAGAAACACCCTGTATGTAATAATATACAGGGTATTTTATTTTAAAAAATTAAGGTTATGTTCACTTCTTGATAATTATTAGTGATAGAAATTTTGAGCGACATGACGTAAATAACAGAAGCGAACTCGCGGCGCGCGGTACACTACAGGATTTCCTTCACACAAAATTATAATAACCTTATAAAATTTATTTCAATTTATACCTTAATACCTTACCTTGTAAATTCCTTGTGGTTTGTTTGAAGAGAGTTGAGGACTGCGGAAAGGTGCAGGTATAAACTGATTCCATGCTTTTGAAGAGGGTTGAAAGTTTGGTGGGTGTAACACTAAACACTAGCACTACTGGCAGTTTAAATAGTTTTTTTTAAAGGCAGTTGATCATTCTAAGGAACTTACTAATTCAACAACACTGAGAAATTGTCGGCACTAACACATCCTATCGTAGTTTTGGGCGTTTTTCTCAGAAACCGTTTGTCCCATAAAAAATTTTATACTTACAAAAATATTCTCTACAAAAGAGGTTCCATTGATAAAGTCGATAAATACAACGGTATTGAATATTATCTGACAATTGCTCTTAATGTTAATTTTTAAAAGAGATAAATATCATACAAGAAGTTTCAAAAAATGCCAACACCTTTCAAAAAGCTTTCCAAAAATACCATAAGTGACTTATTTTACCTTATTAAAACATATTTCTGAACTTAGACCTATTAGTTTACTTCCGGTACCCTCAAAAATAGCGGAGGGTGTTATCTATGGTAATTGTCGTCTTATGTGCTTAACAACGATATAATACCTAAAACACAATCTGGTTTTAGAAAAAATCATGGAACATCTACAGCCTTAACAGCCTTAACAACTATTCTTGATGTGTTATTCTGATAAATTAACTTCTCTGACCTTGTTAGATATGTCAAAAGCATTTAATTCCCTGAACACAGAACTGTTTGCAAAAAAGCCAGCATTTTATGAAATAAAGGATAATATTTTAATGTGGGTTACATCTTATTTACGTATACGCTTCCAATATATTTCCCTCGATACTTCAAATGGAAGAAAAATATCTAATCAACGCGAGTTATCTTCTGGAGTGTCCCAAGGCTCGATATTTGGGCCTTTACTATTTAATATCTATACGACAGATTTACCACACGTTATAAACCATTGTTCTATTCATATGTATGCTGATGACATACAACTTTATTTTGCTTTTGACCTCTTAGATTTTGAAGAGGCGCAAACCAAAATAAATGATGAATTGAATGAAACAAGAATTTGAACGTTACAAAATTCACTTTTATTAAATCCAAATAAATGTAAAACTATAACCTTTGGTAATGCTAATAAATTAATAATTCTTGCTAATTTTCAACTGTCAATCGACAATATATATATCGAATAGGTTGAAGAAGTTAAAAATTTAGGGCTTAAACTTGATAAAGAATTTTGATTTTACTTCTCATGCATCTCACGTTTGTAGAAAATGTTTCTGCTCTTTTAAACTGATTTCATATTTTAAAAATCTACTAGATATTGAAACTAGCTATTGAGTGGGTCTTTTTGTCACACGTCAACTATTGTGATTATGTATATGGACCCTGCTTAAATCTATCAGAAAAAAATAAATTACAAAAAATTCAAAATATTTGCACTAGATTTGTTACTATTATATGCTCAATTTACAATCATATTACACCTTATATTAGAGAGTTAAAGCTGCTAAAATTAAATAAGACATTTTGTGCATTTCACCACATTACTAAACAACATAATCACAGTAGAGAAACCTATGTATGTATTTGACAAACTTCTTATGAGAAATTCTATACATAACCGAAATCTGAGATATACAAATGATCATTTACATGTAATCCATCCAAGGTATGAAATATTTCGATCCTCCTTTTCATATCTGCCAACTTATGTTTACAATAGTTTACCCTTGTAGCTATTCAATATATACATTAAAAAATCATCTCAAAGCTCTGATTTTGAGCAATAACTTAAATATTAATTTGAACTTATTTTAAGAACATGTAAAAATTATATGCTGTATTATTATTATTATAATTATTATATTTTTTAAAAACGTATAATAAAATCTTCACATTTTTAATCTGGTACTTGGGAAAGAAATTTTCGGTTAAATAAAGATGTGTCCAAAATCAAAATATTCACGCCGGTAAATTTGTCTAGGTAGACCAATCCTCATTCATTTATTAATAGGAGAGGGGGAGGGGGACGTCCTTGTGCTTTGTCGAGGCAATGGAGGCGGCACTGGCTATCAAGGTTGAGATTTCTAGTACAATTCTGTAAAGTTTAATAATTTTTAATACATCGGCACCTCTACACCCCTAAGTTGATTCACTTGTCATTGTCTTGCCACTTTTTCGTGTCCTAAATGTAAGCAAACAGTTTGGTTTAACCAATCACGGAAGAACAGAAAATTTGTGTTCAACCAATCAGCATTAATTTTTAGTAAACATGTTTCAAGGCGTTCCTAGCGCAGAAATATTCGTTTTGCTTACAAAATTATTTTAGAAAGAGATAGACTAATCTTAAAACATTTCTTTCCGCTGTGCCTTGTTTTGGATGTTCTGCGGGACTTGTACCTTCTGTAACATATCTGCTTGTCACCAGAATAATTAAGTTCAATTGCCGAGAATGGTTTACAGGAAAACAATACGTTTTCTTCCAAGTTAGTTTCGCAAGAATGGGCCTCAGTTTACAGTGTTTTTTTTTATTTCATAAAGGAACGCTTCCAAAAAAGCATTCTAGTACAATTTTCTGATAATGTATTAAAAGTTGGTACGATTCAAAGATTTCCGATAACAACCTTGCTGGCTACAGTCAGTACGGTTTTGTCAATTCAAACGCATAGTTTGACGAGAAATTAAAAAGGATTAGGCCTCCTGGGGAAACCACTTAAAAAAAACGCGCCAGCAGCTCCTCCTCAAGGGTGGTGTGGAAATGATTTCCAACTTCAAAAGACACCATAGTGCAAAAAAGTTAAAACAATGCAAAAAGTCTCAGAAGCATAGGTTTTATTAAATATTTCGCTTTATTATTTATGTCATGTTTATTACTATCGTAAAATCACGTTTCATCAAGATAATACGAAACGCGCGTCGAGTTTCATGTAACCCGCTTCATCAAACGACGCTGACTGGTCGAAATCCATTGCATTTATTGGCTCTAGTAATAGAAATCGAAATGTAGGAAATTTTATAAGGAATATTGTCTGTAAGTATAAAATGTATATACATATATAAATATAAATATATATATATATATATATATATATATATATATATATATATATATATATATATATATATATATATATATATATATATATATATATATATATATATATATATATATTGCATTTGAGGTGGTTTTTGAGAGTGAAGCGATCACTTTCTACTTTGGAACTTTTTTGATTTTGAGAACTATTCATTTGACCGTATAATCACCAAGCGGCAAAACTTCATATATTTTTTTCGTATTTATGCTAATATCAATGGACTATGATAACTCAATCATGTTGACTTGAAATGTGGATACGATAAGTTGACCACATTGTACGTAACCTAATAATACCATTACTTTAGAAAGGTAAAATCTCAGCAAACCAACTACGGAGTTTTCAATTTTATTCTAGTTAAATTGTTATTGCATTAGGTGTGAAAAGAAAATTCCTTTTCTTTCCCTGTTAGAGATTTATTTTAGGTACAGAAGTTTCTTTATACTGAAATCAACTTCACCCCTTATCTCTAAAACATTACTGGGTTGTTCGAATTTGCAGTCGTTTAGGTGAAACCGACTGTAAAATTTACAATTGCAAATGTTTTACGTGCATTCTGAGAAATCCAAGCGGTAAATGGGATTCATTTCAGAAAACGGAAGTGGCTTTAAAGCCGTTAAGTTAGTGCTTTATTTGATGCGGGTAATGATTTTTATTGCGAAATTCACACTCTGTATGAAGAATTTTTAATAAAATTAATTTTATCAAAGCTATTGTTATTCAGTTTTTCGACCAATCACGGGGTCGAGAAAGCCAAGCGGCGTGTACAAAAAATCGAAGGCAAGATACAGTCGGCCAGACAACACGCTTCTCGGATCCAGAGTGTGGTGGAATATAAGACGACTGGTAGAGTTTTTACTCCCAGGATCCGGCGCATAGCTGCCGGATTAAGACGTCAACACCATACTCTAAATCTGACAGTGATGCTTACCATCAAGCAGCACTGTCTAGATAGGATCCGAGCGCTCATGGCGATAAAGAAAACATTGAAGGGGCGGGTGAGGAGTATGGAACAAAACAATTTGCTCCGTACGAATCCTTCCCGCCTCTTTCAAGAACCACAGCGTGTTGTCGAGAATCCGCCGACTGTAGAAGATGTCGAAACCTTCTGGAAGGGAATCTACGAAACGCCGCGTCCATTCAATAGCGACACTCCATCAATTGCACACTTCGAGGCTCTGTGTCACAGACATCTTGAAGAGCCAGAAGAAGTGTGCCCGGCAATCAGTACGGAAGAAGTCCAACAAGCACTTGTTGGTACCAAGAACTTCGCTGCCCCGGGCCCAGACGGCATTAACAACTGGTGGTGGAAGAAATTTCCTTCCACTCACCGCCGTCTGGCGCGAGTTTTCAACTCATGGTTGAACGAGGGGCAGCAGATTCCGGACTGGTTCGTCGAGGGACGTACTGTGCTAATCCCCAAAAAGGGGGATCTTTCCGACCCGAGGAATTATAGGCCGATCACTTGCCTTAACTCCTGCTACAAGATATTTACGCGTATCTTGTATGCTAGGACGCTGAGGTCTGTTGATCCGGTCTTCCAGCAGATACACGAACAGCGTGGTGCCAAGAAGGGCATGGCAGGTTGCAAGGACAGCCTGCTGATAGATCGCTGTATTACACAGGATTCTGTGCAATACAAGCGGAATCTATCGATGGCCTGGATTGATTACCGCAAGGCATTTGATACAGCATCGCATGAGCTATTGTTGTACTTGCTCGAATGTCTTGCGGTACCAGCACCACTAGTGAGATGCATAGAACAGCTGCTGCCGCTCTGGAAGACCCGCTTCACCATAACATCAGGTGCACAGCGGGTCACGACAGGGCAGGTATCATTTAGGAGAGGAGTTTTCCAGGGTGACTCCCTGAGTCCTCTCCTCTTCTGCATCTCACTGCTGCCGTTGTCTGTTGGGCTCCGCCAAACCCGCGGATATCAATCTGGACCACCCAGCGACCGGAGGCATAAGGTCACCCATCTATTTTATATGGATGATCTTAAACTTTATGCCTCCGGAGAGCGCGAACTACAAAACGCTCTTAGGGTGGTCGAAGAATATACGCGGGCAATTGGTATGGAGTTCGGGTTGGACAAATGTGCAGTCGTCCACCTCAAGAGAGGACGATGCGGGGAATTCCCTGAAGATGCGCAGCTCGCAGACGGAAGCATCCTAAGACATCTGGATGCCGGAGAGACCTATACATACCTGGGTGTGCAACAAAGGCACATCCAGGATGTAACACAAATAAAGGAATCTCTCCGCGGCAAGTACAGACTCCGCCTCCGAAAGATTTGGTCTTCCGAACTTTCGGGGAAGAACAAGGTGTCTGCAACTAATATGCTTGCCGTTCCGATTCTGCTCTACTCCTTCGGAGTAGTAAAGTGGAGGGTAGATGAGCTGCGCCAATTAGACAGAGATACCCGCAAGATGATGAATATTCACAGAAGTATTCATCCTAGATCGTCCGTTCCTCGTGTGTACCTCCCACGTCAACGGGGGGGTCGAGGACTCTTGAGCTTGGGGTGTACGCATGGCAGAGTAGTACTGAGTATGGCATGTAACATACTCAGGAGCTCAGATCCCCTCTTGCGGTTCGTAAAACATCACGAAACTGTAGGAGTGGGAGCAGGATTGTTCAAGGCAGCAAAAAGAGCCGCAGATGAACTCGGTCTCGCATTTGACATCAGGCGAGGAGGCCGGCGAGGTGCTGATGTTGAGTCAGTCACCGAACTTCAGCCAAATCGTCTGAAAGCCCGAATCAGAGCTGCCGAACAGGAAAATCTGTTTCGGCAGCACGTCGATAAACCCCAGCATGGTGTCTTCTATAAGAACATAGAAACACTGGGTTTATCGACCAGGCTGACCTTCGCCTTTCTAAGGTCAACAGGGCTTAAGTCGGAGACCGAGGGATTCATTATGGCCTGTCAAGATGGTGTTATCAAAACCTTGGTCTACCGTAGCCGCGTGTGGCGTGTAGAGGTTCCTGATATCAACTGCAGGACCTGCCATCAGGCGCCGGAATCGCTCATGCATTTACTTTCTGCATGCCCCATATATGCGATTTCGGCCTACATCCACCGACATAACGCGGCTTTACGAGTGCTATACTACCATCTAAGGCACTCGTACGAGGTAGACCAGACATCAGTGCCGCCTTACGTCCCCGGAGATATTGAGTCCGTTGTCGAGAACGAGAAATGCCGGATTTACTGGAACTACTCGTTCCCGACTGTCAGGCTAATCCAAGCCAACAAGCCTGACATAGTCCTCCTCGACCATCAACTCAAGGTGATGTATGTCATCGAGTTCTCGGCACCTGCAGAGAAAAACATCGCCTTGAAGGAGGAGGAGAAACGGACCAAATATCGCGATCTCCGGTACGAGCTCCAAGTGCTGTACCCAGGCTACTCGGTCAAAATGATCGTCCTTATTATCGGTGTACTCGGAGGGATAAAGCCTACGCTGCTCTCGGAACTGAAGATGATACCGGCCTGCCAAAAATCAGCTGAGTGGCTGGCAGGCCAAATGCAGAAGGCGGTCATTCTTGGTTCTCTCCGTCTGCTTAGGGCACACGATTCCGGAGCCTACAGTCACTAACCCTGCGGGATGTGGGGAGTGGCTGAGATTAATGTGCTGGCGCGACTCCCGTGAGGCGTCGGAGGCCACGGGAGGACTGTCCAGCGTCGGGCAACCGAAAAAAAAAAAAAATACGTGGGCAATTGGTATGGAGTTCGGGTTGGACAAATGTGCAGTCGTCCACCTCAAGAGAGGACGATGCGGGGAATTTCCTGAAGATGTGCAGCTCGCAGACGGAAGCATCCTAAGACATCTGGATGCCGGGGAGACCTATACATATCTGGGTGTGCAACAAAGGCACATCCAGGATGTATCACAAATAAAAGATTCTCTCCGCGGCAAGTACAGACACCGCCTCCGAAAGATGGTCTTCTGAACTTTCAGGGAAGCTCAAGGTGTCTGCAACTAATATGCTTGCCGTTCCGGGCCTGCTTTACTCCTTCGGAGTAGTAAAGTGGACAGTAGAGGAGCTGCGCCAATTAGATAGAGATATCAGCAAGATGATGAATATTCACAGAAGTATTCATCCTAGATCGTCCGTTTCTCGCGTGTACCTCCCACGTCAACGGGGGGGCCAAGGACTCTTGAGCCTGGAGTGTACGCATGGCAGAGTAGTACTGAGTATGGCATGTAACATACTCAGGAGCTCAGATCCCCTCTTGCGGTTCGTAAAACATCACGAAACTGTATGAGTGGGAGCAGGATTGTTCAAGGCTGCAAAAAAGAGCCAGATGAACTCGGTTTCGCATTTGACATCAGGCGAGGAGGCCGGCGACGTGTTGATGTTGAGTCAGTCACCAAACTTCAGCCAAATCGTCTGAAAGCCCAAATTAGAGCTGCAGAAGAGGAAAATCTGTTTCGGCAACACGTCGATAAACCCCAGCATGGTGTCTTCTATAAGAACATAGAAACACTGGGTTTATCCATCAGGCTGACCTTCGCCTTTCTAAGGTCAGCAGGGCTTAAGTCGGAGACCGAGGGATTCATTATGGCCTGCCAAGATGGTGTTATCAACACCTTGGTCTACCGGAGTCGCATGGGGCGTGTAGAGGTTCCTGATATCAACTGCAGGACCTGCCATCAGGCGCCGGAATCGCTCATGCACTTACTTTCTGCATGCTCCATATATGTAATTTCAGCCTACATACACCGACATAACGCGGCTTTACGAGTGTTATACTACAATCTAAGGCACTCGTACGGGGTACACCAGACACCAGTGCTGCCTTACGTCCCCGGAGATATTGAGTCCGTTGTCGAGAACGAGTAATGCTGGATTTACTGGCATATGGTATTCTTGCATCTAGTGTGGATTTTCCTCAGACCAATAACGGGTGTTTTGCCGATTAACATGCCCGTTCAAGTAAAACGTTGCCTCGTCGGAAAATAAAACGTTAGCAATGAAATTGTTATTTCGATTATTTTGGTCCATCATATACTCGCAGAATTCATTTCTTCGGTCAAAGTCGTCTTCATCCAATTCATGGATGAGACGTACTTTGTAAGGTTGGTATTTTACCTTTTTAAAAATGTTCGACACTGAAGACTTTCCAATATTCAAATCCCTAGATACTCCCCGCACTGTACAATGTGGATTTTCTACTGCCGACAAAATTACGTCTTAATGAATATTTTCATTAACTTTAGGTCTACCTTGCTTTGGTGCATCCATCACATGTTCTAATTCTCTATATTTTCGCTCTATTCTACTTACCGCAGATTGTGAAATAGGTTCACGATCTGGGTGCATTTCATGGAATAATCTGCATACCTCTTGTTGAGTCCGCATCCTATCGCCAACACCAATCATCATTAAAATCAAGTTAGATTTAGATTTCACGTAAACGTACCTACTTTGAAGCGTTAACAATACAGAAGTGAACTTTTTATGACAGTTGTTCACGTCAATTAAAAAAACAAATGGCAAAAAATACCTACAAACAATAAAAATAGTACGGTATAGTCAAGGAGCAAAGATCACTAATAAACGTGGTTGGGGTGTTTTTTAATAGTTTATCAAAGTAGTTGTATCACAATACGTTCCCGACTGTCAGGCTAATCCAAGCCAACAAGCCTGACATAGTCCTCCTCGACCATCAACTCAAGGTGATGTATGTCATCGAGTTCTCGGCATCTGCGGAGAAAAATATCACCTTGAAGGAGGAGGAGAAACGGACCAAATATCGCGATCTTCGGTACGAGCTCCAAGTGCTGTACCCAGGTTACTCGGTGAAAATGGTCGTCTTTATAATCGGTGTACTCGGAACTGGGAACTGAAGATCATACCGGTTTTCTCCATCTGCTTAGGCACACGATACTGATACCTACAGTCGCGAATCCTGTGGAATGTGGGGAATGGCTATGCTGGCTCGAATCCTGTGAGGCGTCGGAGGCCACGGTAGGACTGTACAGCGTCGGGAAACTGAAAAAAAAATGTCTTTATTGCAAACAAGTTTACAAACGGGGAAGTTCAAAATAGTAACCTTTTGCTTTTCCACTTAACCGTAACTAACCTTTTCTCTGTATGCTTGTACAGAAAAAAGAGAAAAAATTCTTGACCACAAAGAAAAAAAATATAATAGTAATACCACAATTGCATCATTTGAATCCTTAAATAAGATTAAATTTATTAAATTTAACTATCCACAAATTTAATGTAGTAATAATTGTACGTAGGGAAAAAGAAAGTAATTAAATGCAAACAAATAGTTCAATAGAATGAAAGAAAAGTATATATAATGAACAAAAATAACAACAACAATAATAATAATAATATATAATGTGGTGAGAGTTGAATACCCTTGAAAATATTGTTAGTTGTATATACTAGTAATTTTTTATACTTATTTTAAATTTAGATATTGAATAATTTTTGAAATTAGGAGGTCCTTGTTGTATACCTTAGATACATTATAGCTAAAAGATCTTTGAAAAATTGCAGTGGAGTGTTTAGGGGTAGTGAGCATATGTGTATATATTCCTCTATTTCATTTTGAGGTAAATTACAATATCTAACAAAGAGGCACTAAAGAAAATGGGGCCTACAACTTTATTGTTTATTATGCCACACCACACTTCTACTGAATTTTTCTCTTGGAATCTGATTTCATATAATTAATGTGGATTTTCTACTGACCAGCAATGTGAACTTTTTCTATTAAATATGCCTGCTGTGTTAAAATTTGCCTCATTACTCCATAATATATATTGAAAAAATATGATTGCTCAAAGCAAATCTATTTAAAATAGTATTGTAGTATTTTACACGTTTGTTTTCATCATCTTCATGTAACATTTGTACTGGCACTGGCTGTATTTTGTATGGCGTATATTTATGCTTTTTAAAAGTCTTTTGAATGGACTTCTAAGATATATTTAAATCTCGAGCAGCATCACGAATCGAATGGTATGGATTTTTCTCAAAATAAAGTGTAATACCAACTTATTTTCTTCTGTTAACATAGTTTTATGTTTATTTCTATTTTATTTTGCACTGATCCCCTCTCTCTAAATCCTCTAATTATTTTTTTTAAATAAGTGCGATGCGGTACTTGCCTGTAAGGTTATGGAGCGGTCTATATTCCATGAGCAGCACAAGACTTTTTATCAATTATTAAATAACATTCTAATATATCTTTTTTCTTCTGCTGAGTAAGGCATTTTTAACTTTTAATCAACGTTAAGAGTTACAACACAAACTATTTAAGTGACAGTTCAAAAAACATTGAAAACCGACTCAGTGTTAAATTATTTTAATTATTATCATCAGTATTTTACTAAATATGAAGGAAAAAATACAGGGTAGGGCAATAGTGCGTCCGACTTCGATATCTCGAGTTCTATGATAGTTAGAAACTTGATTTAAAAACATAAGTAAACTAGACAAAAAGTCTCTAACCGGAAATTGCTCTCATATATACAGGGTGAACCAAGACGATTATACAGGGTCAAGTAATGTTTTTTTTTAATGAAATATCATGTATATATCAGAACATTTTTTGAAACCTTTTTGTGGCCTCCTTTTACTCCTATATTATTATTGACTTTCTCCCAACTACTTAGATGTAATGATTTTTTTTGTTGAAATTATAGCATTACACGTGTATATTAAAAACATCACTACAATTACAACTACTGATTTTAAGAAGAAAGATGTTACTACCAGTTATGAGGCATCTGTGTGATGACACTCAGCCATTTTCACTTCCTAAAGTATCCAGGGTGGCCAAAAAGGATTTTTATATTTACAACTTTTTGAACTGAATTTTCTCAATTTTTTCAAATGGAGCACCTTGTATAGTTTTAACCGATATGATGTAGAATTGAAAAACGAACATTTTTTGTATGTACATTCCTATGGCTATTTGTGACCATTTTCAATTTATTGAACAATAACTGCAAAATTCAACAATAAAAATTAAAAATGAGGGTTTTTTTCAAATAATTCAAGAGAAGGTATTATAATAAGCGTGTTACATAATTTCAACAAAAAAAATCAATACAATCAAGTGGTTGGGAGAGGGTCAATAATAATACAGGAGTGGAAGGAGTCTACAAAGACGTTTCAAAAAATGTACTGATATACGGGCATTCCATTTAAAAAAATGTTATTGACCCTGTAGAATCGTTTTGGCTCACCTATATTCGAAAATAATTTCCGGTTATAGACTTTTTTTGTCTAGTTTATTTGTGTCTTTAAATCAAGTTTCTAGCTATCATAGAACTCGGCATATCGAAGTCGGACGCACTATTACCCCATCATGTATAGTGTATATGTTATGTTATATTTTTTGGAAAGAGAATTTAAATCTTTTTCAAAATAGTAAAAATATTAACAAACATTGCTTTATTTTTTTCCACTTTTATTTGAACTTCAATTGTTTTTCTGTCGAAATTTTCGAAATCCTGGGTAAAAATGCTATAAGTTGCGTTAAACATTTTTAATTTATTTCCAAAGACAAACTAAAAAATTGGGGTGAGAACGTTATAGGAATCACCCTGTACCTATATACAAAAATATCAGGATATTTTATTGACCGAGTAAGAACTCATTTTAATAGTGAGAGCAGCTTCTTACATCAATACCTACACCCAATCCAAAATTACAAATAGCGTCTCAAATATAATCTTTTTTTTTGTTTATAATAGCGTTAGAGAAATGTTGAAGTGTCTAGAAAACTTAATAACCTTAATGATCTTAATCTCCCAAAAAATTCACCACTACTTTGTGTCATCTACTTAAATTTCCACGAGCCGCCACTGGTGGTGAGGGTATATTTCACAATACATGTATGAGTGTATTTTCAAACAAAATGTTTAATAAAAGAAATTCAAAGTTTCCCTTATGTAAGCTGTTAACCGTATATTTTGAGCAATTAGGTACATATTTCCAAAACCGATATCAAAAACATGGGTTCCAATTTGAAAACGTAACTATGCCGTCAGCAGTCGTCAGCTGTAACATATTTTTAATTAAGGGATACGGCATAATATTCAATCAAACAACATTTGGAGGATAAAGGCTGCAAGAGGAAGTTTTCATACCCCTGAATGTCACTGAGAAATAAATTATTTTAAAGCTGCGAATTAATAAAAAGTATTTTTTGCATCTAAAAGTAAAAATTTTACACCAACTTTTGCGCGATAAGTTTGTGGATTAGGAAATAAACACAATAATAAATCTTGTGGTTTTAGTGGTGTATCTCTTCAAAGTTTCAGCAACAAAGCTGGGCGATTATGACTGTAATCTGAAAATCCTAATTTTGAAACTTCTATGAAATATTTAACTTTAAATATTAAACTTTGTAACACGCTGGATTTATATCATAAAAAAACAGTTTCCTCATCACGACACTTGTAGTATGTATGTTTTTTAAAATTTATACATGGTGCCTCTAAAAGGTGTATACATTGTGTTCGTAAAGTATGGAATAAATTCATTAATTCTTGAACCAAAAACACGTCGATTTTTAATTACAATTGCGCACCTTTTCTTTTATTTATTTAACTGTTTCCATTATGTCGTAATCGATATATTCTTTAAATGGAACAGCTTGTATATTTCTTCATTTTTGGATTCTGCTTCAACAGCTGATTCCAAATATGTATCACAATTAAGGTCTAAAATTGAAAATTTGGAAGATATGGCCATTTAAAAAAAAAACGAATTAAAAAAAGGAAAATCAACACGTTTTTTTATTAATTTTTGAGGTAGGCTAGTTTTTGTTTGTTTTTTTGTTTTATCATTATCGTCTTTGGAAGTGTGTCACTTAATAATAGTTTACTCCAGTGCTTCCAGTAGTGGTTTCTCAATAATTGTTGTCGATTTATTTTAATTTCTAACACGAGTGTATCTGTAAAGCAGAGAATTGAAATTCTTACGATGATTGGGCATAGTGATAGGAGGCGAACTCAACAAGAAGTGTATAATATATTGTTACGTGTTTGCTATCCCCACAAACACCTATACTCGTAGATTCGTCGATTGAAAGTCCAGGTAACACTTAATCACTACTTTATTTACTAATTAACAATTAATAACAATAGAATAATTAATGTCTTAACTATAATCACAACTGAACACTTATAAGTCTCTTTCTTATTGCTTCTTCACTCGTTCACGTTCAAATTAAGATTAAGACTCGGCCCACCGTGCATCTTATTTATACATCCGTTCACACAATCTAGGGCACTCCAGAATATTCCCGGCCGTTCGTGTACAATTCCAGCCTAATCTAACCAGTCTGCACAGTCCAGTGGCGTAACACTGCCCCCTCCTTAAGCCTGAACGTCCCGATCAGGCAATTCATTGTTCCCTGCATACTTGGCTAGTCTCTCAATATGCACCACCTTCATCTTGGAATTTGGACTTTGCTGAATTCTATATACAACGTCGTTTAGTCTAGTGACAACAGTGTAAGGACCTTCCCAGGGCGGGTGAAGCTTCGGGGACCTGCCTTTCTTTCGTTGTGGGTTATATAGCCAAACCAAATCTCCAGCCTGGAATCCTCCTGAATTCACCTTAAGATCATAACGAGCCTTCATGCGATCACTTGCTATGGTAATTCGCTCAAATGGAGCCCTGGCGTTATAATGCTTATTTCTTATTTGTGGCCCCATTCTTGCCGCGCAAACTTCACATTGGCGGCACCAAGCCTCCACATCTTGACGACTGTTTACCCAGTAGAAACGTTGTCTTACTTTTGTCAGAGTTTTGTTGATGCCAAAATGTCCGCCAGACGTTCCATTATGCACTTGCTGTAGTACATCTGCTACGTGACACCTGGGGATTAACAATTTCCAAGTAACTTTCCTCCCATCTGGACTTTCCCACGCTCTCTTCAGCAGTCCATCCTCTACGATAAGGGAGTCCCATTGTGCCCATAAAGCCTTCAGCCCCACTGATTTATTTGAAATGTCCTTCCAATTGGGTCGGGTCCTTCTTTCTTTCCATTTCAGAATAGGACCAGTCTCGTTATCGTTTAACTGCGCTTCCCTTAACGACTCTTTTGTCCAATAATCTGGAACATCAATCTTAACGGTCTTCATTATTTGTACATTTTGTTGTTCTTCCTTACGGTGGCAAGGCTTGCAGCCTTTCTGACACGGTCTTTTGGAAAGGCCATCTGTTATATTCCGCGAAGTACCAGCTCGCCAGTTTTCCTGCGGCTTCTCCATTACTGCTACCCTGTCAGGGATGCGCTGACGACAGTTGCTCTGAATATGGCCCACTCTGCCACACTTATAACAGCGCATGCGTCCTCCACTCTGTCTCCCACTACTTTGCTGTTGGGTTTGTCTCGGGTCTTGAATGTTGAACTCATGACAGTTCCTCTTAATATGGCCCAATTTGCCACACATATAACAACGGATGTCTCCAGTTGGCCTCCCACTACTTCGTTGTTGGTCTTGTCGCTGCTGGGAGCCCGATTTTGTCAGTAGTTGGGTCAACATCTTGTGTAGATCAGATATCAGGTTTTGTGTTGTGTTGTCTGGCTTGTCTTCCTCCACACTCACAGCTCGTACTCTCTGATTTGGTTGTGTGGTATCCTCATAAGCAGCCTCAATCTCCAGTGCATGCACTAAAGCCTCACTAATAAGCTTATGCCTGGCCAACTTAAGAATTCGCCTGACTTCCTGGTCCCTTACTCCATCAATAAATGTACCAACTGCTAACTGTTGTTGAAATTCCATTGGTGCATCAGGATAGGCTAGATGGGCTAATCTTTCTACCGCAGCTTCGAACTCCTGGAGGCTTTCTCCACCTCGTTGTCCGCGTGATTTGAGCTGAGCCTGATATACTTGGGCGAGATGTTGGTCGCCATATCTTAGTTCTAACGCTGCCTCCAAAATGCTAAAGTTTTGTTGCTGTGCGGCAGGAATTGTTTGGAGCAGGTCTAATGCTTGGCCCCTTAGTGATAATACCAATGCTGTTGCTTTTTCCTCATCGTTCCAGTTATTTGAACGTGCAGCTGCCTCAAATTGTCTCTTATATGTTGACCATGAACTTTGACCGTCGAAGGAAGGTGGTTGTAACCTAGTACCAGACGACAGTACTAATTGGCCACTCTTCTCTCTTAATTGTTGCTTGAGTCGGGCTACTTCTCCTCTGACTTCGGTTATTTCCCCTTCAACTTGACTGAATTTTTCTTTAACTTCACTGACCTCTCCTTTAACCTCACTGACCTCTCCTTTAACTTCATTAACTTGTCCTTCGACTTCACAGACTTTCCCTGCGACTTCAGTGACTTTTTCGATAACATCTCCTTTAAATTTTTCAGTGAGGGAGAAAATGGCTGCCTGCTGTTCCTCTAGGCTTCTTTTTATATCTTGGTTTTCCTCCAATCGTCTTATTTCCAAGCCCTCCATCATTTTTCTTAAGTCATGTTTTCTTCCTGGCGTTTTCTCTCTTGAGCTTCCATAATCTTTCTCTGTTCGTCTTTCTCTTCTTGTCGTATTCTCTCTTGTTCTTCTTTTTCTTCTTGTCGTATTCTCTCTTGTTCTTCTTTTTCTTCTTGTCGTCTTCTCTCTTGTTCTTCCTTGTCTTCCTGTCGTCTTCTCTCTTGTTCTTCTTTGTCTTCCTGTCGTCTTCTTTCTTGATCTTCCATAATCTTCCTTTGTTCATCTTTCTCTTCCTGTCGCTTTCTTTCTTGATCTTCCATAATTTTTCTTTGTTCTTGCATTTGTTGCACCAATGCTGCAAGTAAGTCTTGTGTTTGTTTCTCCGCCATGCTTCTTGTTGTTGGCATTAATTCACGACACGTAAATCAGTTCAAAATAAAGTTTATTACACTATAAAATCCGTACAATGTTGATATCGCGTCTATTTTAATAATGGAATGTTCCAGAAAAATCTCGAAACAGCACTAGAAAGTCTTATTTAGAGTCTATACCTCTTCTGTGGTGACAAAATTCACGTATCTCCACTAATTGTGCAATGGAATGTTCGAGAATTTTCACGAAATATCACTAATAAGTCTTGTTTTGAGTCTATAACACGTTTCCGTTAACACAGTCTACGTATCTTCTGTGGTTTCCAAATCGAATGTTCTAGAATTGTCACTAAAAGTCACTTATAGTCTTGTTTTTTAAGTCTACAACACGTTCCCGTCGACACAATTCACGTATCTCCTGTAGTTTCCAAATAGAATGTTCTAGAATTTTTCCGAAATTGCACTAGTAGTCCTTTTTCTCAGTCTACAACACGTTATTACTAACGGCACTCGCGTGTTTGCAGTTATTTCTAAATCGAATGTTCTAGAAACGTCTCGAAAATCCACTTTAAAGTCACTATTCAGTCCAGAAATAGTCCTCCAAACACTGTCCAGTAGCTTAATTCTTCGTGTTACCACTAATTTCTGAGAAGAACACTGTAGAACCTTTTCGAATATTCCAGAAATTTCTCTTCCAATCCACTTCCGACACCAAATTGTTACGTGTTTGCTATCCCCACAAACACCTATACTCGTAGATTCGTCGATTGAAAGTCCAGGTAACACTTAATCACTACTTTATTTACTAATTAACAATTAATAACAATAGAATAATTAATGTCTTAACTATAATCACAACTGAACACTTATAAGTCTCTTTCTTATTGCTTCTTCACTCGTTCACGTTCAACTTAAGATTAAGACTCGGCCCACCGTGCATCTTATTTATACATCCGTTCACACAATCTAGGGCACTCCAGAATATTCCCGGCCGTTCGTGTACAATTCCAGCCTAATCTAACCAGTCTGCACAGTCCAGTGGCGTAACAATATTTAATACTAAATATCCAGAACGACCCATAACTCAACCGAGAGTGAGTAAAATTGAAAAAAATTCAGAGAGGCTGGTACGGTGGAAGATTTACCTAAAACAGGTCACCCAGGTGTTGATGAGGATACAAAATTAAATATTTTACTAACTGTTGAAAAAATCCACATACCAGCATTTGCCAGGTTGGTCGCGATTACGATGTTACTAAAACGTCAGTACATGCAGCATTAAAATTTAAAAAATGGCATCCCTTTAAGATTCACCTTGTGCAAGAACTAAGTGATGATGATCCAGATCGGAGGATACAATATTGTGAAACAATGATGAATATGTGGAATGGTGATAAAAAACATTATTTTGTTCGATGAATGCACTTTCAAATTAAATGGTGAAGTGAATCGTCAGAACTGTAGATACTGGGCAAGGGAAAATCCTCGATGGATGCGGGAGCAGCACACGCAGTATCCACAAAAGATAAATATGTGGGCGGGAATTAGACGTGGAGCCATCGAAGGGCCACCAAGGTCACCGAACCTCAATCCATTATATTATTTTCTGTGGGGCTATTTAAAAAACTTAGTTTATAAAACCAAACCAGAAACCGTTGTTGAATTAAAAGAGAGAACTCAAACAGAAATAAATAACATTTGTCAGGAAACTATAAACAAGATTCAGCAATACTTTAATCATCATTTAGGGTACTGTCAGCTACGACAAGGAGTACAGTTCGACATTTACTATAAATTATTTTTATTGTTAACTAACTATTAGTTATAGTGACTATTACTTGTTGAAACAAAACATGAAAAATTAATAAATTCTTATATTCAAAATGGCCGCATCTTTCAATTTATCAATATTAGACCCTAAGTGTGATACATTTTTGGAATCAGCTGTTGATTCAAAATACAAAAATGGAAAAATATAGAGGGTACATCATGTAGTGCTTTATTTTCTAATTCCAATTGGAATGACGTGAAATTCTCCAGTATCACTCTGTAGCTCTCGCCGTTAAGTGTAACAGCAAATTCAACTTATGATGCAGTAGCAGACATTTAAATTAAATATATCTAGGCACAAAATATTAAACATTTTTACACAATTACCAGCCCTATAAAATAATGCCATTACAAAACCTAACTGCTTAGAATAAAGAAAAAAAGGTCGTTCTATGCCAAAGCATATTGAACAGAATTCATGAAGATCCAAATTTTTTTAAACATGTTTTGTGGACAGACGAGATTACATTCACCACTGGAACATTTAATAGAAAAAGTAATAATAATATTGGGATGTTGAAAACAAAGTTATGTAAATTCGGCGTAAGCGCTCGTAGATCAATTCGCGTGTGGTGTGGTATATTAAAATAATAATAGTATTGGTTCATTATTATTTGTGGGTAATTTAATTGATGCGAGATGTCGCAATTATTTAAATAATGAAATAGAAGAGTTTTTAGAAAACACGTCGCTGACTATTTACAATTAAATAGTTTGGCATATGGACTGGGCATCTTGCCAGAATACTCAAGTGGTAGTCACATTTTTGATTAATAAATATCAACTTTGGATTGGAAGGCATAGAGTTTTTCGATGGCCAACAAACAGCCCCGATCTAACTCCATTAGATGCACTTTTATGGGTATGTTTGAAAAACAAAGTTTACGCACAATGGTCTGTGGACGTTGAGGAATTAAAACAAAGAATTAAGAATGAAATTCATTTCCTCAATACTCAAAAACCCGAAAGGCACTCTTGGCGTCGGAATCTCAAATTCTCCATCTGAATTCTCTCATCTCAGTTGATATGTATGTGTATTTCTTACCGAATGCGGTCTTTAAGTACCGCGATAGAAGCCAGGGTTAATATAGACACGATTTGAGTTTCCCCTACAAGACACAATCAAGAGGGGTAAAGCCGGACGATCTGGGTGACCAGGAGATGTGACCAAACATGGAGATGGCCTTACTGTAAAAAGCCCTCTCTCTGATGGTGTTCATAGAGTCTCTTACGATATGTACCAGCTAAAACCATGCGTTACCTAATTCTTGCACCTCTATCTTTAATGATTCCACAACACTATACCCTAGTGACGGTAAGCGCGTGGCAGGCCGCATTTTCAAAAAATTATGAATCAATTATTCCGGCCGACGACAATTAGCACTAAACAGTCACCTTAGGCTATACTATTGTTTTCTCAGCTGCCTAATATCAACAATTTCGCTTATTAATCTAACCTTCTAAATCAAAGTGAGCTTTATCACTGAAGATTACGCTACGAAAATCATCGTTGTTAAAAAACAGTTCAAGCATCGTTTCACAAAAAAAAATTCTGTTTCAGAGATTATGTAGGTTTCACAGCTTGACTGGTTAGATTTTGTAAGGGTGAATGTACGTAATCTTACTTAAAATTCGCTACATATTGAACGACTAATTCGTAAAGCGCGCTTGTTTTCGCGCAGAGCCAACACCTCCTAAATTACAGGAGTTGTTGGCAGAGCGCCCTGGGTTCCAAGTAATGACTAGAGCTGTCCGAGGTGGCTGGAGTACAGCCACGGTCTTGCGATGGCGTCACACGTGCCGATTTAGAAGTGATTTACGCTGCAGTCTTATTTGAAAGGTTAATGCGTGAGGTTGTACCTATAAATTATACATAATGTCAAACGCGCCAAAGGGTAAAAAACGACCGTACGCGGACACAGTGAATAAATTTATCGGTGAATTTCCGGATTTATTCTATGACGGATGTAAAATAAATTGTAAAGTTTGTAATCAAGACTTAATGTGCTGGCACAAAATAGATTGTCGTCGTCATCAACACCGTGCAACATCAAAATAAAAAAAATGGCATGCCTTTGACAACTCAGTTTATGTTTGATTTATTGTTAATGTTAATAGCCTGTAATATTCCGCTACACATACTGGATAAACAACCATTTCGGAAGTTTTGGAACAAATATAATCCCCAGGTGAACTTACCAAGTCGTACATCGTTACGTAGATATATTCCAGCTGTTCGTGAAGACATTGTAAATAGGATTAAATGTGGATTAAAAAATACACGGCTCTGGTTATGTATTGACGAGACGACAGATTGTAAAAAAATTTTATTTTAAATATTATAGTACGTGTACTGGGCCCTCTTAAACTAACATTTCCACTTTTACTAGCTAGTAAAAGACTAACTGCGTGTACTGGCGAAATAATTACGGGGTGTTGGAGACATTCGAAAAATTTGAACTTTCAACAAGTCAAGTATTGATGTTTGTGACTGATGGTGCTGCGATAATGCGCATGGTAGGGCGTTCTTTTCAAAGAGACAATTGTAGGTTTTTACATGTTACGTGTAAAGTGCATGCGTTACATCTTGTGGCAGAAACGATTCGAAAATGTTTTCCAGAGGTAGATGCATTAATAGCAAATACAAAAAAAGTTTTTCTCAAATCTCCTAAACGGCTTCGAGCATTTCACAGACAGTGTCCTGGTATCCCTGAACCACCAGAGCCGATTCTTACACGTTGGAGAACGTGGTTGAAAGCGGCTTTTTATTATGCTGAATATTTTCAGCAAATAAAAGCTGTGATACTACAGTTCAACCCTAACGAGGCTGCAGCTATTAGGGAAAACCAGACAAGCTTTCAAGACGTTTCCCTTGAAACAGATTTAAAAACTATTAATAACAATTATAAAGGACTACACGACACAATAGAAAAATTGCAAAATAGTTCGTTGTCGTTAGTGGAATCGCTGCAAATAGTGAACGACGTAAATACACAGCTACAGGCTATAAATGACGCAAAAAATAATCGCGTTAGTGAAAAATTCGAGAGTGTATTACAGAAAGATCCTGATTTTAGCAAATTAAGACAAAGGTGCATCTACAACTTCGTTAAGTGAGTTCACAGATTGTTTTACTTATGCCTGTATTACATCCGTAGATGTCGAATGGTCATTTTCAAAATGCAAAACATATTTTTTCACCAAAGCGAACATCGCTGACGGAGACAGCTGTAGAAACATACCTGATGCTATTATACTATAGATCTTCCCCACTTTGTGATGACGACAACCAAACTACTTCATAAATCTGCTTAAAAGGGTGAGTTTTATACAAATTTTTATAAAATGTAACATTATTGTTAAAATTTATTTCCATTTACTGTACTTATTTAAGTATTATGATATGATGTAAACATATGAGTCATATGACGGCTCTGTCGGCCAGGTGACCTCGGACAGCTCTAGTAATGACAGACCGCACAGTTTGCACATTTTCTAGTGCTTTTATGGACATATGCCGATTTCTTGTTTACATATGAATTTGTTTCCTTGAAGTTTCTTATAATTTCACCAAATTTATGCTTGCTGCATCAACTAAACGCTGATTTATTGAAGCGGGTAAAAAACGTTTAACGCGCGTTTATGTAACAAGCATTTAATTGCATTTAAATACGCCTCGATGAAATATGCACAATGCATTTTAGACCAACAGTGTTCCATCGTGACTAGCGCATCTCTGCCCTAATTTATGAAAACCTAGCAACTACGTTTTGAGCAGGTTTACAGGAGAAGCAAATTTTAAAATCATTCTCAGCCGTATATAGGGCAATAATATTAATTAAGATTTCATATATGGTTTAAGTATGCGTTAGACAGTGACAGAAAATATACCAAGTAGATAAAATTGTACGTAGAAATCATAAATGCATTAAATTTTTAAAACAGCAAGTTTAGGTACTAGGATTTCACTAAGTAGAACAGATCTGTAATCAACTGGTAATAGACAGTTTCATACCTCCATTCCTTGTATAAACCTTCTTGCACACTTACGATAATTATGTGCGAGTTGGACGTATAGGTTTTAGAGATGATGTTTTTCAAAAAACATTCAGATTTTAGGGTTTGTAATAAATAAAGCGTTTGCATGTGGAAGTTTTTCAACGTTTACATTTTCATTGTATGATAATTTAATTCATTTATCAATTTTCGGCCTACCGCACAGAAAACAATTAACCCTTCAACCCCCACGCACTCTAATGCACATATCCCACACCCTAGTTTGACTATACTGACAAGTTTGGTAAAAACAGTTTGCTGTCCCATCACCAATTAATTTTAATTGTTTGTTTTGCGATTACACTATTTTTGTTTTATTTTGTTTATTTTAGGCACATAAATTTTAGACTAAACTACCACTACAGTTTGCAAAGTAACGCTTGATAGTTTCTTTTAACCCGTGCGATTTATAGGATACTACAGAGTGTGCTACATAAGCAAGTCACTCCAATTCCTGTTTTCATTACATGTCAAAAAATTACTAGTCTCTATGACCATCAACAAAGTGGGCATCATCGGGAGATGACTAAAACAATAAACGAGATGAGTTTTAATCACCTCCTGAAGATAGCAACTTGCTTGGCGAAACTCACGTCGAGTAATAGTACTGAGTATTTTAGTGTTTGTGGAAACTACTTGTTAGTGTCGCCACATAAACGGTTCCAAACCACTTCAGGATTTAGTAGGCTTAAAAGCTACTGTTATTTATTTTTGTTATCCTATAAAATGTTCAAAAGGATGCACGTATATTTCCTGGCAACTTAGCTATGTGGGCCACTTTCCCAAAGCCAATAAAAACAAAAGAGATTAAAAACAAATGTTTGCTGTGCATTTTCAATAATAGCTGGCGCGATTAATTGAATTTATTCCTAAATCCACCGTTTCAATATTGTTGAACATATTTTTATACGCATCATATTTTAAGCAACTCCATAGGAAAAAATCAGGGTTCTTTAGATCTGGAGACCTTGCTGGCCACCAATCCATCTGGTTGGAAAAACTTAGTTTAAGCATTCTTGAACAGGTCTTGCCTAATAAGATGAAACTTCGTTCTGCTAGTACCAAATAGTATTATCAGGTAAAGCAGGATCTTCCTGAATGAAATATCAAACTGACAGAATGGGATTATATTATTTTAAAAAAAACCGGGCCTCAGTTAAAGTTCCTTAAAAAATATGTTAATCTTTTGAGATGCTGAGCGTGCATTTCGATCATTCAATGTGGATTTACTTCTGCTCATAACCGATAATTTATCCTATTAATAATTTTTTCGACAAATGCCCATCGCTTCCATTTTATTATTACTACTTTTTTTTTTCGGAATATCCGATGACGGACAATCCTCCCGTGACCTCCAACGCCTCACGGGAGTCGCACTGGTGCATTAACTACAGACACTCCCCACATTCCGCAGGGTTAGTCATTGTAGGTACCAGAATCGTGTGCCCTAAGCAGACAGAGAGGCTTTATCCCTCCGAGTACTCTGATTATTACGACGACAATTTTTACCGAGTAGCCTGGGTACAGCACTTGAAGCTCGTACCGGAGATCGCGATAGTTAGTCCGTTTCTCCTCCTCCTTCAAGGTGATGTCTTTCTGCGCAGGTGCCGAGAACTCGATGACATACATCACCTTGAGTTATTATTATTATTATTAATATTATTTTTTTACCGGAATAACCGATGCCGAACAGTCCTCCCCTGGACTCCGACACCTCACGGGAGTAGCGCCGGCGCATTAACTACAGCCACTTCCCATATTTCTCATGCTAGTGACTGTAGATACCAATATCGTGTGCCCTAAGCAGACGGAGAGAACTCAGAAAGACCGCCTTCAGCATATGACCTACCAGCCACTCGGCTGATTTTTGGCAAGTCGGTATGGTCTTCAGTTCCGAGAACCACGTAGGCTTTATCCCTTCGAGTATACCGATTATTAAGACGACCATTTTGACCGAATAGTCTGGCTACAACACTTATTATTGTTATTATTATTATTATTATTCGGTAGAACCCATGCCGAACAGTCCTCCCGTGGACTCCGACACCTTACGGGAGTAGCGTCGGTGCATTAACAGCCACTTCCCACATCTCGCAGGGTTAGAGACTTTAGATACCAGGATCGTGTGCCCTAAGCAGATGGAGTGAACCCAGAATGACCTCCTTCTGCATTTGGCCTGTAAGCCATTCGGCTGGCTGATTTTTGGCAGGCCGGTATGATCTTCAATTCCGAAAGCAACGTACGCTTTATCCCTCCCAGTACACCGATTATCAGGATGACCATAATTAATTAATTAATTTTATATTTTTACGTTTTGTTCTGTTGTGGCATCAATTTTGAGAACGTGAATAATGAATTGCACATTGTAGAAACATGTGTTTTTCACTAACCAGTCAAGTGTCCTCATGCTATTGCGCTATACTTGTCGCGCACCCACGTATGCGGGATTCTAAGAAAGTGCGGTTTTATGAAACAATATTTTTCATAATATGCAAAGCTTTTAAAATTAATATTTTAAAAAAACTTTATATTTATTAGATATGTATATATACATATATACAAAACATATAATAACAATAATAATAAGTAATTAGATAATTAGTAATTACGAAATCCATGTTTCATTAGGAAATAATGCATTGTAACTAAATATAATTATTGTATTGGTTATTGCTACTTAATTATAGTAATTAAAATATAACTTCAGACTAACAAAACTCACAAACTTTGAATAAATTATCTCCAAGATGATGGTTCGTAAATGAAATTTGAGAAATTATATTAAAAGGTAAATTCAGAAATGAAATGAAGAGCTACAAAATCAAATATTTAATTTGACTAGCAAAACCAAACAAATGTAGGAACTCGTTGGAAACTTCAAACGTGCAGGCTTGAATCTAATTTATTCAATCAAATGCATAATCTACAAAGAAAATGAAATGGTTTATAATAAATTACCTGACAGAAATACAACGGGATTTTATCAAATATGAAAATATAAAAGTGTCTTTCGTATCTGAAATTTTTCTAAAATTTTAGTATTATTCGAATAATTTGAACTATACTCTAGTTTTTCCAGTGAATTATTCAATGAAGAATATAGTGTATACAGTTGTGATCGGGAGTCAAAGAAGTCTAATAAATCTGATGGTGGTGATTTACATAGAGAGAATAATTTTCAAATCAAAAAAGCTATATATATATATATTGACAAGTTATATTTTCCATTAAAGCAAAACACTCTTCAAGTGAATAATTTATTTTATATGGAACGTCAATTTTCTTTGCACAAACATGCAAATTGATTACAATAAACTGATGAACAGAGGAATTCAGTATTGTCTTCTAAGTCGCTATTGTAATACAGCTCTAAGATGACAAAAGTTCGGGATTCTTGTTCTCTAATGTTGAATTTGGAATAGGTTGGAACCTTTGATGCGAAGATAACACTGACGTAGTTTTCCACGAAACACTATATACTGCACTCGACGCGCGTTTCGCCAACCAACTTGGTTTAGTATTTAGTGTTTTGGCGTTTCGTGGAAAACTACGTCAGTGTTTTCTAATGTTGAAGGAGATTAGTCACAAACAACAGTATATGGACTGTGGATGAAATTGCAAGGCATTTGACAATATCGATCACAAAATCCTATTGATAAATAAACTTAACGCTTACGATATATGTGATCCAGGGCTAAATAGGGATGCCGATTTTTTTGTAAAAAGAATCGATCTTTGAATCGATTTGAATCGTTTCCTAAAAATATCTATTCAATAATAAATCAAAACGAAAAACTCGATCCATTGAAAATCGATTCTTTAATAGGTGATCAGTTGAAGTTGACATAGTGAGACTAGTAATACCAAAAATAAACTGTGTATTAATTATAAATTTTATTTTTTACTAACAACCTCAAATCATGTATTAAAATACACGGTAAATGTTTAATTCTTTTATTACATAACTTTTATGTTACAATTCTACGAATCATGTAGGTATTTCCGTTCCCTTTCCATGTATTTTACCAGAACAAAATCCAAAAACTACACTAATACAGCCAACTTTTAGGAAATCAAAAAGACAAAATTGAAACAAACGAAAAGTCGGGGATTTACGAAATTAGCTGTAAGGACTGTAATCAAAAATATGTTGGACAGACTAGATGATCAATTCAAACTAGATTCAAAGAGCATATGGCCCATCTCAAATATGGTAGAACAGATAAGTCTAGTGTAGCCCAACATGCATTTGAGAACCATAAAATAGATATTAACAATTTAAGATTAATTAGGAATGTAACAAATAATTTCTTCTTCCAAGTGGCTGTGGTTAAATAATATTAGAAAAATGTTCATGCGTTGAAAGATCCTCAACCCACTACAAGCAAAGAATGTCAGGAAGATGTGTAAGATGGTAATTTTCATAAATTACAAAGAAAGTTTCAAAACAGCATGCCAGCAGTCACAAAAAAAAGTTTTAAATGTTTACAGACATATAAAAAAAGTGAAAGAGAAACTGGAGCCGTGTAAAAACAGTCTACTTAACAGAAGTTTCAGAACGAACTGTTTATAAATTAATTTAGGAAGGGCAACATAAACGAAAAGCTAGTCAATAATAATAATTTAATATGTTAAATTATCATCGGCGAAACTGAGCAACAAGAGAATTACTTGCTAATTTTAATTTAGAGTTAGATTTTAAGTTAGTGTAAAACAGAATAAGATTTTTTAAATTTACAGAAGCGGTATCAAATTTCTATTTATCCAAGATACTACTTTTAAATCTGTGATATTATTGTGTTCATTGAAATACACAGAAATTTGAAGTACGAAATAAGAATATAAACATGCAGAAATAAAATAATCTATGTTAGGTAACTAAGAAAAATAAAATATGGGATTAAATAAAAATATAATGCCAAAAATTTTTTTTGCTATTATTTCTAACTTTTACAAAAAACTTATCACAGATCAAGTATAACATATATCTTTTTAAATAATTTTCCCGGCTATTTGCCAAAACGCTGAAACTTGGATTATAAAAAAAATAATAATATGCACATTATGTTCAGTACGACTGACTTAATAATGTTATTTTAAATTCTAATTACTCTGTTCAGTAAAACCGAAAATAAATAAAACAGAAATACTCACCAGTTGAACAATGACTTCAAAACTTTAAAACATCCACAGCACGTGTCTCTGCATCTTTGCTTCGTCAGTATGACCCTTTGAAAGCCTCGAAAGTAACTGCGGATCTTAGTAAATCCTAATGTAATAAATATTAATGGCTTCAGAGAACAGAATAATTGAAATTATATAGTGGAAATACCAGTAGAGATGTTCTAACCCTAAATTAAAACAAGGAAAAGTAAAACATTTATAATAAAAATAATAAGAACAGTAGTAACTTTGTTTGAAAACTAAACAAAGAGCAGTTTTCACATTATAATCACAAATCCACTTATTTTTATTATAAATGCTCTGGTAAAGACTAAAGCCTATGTAGTGGGTGATGGGATCAAAATTGTTAATTTCAAAAATTTATTTTCAATTTGTCGACGTTTCGTTTATTATTATAAACTTTATTAGGATACTGAAATTACAAAATCCTAATGGAATTACGTAATTTAAAAAGTATTAAAAGTTTAAGTTAAAACATTTTGAAGGACATACTTTGTTGTATGTGTAACGGTCAAAGTCACATTTAGGAACTTTATGGGTATGACACCCTATATAATATTAAAGTTTGGTTATAGTAGGTGTAACTAACTTTGTTTTACAGCTTCTTGTCATGTAAGCCTTATAAAAAGTTATGTATTTCGTTTGGTTATATATTTAGTAATTTCCCGTAATTTATAAAGTTTGTATTTCTTGATTTACTAAACGTTTATTATGTTGCAGCTTTCCAGTCGCTGATAAAATTCTACATTCTCTAGAAATTATGATACACGTTTGTTTTTATTATGATAACCTAACTAGTTTCTTCAATTATACTTTATTTTTTAATGTATAATAACTTTAGATTAGCAGGTAACCCATACTTACTTTGATTGATTAAGCATTTAAAGATTTCTTTTAATTCAGTTTAGTTTATTTAACCAAATTTATTTCATTCTCTAATTTATGACATCAGCTATCAAGTAGTATCGACCTCTAACATTGATCATGGATAATAAACGAGCATTGATTAACAAGTGACAGTTAGACTTCTTTACTCTGTTTGGTTTGCACCTAAGCTCAGGTAACTGATAGATTTTATATCTAAAAATAGTTATTGTAATTGTTAAACCATTTTCTTTAATAACTTAATTTCAGTAAAGATCTTAAGCTTATTTATAATTGAGTATTTTGTTGTTGACTACCTTTTTTTTATGTATAAATCTGTGTTTGGTATTTTTAGATCTATTAGGTTGGCAACTCTGCCGCATTTCTTGTATTAATAAAGTTTACCTTATACCTAGGGAGATGAAAAATACCATTCGATTTCAATTTCTGAACTGGTAAGGATCATAGTTACTCATCAACTTGGTTTAATAAGTTATTTAATTAACTATTTTTGATTAGTTTAATAAAAGTGCTTTCATCATCAAAGTGGTAATTATTGTTTTTTTTAAGGCTTATTAAAACATTTGATTAAAAACAATAATTTTTGGAAATATTATTTTTACTATTCGTTTTCTTTCTGTTTCTTTTTACATTTAAATATTGTAGTATTAACACCATTTTTTCCTTTATTTTATCTTATTGCAACTCAGGTCATACCAGCAAAACTTAAAATACCATTAAAACCCTAGTTGTAAAACTCCACTTGAAAATCTTACATTTTGTAATGAAACTTATTGATCGTTTCGTATATCTATAAAACCTACGTATCATACATTGCATATAAAGGTATATCGTTGTAAGTTTTACAACGATTAATACAACTAAAAGTTATAAGGATTATCCGAAGATAATAACGTTATTATCTATAGTTTTTTTCATAATTATTTTTATAAATAATTATTCATGGGTATTGTGAATTAGCAATAACCTAAATTAACCTCAACACTACTTACGGGACTGGATTACATATAGGACATACTAGGTTTTGCCAGGGACTGGAGAGCGTCGCCAGATAGCATCGATGAATAGTTACCCCGAGACGGAGAAGTTTCCCTGTTCCGAGACTTCCCTAGGCTTGGTGAGACCCTATCGTACGATTGTTTCGCATTATTTAAATTTCTTGTTCCTCTGTTTTTGTTTTGTACATGTTTTTATCTCTATCATACTGTATGCTTTATTTAGATTTAAAAATAAAATTAAAATTTTTTTCGTAATTTCAAAATGTTTTGTTTTGTGTACCATTTATACAGATTTTTAAAAATATATTTTTATTCACTTTTAATTGGTATTCTTGTTTGTTTTCTATAAAAAGGGTTTGTCTATAGGAACCTGATTCTGTGTGGTGAGAGGTATTTAAACATAACTTACTATAGATTACGCCCATGGGTAACACCTAATAATTAATAACCTATTTTCCACGCAGAAACCGATTGCTAGTGACCTGATAATCTGGAAGAATTTAATGTAACATCATAAGGAACTTTCCTAACCCAAGACTGAAGCCTTCCGACTTAAACCAATAAGGCCGTTAGCACCAATATTCTGTATACTTCTACACAAATTCTTTCTTAAGGAAGTACACGGCACAACTTCAAAGTAGTGCAATTTTTTAAAACCGAGTGTAAATATTTTAAACGCACCTACGTATATAAGGCAGTACAAATTAGCATGAATAAAATCACAGGGTCCCTCAATGAAACCTTTTTCGAAAGATCAATTCATTTGGGCGTTCCGAAATCATCGTTAATTACTCGTAACTCCTTTTTAAATCGGTTTGATGTAATTATAGATCTCAGATCACCCCAATTATGTAATTAATTAGAGATAAAAAGCATTAAAGCTTTAATGTTCAACAGTTAATTTAATTTAGAGTAATTGGTGGAATAAGTTTTTATTAGAATCTTAACGACTGGCATTTATTCAATTAATGTATTATTAGAATTCAGCAATTATGATGTTTTTAGATCGTGTTTTCCGACCGTCTTGCCTATTATGTAGTTAACTCGCTCATTTATACACCTACAAAAAAAATAATTTTAATATTAATCCTGTTTCAATAACACATGCCTGCATGGTTTTAGGGGTCTACAGTTTTTTTACATTTTTAGAGTAAATCGTTCTGAACTCTGCAGTATTATTAGTTTTCATGTATCACGCACTATTTACTCTAAACATACATAACGACATTATTAGTAATTAATACATATCTTTTTAAAATAAAATTGTTAAGGACCACTGCCTTTTAATCTAGACGTTTCTAGTTAGAACCAGAATATACACATAGTATTCGAAAAGCACATACAGCAGTCAGTAGTAAGTTAACTGTGGTTGAATGTGTGTTTACAGTATATAATGGCGTGATAAAGTTATTAAAAATTTGTCATATCCCCAAGACATTGTAAAAACAGCGCCGATGTGTTTTGTTACATTTGTGGTTCATATACAGTTAAAAAAAAGACAAAGAAATATTACGGAATTCGTGAAAAGAAGTTATCATGCGTACTTTGGTGTAAAGCTTGGAGACCAAGACAAAACATGGGCGCCACACAGAGCTTGTCATACATGTGTTGAATTGTTACGGAAGTGGACTCAAAATAAAAAGAAATCCTTACCTTTCGGCATACCAATGGTGTGGCGGGAACCCAGCAATCATGCAGAAGATTGTTACTTTTGCTTGTGTGACGTAAGTGGCTTTAATACTAAAAATAAGAAAAAAATATTTTATCCGAACCTTCCATCAGCAATAAGGCCAGTAGCGCATGGGCCAGATGTACCTGTACCTGCTGTACCAGAGAATTATACTCTTTTGTCGTCTGATTCTGATTCGCAATTAGAAATTGAAGATGCGGATGAAGACTTTTCATTGCAAAGTACCTACTCAGCCTCAGCTTTTTACTCAGAATGAACTAAACGATTTAATTCGTGACTTAGGACTTTCAAAAGAGTCTGCTGAAGTTTTGGGATCTAGACTGAGTGAAAAGAATTTACTTCTTCCAGGAACGACATTCTCATGGTATAGAAAACGTGAAACTGAATTTTTAGAATACTTTGATCAAGAGGGATCCCTTGTTTACTGCCGTCATGTTCCAGGATTGGTTAGCAAGTTAGGAGCATCCATTTATCAACCAAATGACTGGAAGTTGTTCATAGACTCATCTAAAAGGAGTTTAAGGGTGTATTGTTGCATAATGGTAATATATACGCATTAGTCCCGGTTGCACACTCTGTTCATTTAAAAGAAAGATATGAAGATTTGAAACTCCTACTTGGAAAGGTGAAATATGCAGACCACAACTGGATGTTATGTGGAGATTTTAAAATCTTAGGTATGCTCGTAGGCCAACAATCTGGCTATACTAAAATGCCCTGTTTCTTATGCGAATGGGACAGTAGAGCACGAGGTGAACATTGGCAAAAGAAAGAATGGCCACGTAGAATTAATTTAGTACCTGGTTCAAAAAATATTGTACAAGAAAGTTTGGTCGATCCGAAAAAAGTTCTTCTGCCTCCGTTACACATTAAGTTGGGGCTAATGAAGCAATTTGTTAAAGCTCTCGACAAAAACTATAACTGCTTCAAGTATTTATGTTCAAAGTTTACTATTTTATCAGAAGCCAAGCTTAAGGAAGATATTTTTGTTGGGCCTCAAATTAGAGAGTTAATGAAAGACAGAGTGTTTGACTCAACAATGAATGATAAAGAAAAGGCTCCATGGGTTGGCGTCAAAAATGTAGTTCAAAAGTTCTTAGGTAATAACAGAGATCCTGATTTCAAGAATATAGTCAACGATATGTTAGAAAATTATAAAACATTGGGGTGCAATATAAGTTTGAAACTTCATGTTCTTCATTCCCATCTTGACTATTTTCCAGAAAATCTCGAGGCGGTGAATGAAGAATAAGGTGAAAGATTTCACCAGGACATTAAACAGACGGTGATGAGATATCAAGGAAGATGGAACGTCGCCATGATGGCTGACTATTGTTGGTGTTTAAAGGGAGAATCTTCTGAAGGTGAAACTTAACATAAACGGGCTTCAACTAAGCGTTCATTTGAAAATAAAAGAAAGCGTTTTCATTCGCAAAGAGACATGTAAAAATGTTAACAACTTTTTTGTAATATTATTTTCTTGTAGGTACTTGTAAATTTTGATTTAAATTTTGTAATTAAAAATGAGAAGTATTTTACTGTAATGCATTATTTTAATACATTTTATTAGAAAACCGTTCATGTATTTTTACTTTGTGAAAAAACCTTGCGTGATAAAGCAAAATGCTAGTCATTTTTGGATTCGCCATGAAACAGTCTTACAGAATTACATTAAAATATAGAAACCCCCCCACCATAAGTTTTGCAGGTCTATGTAATTATTTATTTATTTAGTTGCACCACCCCACAATACAGAATCAATTATTGGGTGAAAAAATTACAATGACTGAATTTGGACAAAAAAAAAAATACTGTTAATTAATTACGTAAATACACAGCTTACAAATAGTTACTAAAAAGGAACATTTACATAAAAACGATTGATAAGAAATGTGCGTGTAATATTCTCAATATTTGAGTGATACCATCAAGCTGATCCTCCACAGACATAGATATCGTGCTTATAAAATACAGAGGTGAACATTTAATTATGTCAGTTCGAGGGATTGGAAAATAAAATGTCTTTAGATGACGTGTTTCAAATACTGGTACTTGAAACTTCAACATATTTAAAGTATTTGGACAGTCGACTAAATTATGGATTATTCTGTGTAAAAACAACACAGAACTAAGTTTCCTGCGGCAACTAATCAAGTGGAAAGCACTAGTCGAGTGTTCATTAACAACTTTATATGATACAAATTTTAGATATCATCTTTTAATGTTTTCAAATCTATTACAATAATTGCTGTATTCGGAAATCCATGTAAATAAGCGATATTTAAGCGTGGATTTAAAATAGATTACAGAGCAAATTCAACAAATCAATGTCGTCAAAGCTATTCGAGTTTCTGTTTACGAAATTCAGAGTTTTATATGTAGATAGGATAATATGTCAACATGCTTGTTAAAACTCAGATTCGAATCTAATAAATCAACTTAAATACTTATGTGAAAAGTTTTAATTGGGGATTTGTTCGTCTTTGGACATTGATGAAAAACTGAAATATTTTTACAAAATATTACACTACTCTAGAAATGTGTTTCCCCATAAAATGTAAAATTTTACACATTGACAAAAAAATTAAGTTAGACTGGTTCACCGATTGCGTGTCACATAATATGTTAGTGAGTAAAGTAAATTTTTATAATTTTTCGGACAGTAGTAAACAGTTAATTCTATCCTATCTGACAGACAGAATTTGTCAATTTCAACAATGCCAATTTAGATTTATTAGACATTAAATTTGGCGTACCCCAAGGTTCTGTTTTAGGACCAGTACTGTTTCTTATTTATGTCAATGACTTGCCTAATAGTACGAATTTAGTGAATGTCGTCCTTTTTGCTAACGATACACACTGGTCCACATTCATAGTGACATAAATATTTTGTTATCGAATGCAAAATGCAGTCTAAATACTGTCCAAGACTGGTTTTTAAGTAACCAGTAGTCCAGAATAAAGACAATACTTCTGGTATGGGGCCATTCATCTCATACCACAACAGCATTCTCATTGCAAAGGAAAGCTGTAAGAATCATTGCAGAATTAACATACAGTGCTGATTGTAATAATGCCTTTTAACAACAAAAAATACTTACCTTGCCTTGTGCATATATATTGTCTTGTCTACATAAAAGATAACCTAAATAATTATTCGACACATGATATTTTACATTCTTATTCAACTCGTAATAAAGGCAAAATTAACTTAAATTTTTTCTAGAAATGGGATAAATTGTTACGTAATAATTTTCTTTAACTTATTACCGGATGCTATTCAAGAACTTGTCTCCAAACGT
This sequence comes from Rhamnusium bicolor, assembly GCA_029963845.1. Taxonomy (NCBI): domain Eukaryota; kingdom Metazoa; phylum Arthropoda; class Insecta; order Coleoptera; family Cerambycidae; genus Rhamnusium; species Rhamnusium bicolor. The sequence goes on along the minus strand of JANEYF010002382.1, from coordinate 1,023,251 downwards.
TTTAAATTTGTGATTAAAAGTTTTTTGCTAGAGCATGCGTTTTATGACTTTGACGAATACACGTCAGCCGATTTTTCTCAGACAATGCTATAATTTTATTATCATTGTTTCCCCGTGTACAAAATGCAATTTTGATACTTATTATCATTTTTATTTTTTTACCCTTTTAGTGTTTTTATAATTTCATTATTTTTAAGTAGTTTTTTATTTTACACCTATATAATTAGCAATTTTTTTTCTTTTTTATTGTTATTTCTAATTCTGTTAATGAAGCCGACTTATCAAATATCTCTTATATTCTAGATTTGTAATTTTGTATGTATATGTATGTATGTGTTTACATGTATACACCTATTTTTCTTGTTTTTTTATGATATGTCAAAACATTATTGTGTGTTTTTGTTATCAATAAAGATCTTATCTTACCTTAACAAAACACCCAGGTTCAAAAGTTCATCTGGTCTATTTAAGATGAAACAGTTTATTTGTTTATTAAATTGCAGCAGATGGTTCCTAGTAGAAGATAAGGTAGTAAGTACACTTCTTGAACGGTCAACAGTAGTTTATTTAAAACAACTAATCAGTAATACTATCATTTAAATTTCATTGAATTAGCTCACATTGGTAAAATGGGTTCCTGAGATACTCAAGATTTGACTAGAATTTGGTTAGAGTTGACCCTACAGAATTCTATAAAAAACTTAATGCTTGCTATAATGATAACAGAGAAATTAACAAATCCTAGAAACTCAACACCATGGTCAAGTCTGTCAAAGCCTTTACTTTACAAAAATCTTTGTATATCACGTCACCTTGTTTACATGCATCAATAAACTCTCAGATAAATTAAGTGACAAGGTATAAAAGTGTGATTGTTGACCGATCCTTTACAAAAATATACTGAAAAATATTGATTTGTCTATTATACTAGTAACCGTCATATACGAAAATTCCAAATGCGTTAGCGAAATTATTGTGATAGAATCTGGAAATATTACAAATTTTAAAAGGAATTACTCCAAACTTTTATCATAAATTAAAAGTAATAGTTAGAGTAGACAAATGCGCACGCTCAATCATTAATAATGAAAGCACGTATCATCAGAACTGTTTCGTAAGTTCAGGTTTCAGTTTTAGTAAAGCTTTTAACATATTTACTTCACTGAGCTTTAAACGTTAGAGTCATTTAAGGTAGATACAGTTTTAAATATGCAAAATAATATATGATGTTTTTAGAATCTAAGTCTTTGTCAGTTTATTTGTACACAGGGTGTATCAAAATTCCATGGTAATAATTTTTTTACAAAAATTTTACTTAATTGTATTCTTCTATAATTATATACTAATATGTATACAAATTTGATTAAAAAATTCAGTTTTTTGCAAAACTGTGTGGTTGTATCTATAGAAATGCTAAAGTGATGAAATCCTATGCAAAAAGTCAATAATCAACTTAATTATAATTATTAATTCCGGAATTATTATAAATAATGTTTTTCTTACTTCAGGATGTTTACATCTTTCTCTAAAAAGATCAAGGAAAAATATCTGCAACGATCAACGTTGTAATTGTCATTTCCTGTTCTTCAAGGTTTATTAACGAACGTTGTTCTTAATAAGTCCTTTTATTTACAAAATGTGTCTCTTTCTGTTCTCCCCGTACACTGTCATTTGTAGTCAACTTAAACTTGACCTTCGTCACATCCAATCAATTTTTTTACCCAAAAAATGGTTTTTGGGTAAAGCTTTCAAACTTGGTACACATGTTCTAAAGACCAAAGACTATGATAAATTCAATGATGAGCAAAATTGGCCATTACTAAAATATAGGGCATGGATTATTATTGACAGTATCGAATGACGCTGATAATTTCAAGGTACGCTATTAAAATTTAATTGAGGTAAATGAAGGATTAAATAGAATGATTTTTTTTAGATCAGGATGATATATACTGGTATAAGTATAACAATGTAGTTAATATTAATGATAGGTTGTTAGATCTAGTTGTTGGCAATGTTGAGTGTGAAATTCATAGAGACCTTCTGCCTTTAATTAAAGAAGATCTATATCATCCGGCACTGTCTGTTAATATAAATATTTCATACCAGTGCTCTGAGAACTTTCCAAACAATCTAAATACGAAAAAAAATTTAACTTCCGTAAGGCAAACTATCCTGATCTCTATAGTTCTTTATTGGCCAAGGATTGGTCCTTTCTAAAATCATACAGTGATGTAAATCTCGCATGTGTTAAATTCTATGATGGACTATCTGCAATTTTTGAGAATCACGTACCTGTTTATAGTACCAAAAGATATAGCTATCCAACGTGGTATACGAGGGAAATTATTAATAACATAAAACTCAAAAACTATTATTTTAATAGATATAAGAAAACCGAACACATCATAAACTCATCATAATAATTTTAAGAGGCTAACATCGCTAATAAAATCACAAATAAGAACCGCTTTTAATCTGTATCTAACCAAAGTACAGCAATCCATTATAAACGACCCTGCGTACTTTTGGAACCACGTTCATACTAAGAAGAGTCAAACTAGAATCCCTGCCAAACTAAACGACAATGATATTGTTTTGATACACCACAGTGTATATATATAGTCGATGGTTTCTGTGATTACTTTAGTGCGGCTTACTCTCACTCTGATCCATCTGTAACTACAACACCTGCTTTTAATAATAATCTCCCTCATATAAATATCACTGAATTTACGGAAAATAAAAAACAAAATGACTGCTGGACATGATCAAATATCCAGTTTTCTTATTAAGGACTGTAGATATGCCCTCGTTGAACCATTAGTGATATTATTTAATCTGCTCATTAAAACGAGTACATTTCCTGACGTCTGGAAAATGGCTCGTGTGTGCCCAATTCATGTCAGGTAATCCTTCCTTGCTAGTCAATTATAGGCCTATTTCTGTATTGTGTAATTTTGCAAAGCTCCTGGAGATATCGTTGTATAATCACATCTATCCAAACGTAAAAAATCTAATATCACCTGCTCAGCATGGGTTCATGGGAAATCGCTCTACTGTCACAAATCTGGTGTACGTTACTCAATATGTGTGTAATATAATTGATAGTCAAGGTCAGGTGGATGTGATCTACACGGTTTTTTCCAAAGCATTTGACCGCATAGATCACAACATAATTCTTAATAAGCTTACTAACTTTGGATTCAGTAACACACTATTAACACTTTTCACGTCATATCTTTCCGATAGAGCTCAATACATTACATATAATGGCTTTGAATCTAAACAGTTCATAGCTAGCTCGGGCGTACCGCAGGGGTCAAATCTTGGCTCCCTCTTGTTTCTTCTATTTATTAATGACCTGACTGATGTTATCGATTGCGAAAAACTTTTATATGCAGACGATCTTAAAATCTTCCATGCCGTCAATAATATTGAGGATTGTCGATTTATTCAGAGGCAGCTATCTAAAATTGAGTCATGGTGTACATCAAACAAATTATATATGAATATTGACAAATGCAAGGTGATCAGTTATACTTTAAAAAAACAATCTATATCTTTTATATATGTACTAGATTCAGCCGAGTTAAAACGTTGTGAAATTACCAAAGACTTAGGTATTTTATTTGATAATAAATTTTCATTCAATGAACACATCAATACGATAACATCATCAGCCTTAAAAATGCTGGGGTTCATAACCAAGAACTGCCGTAACTTTAATGATGTTCTAGCATTAAAGACACTTTATTTTTCGTTTGTAAGATCTAAGTTAGAATATGGATCCATTATTTGGTATCCATAATATGATCTTCAGAAATCAGCAATCGAGACAGTAAAGAAGAAATTTTGCAAGCTCTTATACTACAAAGTTAACGGAGTATATCCTGAAATAGGGTACAATCAATATATCTTATATGAAGAACTCGAAATGCCATCTTTATATTTAAGGAGGATATTATCTACTTTAGCTTTTGTTTTCAAATTAATACATAACAAGATAGACTGTATTCCTATAATGTCAATGCTACAATTTCGAGTACCGAGACCAGCCTCTAGGCAAACTGAGTTACTTCATTTGCCAATTGCTAGAACTAACATACTTTTAAAGTCACCATTGCATAAGATGAGCACTAACTTAAACCACATAGCTAGTCATAGTGATGTAAATACTATGTCTCTTGATAATTTTATTAGAACAGCAACGCAGCATCTTGGAAATGTAATTTAGTTTGAAATACGCTTGTTCATATCTATAACATCTCTATTACCTAATTCTTTCATACTTTTATATTTTTATATTTCATATTTATATCTTGCATTCGATGAAAAATGATGATAGTTTAGATAGTTAGATAGATATATAGTTTAATTTTGTAATTTTGTACTTTTCAATTTAATACGCATTGTTTGCTACCCACTGCTTACTACTTTTATTTAGTTATTTATAGTTTTATGAATATTTTATATTATATTATATTAAGTTATAGTTTTTAAGTATATTTTTAATTTAACTTTTTTTTAACTATACTGTTGTTCTGTAATTGGATTCTGTAATCTGTTGGGTAAATAGATCAATAGATCAATAAAAAATAAGTTATGTGCTGGCCACATCAGATATTTTGGTCTTCCAAATGTTGACTCTATGCGGTTCGGGTACCCACTATACTAAACATTTTAGATAATTTATCTTCGACTCCAGAACGGCACCAATGCAGATTTATTGGCCATCCCAAGTAATAGAGTTTTTTGTTTGGACAAAAAAAAAACAGGAAGCTGGAATCTTGAAACTGTATACAAAGTGGTCGTGCTTTTTCTTAGGGTGTATTTCATCTAGAACAACTGGTACATTATTATCATTCCCTTCATCACATTCAGCCGAACTAGGTATTTTTATCGGTATAATCGCAAATATGGTATCATACACCCTTTCATGCAAGTTTTAGAAACCACTAAACACAAATAAAATCAAAACACCTATCAAGGTCATTATTGAAATGGAGCTAAAAAACATGTGCCTGATTTTCACATCGTTAATTTCTGAAAAGACATAATTTGGTAAACTTGGGTCCTTTCTGCACTAAACGATTATTTAATATCCTCATATATCACTAAATAAGAATGCAGTATAGTTTCTTTTTGCATCAAATCATAAATTTTGCTTTGAAATATAACTTTTTCTGTCAAATCCAAAATCACCAAATATGCACTTAGACACTTTTAGAAATAAAGGATTCATTTAATTTATTATTGAAATGAATGGATACTGTTTATATATGCGATCTACTCTGAATTATGTTTTAAGAAGCAAGTTGAATAAAATTCTAAGCGTGCCGTTACTTTGTACATCTTATTCATTTTGTCAATTATCAAATATAAACAAGACATTATCTGATTGGGGAATTCACCCACACATTATAACCAGAAAAACCAAAATAAGTATTCCTAACCATGAATACTCAGTTACGTGGGTAGAAATTACAGAAGACATTAGAGAGCCTTTTCCTGAAAATGTGTATATTCGTGTTGAAGAATATATTAGTAAACTTAAAATGTATTACTAATTTTTACAAGTCTTCTTCATTAAGCTGTCACAGTTTTCTCTTAATTATACAGGATGTATATATATTATATAGAAAAATTATAAGGCGTCATGTATTAGTTAATTTTAAGACTTTTGTTGTGTTTAGGTGTACTAATGGAAATGTAGTGATTTCTTGTATCATAAACAACATATTTCTGATACAACCGCTAATCATTTTGTTATCTCTTTAATGTCAATATGTTTTTGTTTATTTCCATATTCCCAGATAGTACAGAACATCTTAGGAACGGTATATTTAACTATTGTTTAAGTCCAAACGTCCTGACATATATTCTATACATTATCGGAATTTTTATGGCACTACTTTTTTTGTACATCCCTAAATGAAAACACTAACGTGGTTTACCACAAAGCACAAACTGCACTCGACGCGCGTTTCGCTAACCAAGTTGCCATCATCTGGAGATGATTATAAGTAACCTTATGCTAACTATGTATCATATTTATACCTAAACTATTGTCATGGTTAGTGAGTCAAATTTCGGTGAACCGTGACTCACTAACCAATAGAGTGTAATCTTATCATTTCTACACTTTGTATTTTCCAAGCTGTCAAATTCATCCAACTGTCTGGTATTTGTTACATTCCTAATTAATCTTAAATTGCTAATATCTATTTTATGGTTGTTCTCAAATGCACGTTGAACAACACAAGACTTATCCGCTCTACTATATTTGAAATTGGCCATATGCTCCTTGAATCTAGTTTCAAGTGATCGTTTAGTTCGCCCAACATACTTTTGATTACAGTTCTTACAGCTAAATTCGTAAATCCCCGACTTCTGGTTTATTTCAATTTTATCTTTCGGATTCCCTTAAAGTTATTGTAATTTGTTTCGCGATGAATGAACCACTGCCATCATCTATCTTTAAAAATCTCAGCATTGCCATGGGTGAATCGAGGATCGTATGGAATCGATACAAATTTCGGATTTTCTCTTTCATTTTGAAAGGTCGAAGAATTTTGAAGTATCATTAAATTTATATCTCCTAATTATTCTATCAGCTAAACTCACACCATCACTATCACCATTCACATCTAATTTAAAGAGATCATTAAGATATACGCTGAACAGCAGTGGTCCTAATACTGGTCCCTGGGGAACTCCATATTCAACAATATTAACTTGGACAAAACATCACCTATTTTTGCACATTGTTGCCTGTTTATTAGATAACTTTCGAGTAATGTATATAGGGTTCCCCTGACTCCAGTATGTTCCAATATTGAAGAAAGTTGTGCATGACTGACAGTGTCAAAGGCCTTGGCCAGATCGACAAAGATGCAAAGAGCAGGTATTTTCATCGACTGATTTTTTAATTTTTGACATTAAAAAGTTATTGCATCTTCGGTCGATCGGTTCTTCTTAAACCCAAACTTGCCTCTCTGAAAGTATCCTATGCTTTCTTAGGTGATTCACCAGTCCGCTTTTAATATTTTTTAAAAAATTTTAGCCAAGTTGAAAATCAGGGAAATCGGCCTATAATTAGTCATATCCAGCTTGTCTACCTTTTTATGTAGTGGCTTAATAACTACGATTTTAAAGGCAGAAGTGCAGATACCTATTTGAAAATTTAATAGTTTTGCAATTTTATGACAAAAATCTTTTAAAACTTCTGCTTTTACGTTATCTATACCGGGTGCCTTGTTACTTTTTAAGCTGCGGATGGTTTTAACTATTTTAAATTCATTCTTATCATATATTAACATTATTATCACAATTAATACTAGTTACATTTAGTTCAAGTAGATCTTGTACGACACTATTAGTTTGTTGAATGATATGTTCCATCGTTTTATTCGGTCACTGATTGAAAGCAACTTTTTCATTACAATTTATGTATTTGGAACTATTTAACAAAATCAAGTAGGTAGAAAATGACATAAAGCACATTTTTTATCAGTTGTATCTGTTGTTGAAAATGTGATGAATGTCTTAGTTGAATGTTTTCCCCTAGCAGTCCCTAATTTCATTATTTTATAGTTATACGGTTTTCTTGTTGGACATTATAATGCGATAGGATAATAATATTCTTCCTTTTTCCTGTAAAAGATTTACCTCTATCCTATTTCATATATGCAAACGAAGTAGAAGCCAATCCTTATCGAAAATAGTAGATATGGCCTCAGAACGTCTTACATCTCTTATCCTGCGGTTTATGCTTTGAAACATCGCCTTTTAAGATGCAAATCCTCGAAATCTATATCGATCTAACTTTGCAGCGGAAATAGAGCCAGACAACTTATAGGTATATATTCGTAATTTAACAGCAAGCTATGCTTTATCTGTACAGGGTGTTTTAAAGAACATGATCCGAACTACCGGCGGAGATTCATCATCAAACAATATTACTACGAAAAGTTCATATGACTATGAGTCCGATGACGCTTCGTTGCTGAGATACAGGGTGTTAGTTTTATTTTATTTTTTTAGTTTTTTTTAAATAATTCAGAAACAGCTTGAACTAATTATTTGAAATTTCTGATGCCCAAGGACCTAGTAGTAAGATACATTTCTTTGAACAGTTTCGCCAGGGACCTGCGCACACACTATGTTTAAGATTCCTTTTGAAAAAATATGGGTGCCAATGCTTCTTGGCACTTTTTCACTCAGGTCAATAGATAAATGCATTTTTATTAATTTGATTTAATAATTAGATAATGAAATAAAATTACTCAGAAACTAAATAAACGCATTTTTTAAAATTTGATTTAATAATTTGATGATAAAATAAAATTGCTTAGAAATTATAGGAAATGCTCAAAATGACCACCAAGCTAATTCTTCGTAATGTGTCCTCTACCCGTTGTAATAGTTGCTCCCTTGTATTAACTGGCGTTTTATAAACGATTTATTTCAAATGACCCTAGAGGATAAGTTTAAAGGGTTTATATTTGGTGAACGAAGTGGCCAATCAACAGGCTCACTACGACCAATCGGACGATGACTATAAGATTCATTTAAGTAAGCTCTGATATCGCCTGCAAACAGCGTGGGTATTCCATCATGTTGGAACCACATTTTATTTCTTTCGTTAATATGAGAAACAATAGAAAATGTGAAAATAATACGCATTCTCTTAATAAATTTATGTCGAAAACTCCAGAGTTTCAGAAATACAAATCGTTGAAGTTACATATATTTTTTTATTGTTATTATTTTATATCCTGAATCAAATGAACTATTTTATTGAAATTCGGTGAGTACATGTTCCTTAATAAGTATCGTGTTTAATTGTCATTTTCATTTTCCTACTTGAATCAGAGGCGTAACCACGGGGGTACACCAATGATCAAAATTACTTTTTTTATTTTCGAAATCTACAGTCAATTTACGAGTAAAAAGCCCCCTTGCAAACGCACCGTTTTACAATTAAACTTTATTTTGAATCGCTGGCAAATTGATCATGTTTACGTATGCTCTCTGATGTTGTTCTTAGTTGGCTTTGGTCAAATAATAATGAAACAAAATTTTGTCTGTCAGTTGATTTCAAGTTTGTACAAATCAATTTTTTTACGATATTAATTTTATAATTATTATGCCAAGATTATTCACAAACAATGATTTGTTTTCTTTTGTAAAATATTTTTTTAGTTTTATTTATGTTTGTAATGAATCATACGCATGTTCATTACTATAGTTTCGGAAATTCCCGTTAGTCTTGTGCTGTCGCGCACTTCCTGCCGACATATGATGAATCACGCAGATGTTCATTCCTAGAAGTTTCTGCAATTACCGTTTGGCAGGTGCTGCCACGTACTTCCTGCCGCCATGAAATATTGACGTCACCAAGGCCAGGATTTTGGTATAAATAGAATTGCCGTAGCCGAGGAAAGGGATTCAGTTTTCTGCTGACAACTATCTTCATCGTGTTGAGCTGGGTAGTTGAGGAGTCTTAAGCGTGTAGAGCTTGACTCCATTTGGTTAGAAATCAGAGTCCGACGAGGACGTCGCCCGGCTGAATGTCTGGTAGCATCTTGGGGTTTTAAGCGTGCTGAGCTTGACCTCCTGGTGTTGGTAGTCATTTTGCCGCTCTGCACCACCGTCACCAGTCTAGTAATTATTTATCGCCGTGAGTCTTCAGCGTGTTGAGCTGAGCCCACTGTTGGTAAATAGTTGCTAAACCAACCGCCGTCACCAGTCCCCTAATTATTTATTGCCGTGAGTCTTCAGCGTGTTGAGCTGGGCCCGCCGCCGTTAAATAATTTTCGAACTTACCGCCGCATCGAATCCTTGATGTTTTACTTCAGTACTTGGAGCTGAAGCCCACCGTCACCGTGCATTCACCGAATTACACTCCCGTAAATTAATCTCACCAATGTAAATAATATTTGTTAACTGTACTTGACTTGGTTTTATTGTTGAAGAATCTGATTTTATGTTTGTTTAACTTCATGTTTTGGATAAATATTACTTTAATAAAATAAACTCCATTACGAATACTTTGGGTTTTCTTATTTACAACTATCAGGAATCCTGGATTAATTCTCCAAACCAGCTATCCGAAAGCAAACACTGTTACGACGCCCAAACATACTTCGCTACATATTTTGGGCGTCCGAACAGACACCGTTACATGTTTGAAATACATATTTATCTTGTTCTGATCAATTTGCAAGGCATTTAGCTGTAAAGTGGTACGTTTTACAGTTAATTTTCTTTATGGTTTAACTGGTCTCAGAACTGCGATATAAAAAATAGTTTAATAGTGGTGTGACGTAACAAAATGGTATTTGTGGTACATGTCACTTTGGCACCATTTAATATAACAGTGGTAGTTTGAAATTTTTATCATGGTACGGTCTCGAGCATGTTATCTAAGCAACCTACTCTGCACTACCAGCGACGAACACCACCGAGGATACCCGATGAACGAACTCCTTGTTCACAAAATCTCGAGAGCTGCGCTGCCACATTCATTATGACGTGACGATTCAACTTGTCAACATGTATTTTTTAATATATTAAAATTTGTTAATAAATGATTTGATTATCAATTGAAATAATCATTTTTGTGTTAAATAAAATAAATATATTTTTAAAAAGGCTTCGTTAACGGTCACGAAGTTAACTAGCGCCAGTTCCTTTTTTAATGTGTAAGAAAACCACTTTATTCTATCAGCGGTATGATAACTCAGTGAAGAAATGGAATATCCAGGCGGTCTGTGTTTGTGGTTATCGGTTGCGTAGCATTAGACAACTTCACCTTACTTGCCGAAAATGATTTTTCAGTGTACAGACAGATTTACTTACTTATACCTTTATTTTATATAAAAGGCAGACTTTTAACTTCGTTTACTCTATTTATTTAAGACTGATTCACAGAAGAATAAAAAATATATAAATATATACACAACAGTTATGTTATGTTACAACGTAAATATTAACCTTTATTACAAGTAATCAACCAAGAAAAATCAAGCAAGAGGTTATGAAAATGCAAAAGCGGTGATCAGTGATATCAAGCACAGCTAAGTTACGGACACTACTATTACGATATTACTATCAGCAGGAAATATTCAGTAGTAAGCTGTTAAGAAGACACAAGTGCAGGAGGTCAGTCCAGGGACAGGCGATAGATATGACTGTATAATCGCGAGCGTGCTATATTTTTAGACTAGCTTTTAATGTGCCTTGTTAGGGTTTCTTGACTATGTGTGGCGGACGGAACGGTTTGCATTTGCGTGCACCTGATGAAGTCCTTTTCAGAGATCGAGGTGTAAAAGTCCTATCTTTACGTCAATACTCCATAAATATGACAGCGGAATAATCCCGATGCTTATTTAACTATATAGCAAAGCAGTTCAATTTTACTAACTTTGTTTGTTTGAATTACAAAACTGTCCCCTAAACTTATTAAACCAGAGATATGCGTGAGTGACTGGAGATATTCGAGGTTAACTTTCGTTAGCCAATGATAGCTTAGAGTAATCGGTTATCAAATCAACTTCAAGCATATTTCCTGTACAAATTTGTTACACGGGTATGGGACGGAACGGTTTGTACTCGCGTGCACCTGATGAAATATTTTTTACAGATCGAGGTATAAAAGTCTTATCTTACATCAATACTAAATAAATATGGCAACCGAATAATCCCGATGCTCGTCGTTGAATGGATAACCCAAGTTTATCAGTGAAATGTGAAATTTCCAGAATATCTCTGACTTACTCGGAAAACAGACGTTTCGGACAAAACAATTCATCAGTAAATTTGGGCACAAACGGTAAATGACGGAAATACAAATAAAAACAGTAAAACGGTCAAAATTATTCTTACCACTGGTTGCGGATTACACTGGTGATCGGGAGCTGCTTGCTACTAACTTGAGCATTCAATGGAGAAGTCATTCTTTCAAACGGTGTGATTTAATTTTTACAAAAACCTCTTCCAAATAATGGTGGGATCTGTGCGACGCGCGAGCGTGTTGACTGCTACCGTTATTTCAGGCTATCTCGGCGCATCGTATTTAAACAAATTCCCTGCTTTAATTTATATAAACAAGCGTTTATAAAATATTCCAAGGCTGGGAATCGCTTTTTCATAATATTAAAACTACATTTCCGAAAAGAAATAATTTAAAACGGCCATATACTAATATTTAAAATAAATCAACTAATTAATAACTTATCCGGTAATTTATGAAACAAACAGAAACATATTTCTATACCATGAATAAATAATTTCAACTTGATCTGAAATTTAACTAGATTAAATTAAATTACTTTCCTCTTAATTGATTGAGTATAAACACACTAACCGATTTATCATTAGGATAATAAACAAACTAAGATTATCCTGGAAAGAAACAGGTTTGAAACAATTATATTTGAAAAATAATTATTATTCCGAATACTGGACTTGCAAAATAAATTTAACTTTGGTTCAAAACGGTTCTAAAAGAAATATGAACATAAGTTATCGTATACAGGGTGCACTAAAGTGAAAGATTACACTAGAAATCTTATTAATGGAAAAATCACCTCATTAGAGTGGGAAAAAATATTTTTAATTCCTTTTTTGCAATTTGCTTTGACAGTAATATTTTTAAACGAAATCTCTATAATATTTATAGAAACTTCACTTCTTATTTTCGACAAAAATATTGATGATTAAAATTTCACTATTATTTTTGGACCTCCCGTAATATTAATTTAAAATTTAAAATTAATTATTAGTAATTTTCTCCATCAAAATGAAATTAATCAGTTTAAAAGTGTCGCAGTCACTTGAAAAAAATTAAAGTTTGTTTTCCAATCGTAATTTATTATCAATTATTAACAGACAAAAGTTATGTCAACCAGGCCACCAGTATAATTATATAATCAATTTTCATCAGGCATACCCTTATAATTGAAAACCTCAGATGGCCTTTTATAATAAAATTGCCTTTAAAACATTCCATGTCAAACATCCGAAGATGTGGGTAGGGCGCTTCTCAATCTGACCCTTGACACCCTCTCTGTTTACATATCGATTCCAGTTACCAGCGACGTATTCTGTAGCTGCTCTCTCCTGTTTTTCTTTAAGGAAGTATACTATTTGCCTGCTGCGTCTGCTAGAACGAAAAAATTAAAAAGTAGCCAGGTGGAAGTTAAAAATATCCATAAAAGTAAGTAAACAGAATACGTTCAAGATAATAACAGAAGTGAATGTTTATGATGAAATGAAAAATAGTAAAAATCACTATATATAGGGTGTTTTCTAAGTAATCTAAAATATATAAGGATTTATATGGCTCCGTGGTCTATTGGTAACGTATGTGCCTCGAAACTTCCGGGTCCCGGGTTCGATTCCCGGTCGAGGAACTGGGATTTTTCTGTGAGAGAGATTAATCGTAGTATACTCGGATATTGGGTGTGTGTCCATTGTCTCTAAATGTGTAGCCATCTCCCACACAAGGCCATTCTAGACCTTCAGGGATAAAGGGGTTGTAATTTCATGTGGGGTTATTATTATTATGTCATTCTTCAAGTGAATTTATCAAGGAAGGGTCATATGATCATAAGTTCTAAAACTTTTGGTTTTCGAAATAGGGGCGTTGATTATTTCATTTCACTTTTGTTTCCCTTCTTCATTTTCCACAACTCGTGTGATATGAAACTCTATATTAGTACAGAGACAAATTAGTTACAAGGCCAAGTTTGCTGTGGTAGTCCCGCCGAAAATATATACTGGGTGATCAATTTTTGAAGGATATGTACCTTTTTGTGCGTTATTGGTCATTTAAAATTTTTTTTGGATTTTTTGATTGATATTTCTTTTCGTTTAAAAATTATTTAATACAATTTGAAACCATTTCAATGGCAGTGTCAATTAGCAAAGTTAAGATTTTGACAAACAAAAGTGAGATCATACCTAGAAAAGAAAATTGGCAAATGGCTATCTGAAAATAAAGTTGATTCATTAATGATAAGCCAAAATTTTGGAAACTAGGATCATTATTGTCATGAGTGTTTGAGGAACTGGAGGACCCTACCATGTATTGTGAAACAGATACTTTAATTTAATCTATTACTGTTTCAATAAATTATATAAATTTCGGTTAAATATATGTAGAAATATTCTCGCGAGAAAAGTAGATTACTGATGTATCAAAAAAAAAAAAAAACGTTTGAAAATAACATTAACAGAATATTTCAACATCTCGTCCCAATATAATTTTTTATTTATTTACTTTATTTTACACCAACCAACAGAACAAATTCCATTTACAGGATGGGAATAGTACAGAATTACAAAGACTAATAAATATACAAATATATATTACAAAGACTAATAAATGTATAAATAAATTAAATTAAACATTACATAGTGAAATCCATAGGGAAGGAAGAGAAAAACAAAACAATCAAAAATTAAAAAAAAAAATGTCGTAGGTTCACATGTTGAGGAGGTTATGGGTTAATTTATTTTTTCTTATTATTCCCTTCTTTCTTTTTTTCTCTTTTTTTGTCTTTTTTTTTGTCTTCATTTTTTTTACTTTGTCAAAAAATATGACAAAATCATCTTGTCGATTATTATAGAAGCTGCACATGTTATACTGGAGAATATTTCAAAATATTAGTACACGGAGTTGGCAAATAAAAGCAGTGCTCTGGTCTAGATGTGAGTGGGGGATATGAAAATTTAAATAACTTACTAATTCTGTGTAGTCGAGTATACATACCATTGCATAATTTGTGGAGAATTGAGATAAAAAAGTACGAGTATTCTCTCCGACACACCAGAGAGATCAGAGAAAATCTGTTCAGCAGAATTCCTTGAGAAAGACCTATGACAGGATAGGAACCATCTAGTTTAAATGCCAAACATTTTAGAAATCTCCGTTGAATTGATTCAACATTATTTATTTGAATATTGTAGTGCGGATTCCAAACAAGGCAATCATATTCAAGCTTTGTATGACTAAATGAATAATACAACAGTTTAACAGTGTCGTAGTTGTTAAAATCGTTACTATTGCGTAGCATAAATCCCAGTGATTTGTAAGCCTCTGCCATAATGTTCTCAATGTGAGTCGAAAATTACAACTCATCGAACGCTACGCCTATGTTCTTTAAAGTAATTTGTTTGGACAATATTAGGTTATTTATATAATAGTTATGTGTGATTTCATATTTTTTAGTGGTATACGTCATTATATTATATTTTTAAACATTAAGATCCAAATCGCTTGTTATCGACCAAGAGTATATTTTTGAAAGGTTTGTTTAAAAATTAATGCAGTCGTTGAGATCGTCTGCATATAGTAGGCAGGACAAACCTAAATCATCGATAATGTCATTTATATATATATATATATATATATATATATATATATATATATATATATATATATATATATATATATATATATATATATATATATATTATATTATTAGTGAAGTGAATAGTGGTGAGAGGTATGAAACTTCTCATATGGTCTGAATGCTACTATCCGACCGACATCCTAGATGTCTCTGTGGCGGATAACGACTTGCATCACAGCGGGCAAATACTCCGACCTGCATTGAATTACACCCTCAAATCATGATAGATCGATAGCCAATATCATTTGTCAATTCCTAACCAGACATAGATCGATTTCGAACTTATTTGTTCTCTTCAGTATGCCATAGGTTATGGAACAGACAAATGATAGTGGTCAACCTGCTAGTTATATACTAACTATGGTGAAGTGAATAGTGGTGAGAGGTATGAAACTTCTCATATGGTCTGAATGCTACTATCTGACCGACATGTCGGTCGGGTCGGGGGTGTATTCGACAGACCTGTAATAATTGTAAGATACATACTGTACTCTATTAGTAAGATATGAAGTGAAAACCGTTATTAAGTCTATGAAGATGCAGTGATTGTTAAGTTTATGAAGTAACTTATTATGGTCAAGTCTGTCGATTGCTTTAGAAAAATCAGTGTAAATAACATCTGTCTGCATATGCATGCCAATCGATTCTGTCATGTACTGCGTAGTACACATAAGATTAGTGACACTAGAGCGACCTCTTATAAAAACCATGTTGTTGAGGTGATATGGCATTTTTTACATGTTCATATAAAAAATTGTGTAGCAGAAATTCGAAAACTTTGGAAAAGTTGCATATAATTATTATTGGTCGAAAATTTGTGATTTCAAGTTCATATCCTTTTTTACACGGTTTATATTAGCTTCACCTGTATGTATCTATGTATGTATCTATCTATGTAATGGAATCTTTTAACGTAATTTTTACCAACTTCAAGACGTCTGATTAAATTGAAAATTTGCACACGTATTAAGGACCGATGACAATACAATAATTTGAATGCGTATCGACGCATTTCTCTTAAAAAAATTCTAAGTGGATATCAAAGTTGTATGATCGGCGCATTCGCCAAAATATCGCCTCCATGATAAGTTGGCAGAAAGTTGAGCACTAATTGAATACCGTAATTCATACTATACTTGAAATACAAGATGAACTAGTTACCAATTTACGACAAGAACATTTTTTTTAAAGCATTTAATTCTTTCGTTTCATGACTCAAAAATAAAAGAAATAAATTATAGTTAAAAAAAAACACGCTTTATTAGCAAACCGAACTAAAAGGTAAAAAATAAGAATGAAGTGATTGACAGAAAATTTCATTTTATTGTAAAAAGCGTGGGGTGCTTTTTACTATATTTTCATGATAACTCTACTTTTATTAATAGCTACCAATAAAATATTTATAACAATTGATGTCAAGCAGGCTACGCTTTTCACAATAAAATGAATTTTTTTGCCAATCACTTCATTTCTATTTTTTACTTTTTAATTCGGTTTGCTATTAAAGCGTGTTTTTTAGTTTTTTAAACTATAATTTATTATGAACAGGACAAACTTTAGAGTACTTTCATATTTTTGGAAAGATATTATTTTTCAATGACAGGTTAAACAAAATGCTAAGTGGGAAGGCAAATGCGTTAGAACAATCTTTTAATACAAAGGCAGGGATTCCATCAGGTTCAGCAATGAATATAGGTTTAATATGTCTTATAGTCTGTAATACTTGCATTTCAAAAAAAGAATTTATTATTAGGTTGCTATTACTTCGGTATCTTTCATAGTTGTTGGCGTTGGTTTTTTGTAGATGTGTATGAGAATAGGACTGTTCAAAAAATCAGCAAATGCATTGACTATGTTGTTTGGGTTATTTATAGAAGATTCGTTATACACCATTGCATTGGATATATTGCCGATTCCTTTTGTACTATTAATATAGGACCAAAATTTATTTGCGTTAGACTTTATAGAGTTTTCTACATTGGTGGTATAATTCTTAAAGGAGATGTCTATATCCACTTTTATTTTGGCCTTTAATGTCTTGAACTTTGTTAAAGCATTAGTTTCTTCAGGCATTTCGTAAGTCCGCCAAGCCACTTTTCTTAGCCTAATTATTTTCCTTATATCTACGTTAAACCAAGGAGAAAAAGTCTTTTAACTGGTGGTGCAAATAATAGGAACATACTTTTCAAATATCTGATTTAGTAGGCTATAGAAAGAAGCACATGCTTCTTCAATGTCGCTGTAATCGTGTAAAAAGTTCCAATTACTATAAAGGTCATGTTCGTATAACAGTGTAAAAATTAGCTTTATGAAAATTAAAAGTATTATTGAAGTTAGTAGGAACTTTTCAATCTCTTCTTTTGATTTGAAAGATACTGTAAGTACTTTATATCAAAGATATAGCTTATATCTTACAATTACAAATCTCCTGAAATGTTGCGGAAGAAGGCCGGGACAACTGCCTGAAGGATGATGTTGTGCCAGCATAATCTCGTGGAATTTAAAGTGAAGTGTCTAGTGATCCATAACCGGAATAATTTATTGATTAGTGCTTCGATTGAGTGACCAGTGTTTTATGGATTGCCAATATTGTTTTTAATTAAGATTTTAAGTGCATGTAGAACATGTTAGAAATAGAAAAATAAAAAATGTTTATTTGCTTATTAACCCCTTTCATTAAAATTTTCTTTGGAACTAGATATACATCTTAGCAGTAAACTGGTTAACTAAGTATAAATCTTACAGTTTTCAAATCAAGCGCAAATATATTTTTCTTTACAAGTAAATTACTGATAAATTTTAAATAGTAGCTTCGAAGATATTACACGCTATGAGGAAAACTGAAATATTAAAGTGAGGAAGCTTGGAACGCGACTTCAAACAGATCAAAGGAAATTTGCATCGCATTCAATTTAGTTGTACAACTTAGTATCAGTCATAAAATTGTAAATCCTACGCCAATATGTTCAGAGAGGACAAAGTAAACTTTTCATAAAAGTACATTTTGATTTGGACTTTCGTTTCGGAGATAATACGCGGGAAACGCAAACATTATCTAAAATAAATTAGATTTTGAGCATTTCAAATCATGATATTGCCGTTCTAAGTTCCATTCTCTCGTAGGCTTCAATGTTAAACATGTTTGAAAATTATAAAAAAATATTTACTCTACAAAACCTTTTCTGAAAAGCATATTAAAAGTCGTCATTAAGCTTAATGGCGAAACAACATACAAAAAAGAAAATCACAAACCAACAAAAAAAATTCAAAATAAGGTTAAGTCATGGCAGAAAAAATCTGATTAGTGAACAACAAAAAAATAAACTTATTTGTCACAATGGCCATGCTCCCTTCATATACGGCCTACCAAAACTGCATAAAGAAAATATTCCATTAAGACCAATAGCAAGCAACATAAATAGTCCCACATATAATCTTTCACAGTTTTTATCTAACATACTAAGTGACGTTTTAGGAAAAACTGAATCCTTTGTTAAAGACATGGCAATTTTGTGAATTTATAAAAAACTAAACAGTTTCCAGAGATCATATTATTATTTCACTTGATGTTACCTCACTATATACTAATATTCCAACAGATTTAGCAGTAGAATGTATAAAAAATAAATGGTCTGAAATTAGTGAATATTCACCCATTACCCAAGACGAATTTATCAAAGCATTAACCTTATGTCTAAACTCTACATATTTCACGTATAACAATCAATTCTTCTCACAAATTTTCGGAACCGATATGGGGTCACCTATATCGGCCACTAAAGCAAATTTAGTAATGGAAGAATTAGAAAACAATGTATTAAAATCACTAAATTATTAACCAAAATTCTACAAAAGATATGTAGATGACTGCATTAATTGCTTGCCAAAAGACAAAATAGAATATATTGTTAATATTTTCAATAATTATCACTCAAGGTTACAATTCACTAAGGAAATATAACAAAACAATAGCATAAACTTCGTAGATTTAACAGTTAAATATAATAAGGACAGTATTATTGAAACCAACTGGTATACGAAAGAAGTGTGGTCGCAAAGATATTTAAACTTTAAATCCCACATATCACACAACTACAAAAAAGCGTCATCAACAGCCTAATAGATCATGCCATCCAACTTTTACATCCAAAATATAGACCAAATAATCTGAAAAAAATCAGAAAAGTCCTAGAAGCAAACTCCTACTCCAAACATTTTTATGAACCAATAATAAAAAAAAGGAATACACAAAACCTATAATTAAGTAACCCACACACCAAATAATAGTAATAATAAATATGTGTCCATGCCATACAGACCAACAGTATCCGAAAAAATTGCAAACGTATTTAAACAACATAATATAAAAATAGCCCATAAACCATACAATACCACAAAAAAAAATTTCGCAAAACTTAAATCTAGACTACCAACCGAAGACGAAACTAACACTATATACAAGATAGACTGCAACGACTGTAAAGGTACTTATATAGGCCAATCAGAACAATATCTACATAAAAGAATATACACGCACAAATATAGCATAAAAACTCAAAATCAAAACACGACAGCACTCGCCAAACATGCCATAGAACAAAACCACCGATTTAATTTTAAGAACATACAGATATTAGGAAAAGAACCTAACTCTAACCGAAGAAACATACATGAAATGTTGCAAATAAAAAAGACATACCAACGCAATAAATAATCGCACTGATATAGAAAATTTAAGCGAAACCTATTTTAACTTAATTAAATGATTGAGGTACATTACAACATGAATCCAATTTTTACATCTTATCGATACAAAATAATAATTCTTGAAATAAAATAGCTTATCATATACTCACTATTTAAGAAAACACCCACAGTAAATTATATGTTTACATTTACAATGTTACCTCCGTAACATAAACAATATTTTAAGAGCCAACATACCATGTTAAAATATCTAAGTTGCGTTCAAACAGACAATCCAATAACACCAAACATGTAACAAAATTTAAAACAAATACCCAATAATTAATAGTGTAAGTAAATAATATAATGTAAAATAACCTTAACTATGTTTTTAAAATATTATATTAATTGTAGTTCTCTGATGATGGTGTAATAAACTGAAACGTTAGAAAAAAATAATAAAATTAGTTATATCTGACCGAAATCCCCCCAAAAACTATCAGATAATATAAAAAATCGAAATCTTTCTCTTCTTTGCCACTCTATGCTTAACTCGTTTTTTAACTTTAGTGCCCTTTTGCATATGACAATTTTTGTCGGCCTTGAGATTTTAAAACATCAATACGTAAGCATTTTATATAAAAATCAGTTGATAACAACGAAACTCCCATATAAATCACAAATACCATATGATTGATGGCTCTGTACTAAAAAGCTGATTTCACAGTTTTTATTTTTTTTGCCGAATGCGCCGGGCATTCTTATAATACTTTTTTGTACGAGCGAGAATAAAACAGTATTTTACTGACTCAAAACTCGTCGCCATGAAAACCAATGAACAATACAAACATAACGTAACATCAACATTTTTATTGTGTCAAACTTTTACTGGTGGAAAGAACACAAAATTAAAAATCTAATATATGAATAATAAGTAACTTATTTCAAATTAAAATTAAGGTAATTTTCGCAGTTCATAATAGATGGTAATTAATAATATTTAGTAAGCTAAACCTTAAACAGAAATAAATAAAAAATAATGTCAAAGAGAATTAAATACAAGGGTCCCTACCGGAATAAAATACAAAAGCATTGTGGCCAATTATTGTTCGTTAGTTTTTCCATTTAATTTTTTTTGTAATAAAAATTGTTAGGCCAGGCGACAGGTCGAAAAAAAAGCCTCAATAAGGAAATAATTAGTGGAAAGCTGAAAATTGCTTTAATCGCTTTATTTGGACCCAGATATTACTCTCCCAAGTTTTCCCCCTCTAGCAAAGTCGGCGTTGGCCCTTCTGGCCCTAAGAAGGTACCATTTTTCGGTTTTCTGCAAATATCTCCCAAACCATCAACTTTATCAACAAAATACCTATTATAAAAAATAATCTAGAGTAAACTTGCTACAAAAAATGTTCTTTACCGATTGTCTCTAAAGTGAACCGTTACGATGCTACGACCATTTAAAGTGGAACCCTTTTTGATTCTTGCGGAAAAGTTATCGAAATCATATGCCATATCAAAGTTTCTACATGTTATAAATACTTGTCAGCATTCCAGGTGCACAAGCTGTTAACTTGTTACAAGTATAACAGCTTTTCATGTGCACTTCTTCTTCCATGTGTTTTTTCGCTGCGCGTTTCTTTTTTAGACTGACTTCTCCCAGGAAATAATTTAAAGATTGGGGAACATCACTTGCAGCATCGTCAAAAAATGAATCCGATGGAGGATAGGTTTCTGTATCATAGATCGTGGATTTTATATCTTCCCTTATTATGTCTGCTGCGGCTTTTACAATTCTTAGACGCTCCTCCTGATCATCGATCTTTCGACAATGGTACCAATTTTCCGTGAGTATTTTGTAGCCTGTGTCGCTAAAACAAATCACCGATTCATTGTTTTTTTCTTGCTGTGACAATGATATCAGCACCATATTTACCAAGCAACCTGTTTTTCAACGTTTTCTCATTAGGAATATAGCCCTCAAAATCTTCGATATCTCTTTGAACGTGAATTGACATTCTTCTCGATTTCGTTCCATATAAGAGCAAGCTTACTCGAAAGCAGCAGTGACGTTTTCATCTTCGGGCCGACCAGGTGGCCTTGTCGATGTGGAAGAACTCTTGAAGAATGTTTTCGCGCAAGAGCCGTGATATCGACTCTCTGCAGCGACCAAATCATTTACATGTGCAATTCTCCTAGTAACAGCCTTGGCCCATGCATCGTCATGCTTACCAGCTGTCTCTACCAGTGTGTTTTTTGAAATGAAATGTTTCCACGCGATGAACAGTATCGCCACTGTCAATGTTTTTTAATAACACTTTTTAAAAATTCTTCGGATGCATTTTTGCCGCACAAAATATAATTAACCTTGAAATCGAACTGTTCACACGATTGCGAGCTTCGGTCCGTTGTTGCCCGTTCCCAAGGTTTATTGCCGCGGCAATATTTTTGTCTTTGGTATACGATTTTTGGCACTTAACATGAACCGTAACATTCTGCAATTCTTGTAATTGCACATGTCTATTATCACGTCTTTTCACACTACTTTCACGTAAGGTTCTTAATCCTCTCTTCTTCACTATAATAGTTACTCCATCTTTTAAACCTTTTTCACAAATAAAACAAACGGTTGGATTACCAGCCGCGGCCATTGCCGCATTTTCTCAAACTACAATCTTGATTGATTATTTTGTCCGTAAACACGTATACACTCAACCAGATCGTTCATGACACTGCTGTGGTATGGGAGCAGCGTTGCCAGCTGTATGGGAGGCCGAGCGCGGCAAGACAGCTGCATCTGCAGGTGTTACTATACCCACGTACACAGTGTTGCCAGCGCCCTCGGTGAGAAAGTAATGAAGTCTACTTGTAAAATATACTGAATCTGAACTGAATGTACTTATAACATGTAGAAACTTTGATATGGCATATGATTTCGATAACTTTTCCGCAAGAATCAAAAAGGGTTCCATTTTGAATGGTCGTAGCATCGTAACGGTTCACTTTAGAGACAAATGGTAAAAAACATTTTTATAACAAATTTACTCTAGATTATTTTTTATAATAGATATTTTGTTGGTAAAGTTGATGGTTTGGGAGATATTTGCAAAAAACCGAAAAATGGTACCTTCTTAGGGCCAGAAGGGCCAACGCCGACTTTGCTCGAGGGAGAAAACTTGGGAGAGTAATATCTGGGTCCAAATAAAGCGATTAAAGCAATTTCCAACTTTCCACTAATTATTTCTTTATTGAACTACCTGTCGCCTGGCCTATGTGCCCGTTCGTACAAAAAATATTGTATGCACCTCACTTTACTCCCATGGTGCATAAATAACTATTATTATTCATTTATCATCATCAATTGTTTATTTGATTACTCTTAGATTTGTTTTATCTTAACCAAAATTGCGAATACCAAGAGCGTTTTGTAGGTCGCTCTCTCCGGAGGCATAAAGTTCAACGTCATCCAAATAAAATAAATAGTTTTTTTTTTCTTTTTATTTATGCCTCTGGTCGAGGGATGGTCCACACTGATATAACATTATGTACACACAAAAAATTATGTAATTAGTTCTGAGAAAGAACGTAACTACTTTAAATTATTAAACTATTGAAAACTATTTCTGTTCTATTAGTTTTTAAGGAATGGATATTTTTTGCTTCCTTTTGTATAAACAAAAAAGTGTTTCTGTATTAATTTAGTCTAGTTAAATCAATACCAGTATTTAAGAACTTTTCTTTACGGGTACTAGTCAGTTTTAGAAGAAAATTCAGTTAACAGAAACCGAAATAATTGAGATTTTGATTATGATGGGTTATGGAGATAGGACAGGATAGTAGGTATGCGAATTATGTAACACTAAATACCCCCTACACCAATCCATTACCAAGTCTAGGGTTAGTAAAATTGAAAAGATATCCGCAGAAACATAGAATGTACGTGACAAACCTAAAACTGGCCGTCTATAAACGGAACAGAATACTAAGCTTAATATTCTTTCGACGGGTCAAGAAAATCGCCATGTATCTCTCCGACAAGCTGGTTTAGATGAGAATCTTTGTCATCACAAACAGCATGGGAATCTTGTACAAAGGAGATTCCATCCATATAAAATTCATCTTGTGCACGACGACGATTTCGATCGGCGAATGCAGTTTTCTGAACGACTCCAAAGTTGTGTAACAATAATGACCTATTCATAAAAAATATTTTGTTTTCGGATGAAGCTACCGTTACATTAAAAGGGACGGTAAACAGACAGAATTGCAGATATTGGACAACAGAGATCTTCTCGACGATCCCAAAAAATAAGCGTACCTATGGGCTGGCGTAGTTGTTGAGTTAAAAAGAGAATAATATACTACAATAATAAATGTGTTTTTATTTGAAGCGTGTACCGAGTGATTTGCATACATCTTAATTTAGGTCCCGTATCATTGTTATTTATATCCTGTGTAAGCATTTCTCCACTTGCGTAGAGAAACTTTTCCTTCTTTGACACTTTTAAATAATAATAAGGTAATATTTTATTTTTAAATAAGTTTACATAGAAACATTGTGATTTATAGTTTAATTTTATGTCCTAGCATAACTGAAACATGTTGTCGAGAAGTCAATAGTTTCGAAAATGCGACAAAAAAAAAATTATCTATAAACTCAAAAATCTCTGGTGCTGAAAATATATAGCCGGTAAAATACGAACATATTTGTATTTCCATGCCGTCAAAAAATGCTGCGATTGCTTTTAGTATTTATTACTATTTATAATTATTAATCTCACCTTTCTATTGGAATACTTTGATATTTTAATTTTTATTATACCTTTATTAGTAGAGATTATTGTGTCGGAACATTTTTCTTATTACATTGCGATTGACACTGGTAGGTTGAGTTACCAGTAACTCGTTACTACTCTACTACTACATAGAAACTAATGATTCTGAGATCCTCCTTGAAGACGTTGCGTATGCCTACTTCGCATTAACGAAGGCAATAACCAGAAACCGGTCTGCGAATAGTATACGCGACGGCCTCATAACGAATTTTCATTTCCAGTGGTGTCAGTATTACAAGAGAAATGTATAAAGAAATTATTTTTAGAGGTTTCACTTTCAAAAGATATGTTAATGATATTTTTTTTGTTATACCACGAGACGCAGAAAATGAGTTGTTGGATATTTTGACGATTTCCACGAAAAATTACATTAAATGATGCCTACCTGAATCTAATAAGTAATCTCAGAATGTAATATTTACATTTTATATCATAAAACAGCCACAAAAATAAAATTACAAAAAGTTGCGTCCCTTTTGGTTAAACAGCAAAATGATGATAAATATTTTTTTTCTACAACCTAGCGAAAAGTGCAATTTTAAGCTTCCAAAAAAAAGCGCAAAGTTGCACTTTTCCGAAGAGCGAGCGTTTTTTTTACTTTGTCGCTCGCCGGCTATATACTTAATAAAAGTCATTTTTTGACACTTTCAATTTCACCGGAAGTGATTTTTAAATAGAACACCTTTTTGCATTTTTGAATTCTGCATAATATTCTGAATCCAATGATACCACATACGTGACATTTCAAACGTCAATATTTGTTTTAATGTAATTTTTAGTTTTTCTGTGTCATGGACTATTCCAATTTATTCTAATTGACCCGTGCAATGTTAAAAAAATCGAAATCCTCTCGAAAATACTAAATTATGTGCATGAAATATGAAGTGGAAAAAATCATTTATATGTCAAAAAGTGACATTCATTAAGTATGTAGGATGTTCCAAATGGATGTTAATCTTGAAAACTAAAGGAAAAAGCGGGTTGTACCATGATTCTGTTACACCTGGTATTATGTTTATGTAATTTTGGATTTTATTTTAAAAAAATATAATTCAATACAAAAAGTTGATTGAAGATGAAGTTAAGTACTTTGTGAAAATCCATTTTGATTTAAAAAATTATAAACACTTTTTTACTTGTCTAATTTTCACTTTATTTGTTATTTTACAACTAGTTTCATCCTATTCGGACATTTTCAAGTAAACTAAATTATACACAGATTTTACTTTAATTTAAATATAAACTGACCTGAATAGAGGGATGGGTTACTTTATGGTTGATAATATAATTCAAATTTGTACAGATGTTATGTTTTTAAATGTAGGAGTTTTTCCAAGCTAGTAAATTATATTATGGTGTGATTTTTCATAGCAGTAGTTTATCTGAATAAGTTTAATAACGGAGAATTATTTAAATCTATTTGGTCGTTTAATATGTTGTAATTTTTATTCCTATTTAATTTATTAATTTCTAACACTTCTAATAAATTAAGTTTTTTACTTTTCCCACAAATATGTAATATTTTAGGTTGATGGTCGTCAGTTATTGTATGACCAGAATCTGTTAGATGTTTATAAAAGTTGGAATGTTGTTTTTTGTGTGTGCATATGTTCTCTATATCTTACTCCGAATGATCTCCCTGTTTGGCCTACATATGAGGCGTTACACTCTGGGCAATCTAACCGATATACACCACATTTTTTAGAGATATATAAAATAACAAATAAAGTGAAAATTAGACAAGTAAAAAAGTGTTTATAATTTTTTAAATCAAAAATAATTCAATACGTCGTGAACATGAAATTTACCGTTTTCAAAATTTCATTATTACCATTAAAAAAATCTATGATACACTAAGTTTTTAATTCGTAATCTATTTATTGTAGGCCCTGAAGAAGGTGTAATAAAACATCAATTCGTCGACTTTTTAAAAATATGGATATCTTTAACAAGAGACCTAAACCCAAGAAAACAAATCGATAAATAATTTAACAGGTCGTAAAAATACACTAATTAATTTTATTTTTAATTATCTCAACATTATGGATGATGTGTACACTGGAACTAAATCACCCTGTACAAGTTTTATGGGAAATCGAAAGAATAACTAACAATATTTGGAGTTGTTTGTGATGTTGTCAGTGTACGGTTTTGTATATTTTAACAAATGCTCATTGAAACAATCAGTCACAAAAGAAAGTTTTGTATTAGTGAGATAGGACTCCATCGTTATGGAAGTTTGCATACACATACAAGGTCTAACAAAGGAAACAGCATGAAATTTCGTCTGTTAGCTATAGGGTTTCTCCAGTGTATTAAATCCGTTTGAACTCTTCTTTTTGTTGTGGGTAATTCAAGCCAGTTATTGGACTTGAACATATTGTCTCTGCCAAAGAGGGAGTTAAATTGTTTGAAATTGCCTCTTCCCGTAAGTGCCCCAGATGAGATGAAGTTCCAAGTGTCAGAGCTAAGATATAAAGCCAACCTTGCAATTATACTTCCTTCTATCTATCTTATTTTCAATCTCATATACCTGATTGATTTTTTATAGGTGCTATAGAGGCAGTAAATCTTATTTTGGAAATTTAACGTTGACAAAATGTTTGACACAGTTTTTACTTTAAAGCCATTCAGCAGTTTATTTATACTGAATTGAATGGTTTTATACTAAGGCGTTTAAAAACATGGAAGAAAATGAATAATGCATTTAATGCATTAGATAGACTTTCTCTAACAATTAGGTCTTTGGTTGTACGACTGGCATTATCTACAATTGGTAAATTAAAGACATGGACTGCCTGATAATCGAATGTTCATTTATAAAATTATCTTTCGGAATTGGCAGAGCATTTTTTATACCTTACATTGATATTGCAAATCTTAATATATTAACAATTCGCCACTGCATGTAAATAAGGGGATATGTCCAATACTAAGGATATGAGATATATCCCATTATTCACACGTAGTAGCGAATTAGTTGTCTCCAATACATAGAAGTTCTAGTATTTACTACTTTATATACATGGTGGTCCAGTTTACGAGGCACAAACTTCAGGAATGTATAGAATATGTAAAAATACCAGGAATTTATTCTACGAACATAATTCGAAAAATGCACCATAACTTGGATAGACGGTGTTGAAATTTCATTAAAGAAAATTATAGTTTGTTTATAGTTTATAAAGTTTATAATTTAATTTCTAAGAGAAGACAAAAGTTATCGGTTTCAAATTTGGAACACCGTCTTTCTATGTAAAGCTGCATTTATATTTTAAGTCAAAAATAGTAATAGAAAACCATTGGCGTAGATACGGGGGTTATATATCTTTTATATAAATGAGTAGCACGTTACTGGATATTTAAAAAAAAAATGTAAACTACTGAATTGCCCATGGCATTCTGAGGAAAAAGTGTTATTGTAAAATTTTAAAAGTCATTTTCGATTTATTTACAATGCAATACAATATATTACGTTTATTAAAAAAAGAAGAAAACAAGCGGTACAAGAACAGACATGACATTTTTTCCAAAAGGAAGTGTATTAACGGTGTTGCTTTACAACACTTCCCGTGCACAAAAATATACATATCATATATCAACATGAAATTAAAACAGATAAAAAAAATTCTTTTTAACCCTACAGTGCGCAATGTATCAAATTTGAGACATCACATTATTTTCTCTGTTGAAAATGTAGTATATGTCGAGTTTGTGTGAAAAACCTTTTATATTAAATTTAAGACACCTCTATGTAAACTTTGATTAAAGTTCAATATTCAACGAACGAGGTTTGAATTTCCGTTTGACATTCAAATTTCGTTAGTACTGCCTACAACGCTGTTAGGTAAACACGTGCTTCCAGATACACAGTATTTTCGTGTCTATTCGTGTGAAAATAAAAAAGAAAATTGTTTCTATTTAATTATTGAATGTAAGTTTATTATAATAACATAATAATTCTATGTTTATTTTTATTATTGATTGTAGAATCATCCATAAATTTGGTTGTATCAAATTTGAGACATAGCGCTTTTCGTTACACATGGCCAAGAAATATCTTTCTCAAGTCAAACTGGAGGAATGTATTGCTCATTTATCTGATAGTGATGATGATTTTGATCTATCCGATACCGAGAAAGATGAGGAAACTTCTATCTAAAGAGCCTTAGGGGAATTTGAAATACAAACTATACCTATTGAATTTGAGGATGGATTTATATTAGGTGGCACAGAGGAACTAATGGGGAAACTGAAACTGATGGACAAATGGTAAACGATGACGCTGATACTGGAACTCGAGTTGAAACTGAACTCGATATTCAGAAAGATAATACTAAAAATAATAGGAAAAAATTTCCGACGTTATATGGCGAAAAAAAATTTTCGTATTAGATGAGGATGCGAAGTCATTCAAAGGGGATGAAAAACTTGATAATAATTTTATGGACCTGGAAACGCCGTTCGCATTTTTCAGGTTTTTTTTTTGACGACGAATTATTACAAAAAATAGTTGTAAAAAAATGATGTAAATTCGACAGCAACAATCACGATAGCACATTTGCAGAAATAGTTAGGCATATGTATATAATATGTCTATCGTACATATACCTAACGCAAGGTCTTTTTGGAGTATTCGATTAGAATTTATAATAAATATAGTTTAAAAAAACTAAAAAACACGCTTTTAAAAAGTGAAAAATAATTATTAATATAAACTGAAAACAATAATGAACGAAAAATACTAGTATTATTGTGAAAAAAGCGTGGGTTGCTCGATATACGAAAAATATGGCACAAAGCGTCCCACGCTTTTTTTCACAATAATACTAGTACTTTTCGTTCATTATTGTTTTCAGTTTATATTAATAATTATTTTTCACTTTTTAGTTTGATGTGCTTTAAAAGCGTGTTTTTTTAGTTTTTAAACTATATTTATTTTTCATTTTTTAGTTTGATGTGCTATGAAAGCGTGTTTTTTTAGTTTTTTTTAAACTATATTTATATTGCTTACTGATGCTGATATTATAACATATTACGATCCAACAGATACTTCTGAAAAAAAAAATATTTTTTTTCAGCCATAGATTTGAACTCACGCCCGAGGAGTCCGTCGTTTCGCGTCGACTAAGACTTGCGTCTTAGCCCGCTCGGCCAACGAACGAACTGAGAAGCACGGAATGTACTAACAGTAATAAGCCACTTGCTCTCACGCAGAGGATACTTGAGGAAATTTAATTCTTGCGATCCTGATCAGGATAATGATATAAACTTATCAAATTATTGTATTGTTACCGGTTCTTCGTAAGTGTACAAAGTTTCAATTAAATCTGTCCGTTTAAAGTGGGTCAAAATCGAGTCCAAAGAGTCGGTTACAAACAAACAAACTCACAAACATACAGGTGAAGCTAATAAAAGCGTGTTAAAAATAAAAGAAACTATGAACCAGAAATGTTTTGAAGCAATCCGAATAGCAAATCATTTCAATGATAATACCCAGAGAGAATGACAATCACGACAGACTCATAAATTGCGCCCTATAACTACCGTCCTTTGTTTAAAATTTCAGGGTGTCCCATTGGAACAGAAGTTATCAGTTGATGAGCAGTTATGTGCGACAAAGACCCGACATCACATGAAACAATATATGTCTACTAAGCCCCACAAGTGGGGATATAAAGTTTTCGTTCTTTGTGGAGCTAGTGGTTTCTCTTATAATTTTAAAGTTTATAGCGGTTTGGAGAATCAGCCAAAAATTTAGATCAGTTGATGAACCAGATTTAGGAGCAAGTTCAAATACTGTTGTGCGTTTATGCAGAGCTGTTCCAAGTAACTTGAATCAAGTGGTTTACTTCGACAATTACTACACATCGCTTCCACTGATATCATTCTTGGCCGCAAGAGGTATATTTGCCTTAGAAGAAATCGAATTCCAAATAGCAAGCTACCGTCTGACGATCAAATAAGAAAGGAAAATCGAGGGACTTCTTGGGAGTACGTATGCAGTTTTGATGGTGTTGAAGTAACTTTTGTTGCTTGGAAAGATAACAAAAATGTTTGCTTACTGTCTATGTTCGCGGGACAACTGCCTAAAGGAAGTGTAAAACGTTTTGACAAGAAAGAAAAAAAAATGTAGAAATTCAATGTCCAAATCTGGTTCTTGAGTATAGTAAACACATGGGAGGTGTTGATCTTATGGATGGTCTGATAGGTCGCTACAAAATTATTATGTGGACCATAAAATGGTATATGAGACTTTTCTATCATTTGCTGGATGTGACTTTAGTCAATGCTTGGCTTTTCTATAAAAAAAGTTGCTGTCCAAAAGAATCAAACGAAAATTCTGAAGTTAGCCGAGTTTACAGCAGAAATTGCTGACTGCCTCTGTAGGATTGGTACCGAACGGACATCTAAAAGAAGAAGGCTGTCTGATATAGCAACAAAAATTGCTCAAAAGAAAAAAACGATCCACAACAACTTCTTACATTCCATCTAAGGATGTTAGGATGGATGGACAACGCCACTGGCCTCTTTATACCAAAACTAGACAACGATGCAAGTTTCCCACATGCAAATATTGTTTTCAAATCAAATGTGCTAAGTGTGGAGTGTATTTATGTCTAAATAAAAACAACTGCTTCATGAAATTTCACACGAATTAACATTTCATTCATGTAATGTTGCAATATTGTAACAAAAAATATAAATCATAAGAAGCGATTTGTCTTAAATTTGATACATCACTTTTTTATTCAATTTGAAAAAATTAATACAACCCTGATTTTTTTTCCATATTTTTTAGAATTTCTAATACACATTTTCAATGCATAAATAATTTTTTCTCGCTTATACAAAAAATTGCGCATTGTAGGGTTAATTTAGAGCATTTGTACAGGGTGAACTCGCTAGGATTCCCACTCCCATTTTCTCCATTATTTTTGAAGTTAGAAATACGTTTCAAGAAACAAATTGTAGGAAATTTTATGAGTAAATCTGTGAACATACGGGGTGTCGCATAAAAGTGTGGTTAAACCAACTTATGTTGTTTAAATATAACACCTTATATATTTCAAGTTTTTTTGAGATCTACGTTTTATTACGATTCCAGTGATATATACATATTATATATTTGCCCCATTGTCTAGAAGATACAAGTTGTTAAAATATCGAATTAAAATGAAGTAGAAACTATAAAATGTCATATCTCTAGAAGCCTATGGTCAAATAAATAAGCGTCTAAATAATTAAATATCTCTCAGGTGATAAACTCATTTTCTGTTGTCATAACTTGTGCGTAAAATATTTCTATTAAATAAAATCATGTATTATTCTGAAAATGAACGCAAGAATATACTTCAATCATATTTTAAAAGCTTGTATCTTCTAAACGAATAATGCAAATATATAACATGTGTATATCACTGAAATTGTAATAAAACGTAGATTTCAAAGAACTAAAAATATATAATAAAGAATGTTTAGTGCCATATCCCCAAAAAAAACAACTATGCAGTACTGAGTACTGTGTACTGTGTACTGTGTACTGTACTTTCCAGCTTTGTTTTAGTTCTTGTTCCTGATCTATCCCATCCTAGATCCAGTTCTTTAGCTACGCTACGCTGATGAGGGGCAATAACTCCGAAACACGTGTCCGTAGCTGCATAGTTGTTTTTTTGGGGATATGGCACTAAACATTCTTTATTTTATTTTGACCCCAATAAATCTATATTATTTTATTTGTATTTGCCAGGTGGAAACGGGCAGTACACATAGAGCTCTATGTGTCGACTGTGATCATCGAGGCCCCAAATTGGGCACATGGGAACATGAAGGCACTAATTGAGTACTGTGTACTGTACTTTCCAGCTTTGTTTTAGTTCTTGTTCCTGATCTATCCCATCCTAGATCCAGTTCTTTAGCTACGCTACGCTGATGAGGGGCAATAACTCCGAAACACGTGTCCGTAGCTGCATAGTTGTTTTTTTTGGGGATATGGCACTAAACATTCTTTATTTTATTTTGACCCCAATAAATCTATATTATTTTAAAAATATATAGGTTAATTTATTTAAAAAAAATAAAAGTTGGGTTGGTCACACTTTTATGAAACACCATGTATATTTAACGAGACCATCTTAAAAAAACCTCATAAAATTCCGTGCAACCTACTTTTTGAAACGTCTTCTTAACTCCAAAAATAGCGGAGAAAAGTTAAGTGGGAATCCTCGAGGGTTTACCCTGTATATTAAACATTTCTAATTTATATAAAAATATGTCTTCTTTTAATTTAGATTTAACCGTTGTCACCGACATGTTGTGATATTGGACTGGCAAATTATTAACAGTGGCGGCTGGTGGATTTAGGCTATACCATAATCTCAATATTGGAGCATGGAATCCAAACAATATTTTAAGCTACGACTACCAATACTAAATGAGGAAGTTTTGAGAAAAATTAAAAAAAAATTGAGAAAAAGAAGTTACAAAAATACGCTACCGCCCCAGATTATTTCTAGAATATTAGTAAAATATTTGTAAACTGTTTTTTTTTTCGTAATTAGAAGGAAAATTTATCACTCCGTTTTTTTTTTTGATTTTCGAAAATTTTGACTTTTTATAAAGTTATGACATTTTAAAATTTAAGTTCTTCATTGTGT
The DNA here is from genome assembly GCA_029963845.1 of Rhamnusium bicolor. Taxonomy (NCBI): domain Eukaryota; kingdom Metazoa; phylum Arthropoda; class Insecta; order Coleoptera; family Cerambycidae; genus Rhamnusium; species Rhamnusium bicolor. The sequence goes on along the minus strand of JANEYF010002382.1, from coordinate 989,651 downwards.
AAATTTCAAAATGTCATAAGTTTATAAAATATCAAAATTTATGCAAATAAGCAATTAATTATCTAAAGAATCAAAGGCTTTGGTAATATCAAGTAATGTCAAAGAGGTGCTTTGAATATTGTCAATGGCTCGCAACATTTCATCAGTTGTTATATTACTTAGTAGTGACAAGGTACTGTTACCTTTTCGGAATCTAGACTGATTAATAGAAATTATTGAGTTTAAAAAGGACATCTTCAGAGAGTTGTTAATATAGCTTATTATGCAATTTTAAGAGGTACCGAAAGTAAGCTAATAGGGCGGAGTTCCTTAGGTTATTCAGGATTTTTTTCATGGGTATCCGTTTAATCCATGATATTGTCCTTTGTGGAGGTAAATCACCTAGTTCTAATGGTATTCATTTTCATATAACATATTATCTGGGTAATTTATGAGCTTCCATATGAACTTTCAAAAAATCCATGAAATAATTGCGAGTTTAATCTTGGGGTAGCAAATGAGGATCACAAACGTTATTGTGAAAAACACCTAGCCAAATGTTCACACTGAATTCATCTTTAATTTTGTGAGGACTTCCTTGGGCCCAAACATGAAGATTGTGATAGGTTCCTACTCCTGCGCGAGTAAATATCGATTCATCTGTCCATAAAATATTACGCGAAAATCTGGATTTTCTTCTGACGAATATAAGAGCCACTGGCAAATATTTAAGCGCTTCTCATCATCCCCAGGGCCTAAATGTTTCATAGGCCATAGATGATAAACATATCAGTGGTCATCTCGTAGCGTTCGTAATATTTGCGATTTCGGATTTTCAATTGCTGAGCTCTGCGAGAGCTCAGCCTCACATAATTATTAAAAGCTTAAAGAATACGATTTTGTTATTATTTCTACGAATTCTGTGATTTACGCGCAAGCCAAAGTTGCGACAACAGAGACGTGTTCTAGTAAAACGCGAAAATCTGGAAATATCCTATTGGAAATCGTCTTTGATACTTACGAGGATTTCAGCGCATGTTGTACGTCCGCCCTCTATCGCCGCTTGGTAAACTGGACTTTTTAGACGCTCAAAAAGTTGTTATGATTAGCATGATTCTATTGAGATTTGTTTAAGGTTTCGGAACTTTTTGATAACTTAGGTGGACTACTTAGAAGATTATTATTGATTAGGTTAAAATTGTTCAGATTTTCTGATATGGCACCTGAACATTGACCTTCAAGATTACTGGACCTAAATCCTCTTTTATTTATCTATAGGAACATTTAAAAACATTTCTTTATTCGGTTACCAATTATTAATGACATTAAATAGCGAATTGTCAACAGTAACACTATTGGAATCTTTGAACGCTTTCTTGGGCCATTTATTCGTTGAATACACACACGCATGTATTATAGTTTTACATTCAAGTGATAATATCTTCCTAATGAAACTGTTCCAGACCCATGTTCATGGAAAAATTTTTTCTTATTTTGATCTCAGAAATTATTCCACGAGATTTTGATAATTTAGAAACGTCCTTTATGGTAATCTGCATTTTTAGGTTAATAATAGACGATGTTTAATCTCTACGATAATGGTACACATAACATGTTTGGTTCACCTTTTATCGTAGCATAATTTACACACCCTAATATGTGTCCTTTGTAGTCTCTTACTGTAGTTGATTATATGAATAATGATTAATGAATTTTCTTGGAATTAATTTGAAAGGTCGTTAATTATTTTAAAACTGTGTTGCAGATATTATGAAAATGGTAATTCCAGAGCATTTTCGCAATTTTTTATTTCTCATACAGAATCCGACTTTTATATTATTTTAACGATTTTGTTTAGCTAATGCGATTGCAGCAGTTCTTCACATTAAAGAGTCTAGTCATATTATACACATAGACTCCGGGAGCGTGTATTACACCTAAGTGTATGACTAAAGAACCTGAATGTTGTCTGAATTTTATTTGTTTTCGAATTAGTATATCTTAAAAGTTTAATCTACAAGATGTTCAAAGATGTCTAATAGTACTGGTAAATAATTTCGCAAAAAATTCCAAGTAATGTTCTCCTGTTAGGCAATTCTCAATAATGGAAGGGCTAATTAATTAATTATCGATGATACTAGTATATTTTAATTGTCAAACAGATATAACGAGGGGTTTTGCCCTCGCTATTTTAATTAACTTTACTGTAGTTCTCAAATGAAACAACAAGATAAAAAAATACATATATTCATAATTTATCATACAAAAAAAGGCTCATTCAGGGCGTGGTCAACAAGTAATAAACCCTTCAACAACTTAAAACTAAAACCACAGAAATCCTATTTTAAATTCACTTAAGGAGTTTGTGTAGGGCGCCACCCGCCTTTCTTTTTTTCGTTTTTGTAATTATACAAGTCTAAAAAATTACATATTTTAAACGTCTAAAAAGTACACGCACTAGTGCCGTTGAAAGGGGGAAAGAACGGTTACTTTTCATAACATTGTCTCGCACAGTTCAAGAGCAAAATTAACACTCTAGGGAGCTTTCTGTACCTCTAGCTAGATCGGCAAAGCAGCCTGTTGATGCAAATTTTAGTTTTCAAATTTCCAGCTCGCACTTGGAGCGGAAGCTGGCTATTTACTATTTAATAGGTACCTATGTGACAATAATTAGAAGTAAGATAACCTTACCAGCTCATAGAATATCTTTCGTAGGCTACATACTTAATAACTTCAGAACCATAACTTTCAGCCAGACCAAATCTCGAACGTAATGCCAGCAACGCACACAACTAACTCACTTCAAACCCCAGTCTTGTCTTCAAACGTAAAGGTAAAGGTAACGTACATCAACACACCCACTCGGTGCCGAGGCCTCCGAGCTTCTGCCTTCAAAAACCTAACCGTGTTTAGTACAAGCGTTCCCCCCTTGTCCCCACACCGCAGTGTTCTTGCTGGTGCACTAAAGGTCCAGTGGTCGCTTAGAATATCAAAGATTTACAATTTAGTTGTCGGTTCTAGAATTTTTAAGGTTGACCTCAACCCAAATTATGCAATTAGCATTAAATAAAACGCAAGTTAATTATATCTAAAAATGGACCGTTACACAGTAACCTGTCATTTGTGATTGATTGTTTACGAGTTTCTAAAAGTGATAAAAATTATTACACACTTACTGGCGTTTCGATAATATGCAAACATAGTGTTTGTTTATGTTTTTGCAATAAGATGCTAGGGCTTAAAATGGGACTTTCCGGCTCTATTATTTTAATTTTATAAGCATAAATGATTATCTAAAATAAAACAAATCTAAAAACAAATACATATATTTACAATTGGCATGAAATATGGCTCTACTCCCAGGGCGGAGAAGCAAGTAATTTACCAGACAATGATCAGATAACTTAATTAGTTTGTTAGGCGCCGCCTTTTTTTTTTTGTTCGATACCAATGTTCTGGCGATGAAAAATTCACGGTTACCGAAAAAAAAAAGGAAACCGGGTAACTATGTCAATCAGCCTCTCAATACGAACAGCCTATATTAATGGAAAGAAATTCAACTATCTCTGTGCTTAAAGTTCATACTCACTGGAAGATTTTAAAATCAATAATCGTTAAACTAACTGCTCGCTCTGGCTGGCATCTCTAGGCAAAATCTGCTTGATATTACTAGATACCTAGTGTATGATTTAGTTTAAAATTGCCTTACCGAAGATCTGCACAACCTTCAGATTATCCTCCTTACTCATAGACTAACTTTTTACTGGAGCAATTCCTCAGGGTCGGTGCACCAAATTATACTTCTTCTGAGCTCAGGCAAACACAACACCTCGTACGCACAGTAGATCGAACTGTCTCTAGCCAACACAACCTCTCCTTAGTTCGTCGCTGAGTTTAATCTCCATAGACACGGTAAGATAACGTACGTAAACATACAGAACATAAGATAGCGGCATAAACATGCACATCAAGGTAAAATAATATATTAAACACAACTCCAGGTCCACACTTGACCGTGGCTCGGTCGCAATTATCCTTTCGCGCCCAAAGCACTGTCTCAAACATCGTACCACCAACGTGCGCACGAAAATATATTTCGCAATTCCACGGTCCATTAGCGCCACGCAAAAGGGTAATACTATACAGGTTAACAAAATTATTCTAATCGAATCAGGAATTTAAGGTATAATTCAAACCATTATTTTTAGTTTGCTACGAATGAGATACAATTTGTATCTCAGTTGTATCTCAGATGGTATCAAGGATAACCCTAATAAATTTTGGGCTTATATGTTAAACAAAAAATATAACCATGGAGTCCCTGCCTCAATGAATTATAATGAACAAAAGCTATCTGATGGTCAGTTAATTTCTGACGCATTTGCGTTACATTTTCAATCATCATACCTCCCTTCTCAGGACACAAATATCAATAGTGATGATCTTAAAACCAATGATACTCTTGTAATAAAAAATATATTTGAAGAGCAAGTTATGTCATGTATTCGCCGGCTAAAACCAAAGATGACTATGGGTCCTGATAACATTCCTGCCTTTATGCATAAATACTGTGTTCTAGCTCTTGCTCATACGCTAACCACTATATTTAATTTAATTTTAAAAACGTCCAAATTTCCAAGCATATGGAAAGTTTCACGACTCTGTCCCGTTTTTAAAAATGGGAGTAGGGATGATGTTGTAACTATCGCCCTATTGTCATTTTATGGAATTTTTGTAAGGTCTTGGAAATTCTTCTATACTGTTATATATATGATCGTGTAAAAAATATAATTGATGGAAATCAATATGGAATCATGAATGCTAGGTCAACTACAACTAATTTGGTCTGTATAACGCAATATATTTCAGACATTTTAGATAGTCAAGGACAAGTTGATGTTGTTTATACGGATTTCTCCAAGGCCTTTGATCGCCTAGACCATTCAATTTTAATAAATCGCTTAGACCAATATGGAATATCGTCAGATGTCATAAATCTACTTAGCTCGTATCTCTCCAAGAGAGTACAATATGTGCAGTATCATGGTTTTAAGTCTAACAATATAGATGTACTGTCAGGAGTCCCGCAAGGTTCCATTCTTGGTCCCTTCTATTTAATATATTTATAGATGACATAACATCCTCTCTCAAAATCGGCTGTCTAATGTATGCTGACGACATGAAATTGTATTCTAGAATCAACTCATGATGACTGCGCTTGGCTACAGGATGTATTAAATCAAATTAATGATTGGTGTTTTGTCAATAATCTACCTCTTAACATTAAGAAATGCAATGTGATGTCGTTCAGTAGGCAATTAAATCCTCCAGCCTTTGCTTATCAAATAGACAATGTATTCTTGGCTCGTCCCTGCTTTATAAAGATCTGGGAATTATATTTGATAGTAAACTGTCTTTTAATGAGCATGTTAACGTAACACTAAAAGTAGCCTATAAAAATCTTGGATTTGTAATAAGAAATAGTAAAGATTTTGTTGACCCTAGCACAGTGATACTGCTGTATAATGCATTCATAAGATCACGCCTGGAATATGCGTCCATAGTATGGTGTCCATATATAGATAGTAGCGTAAATTTCTCAAGTATATATATTTTAAGGATAACAGAATTTACCCCACTATTGGTTTTCCTCACAATTTACTATTAAACTTATATAATTTTGTGTCACTGAAGGAAAGAAGATCCATGCACTCTATCATTTTTCTGCACAAGATAACTAATATGATTTTGATTGTCCACAAATTGTCCAACACCTTGACTTTTACGTACCGAGATTAGCCTCGCGCTCTCCTGAACATTTCATCTGTCCACTCCTCGAACTAACCTATTGAAAGCATCGCCACTCTTTCAAGCTTGCCCTAATTATTCAGAGGTTAAAGACAATATTGATATATTCAATTGTAAAATAAAGAAAATAAAGAACAAATTCTTAAAAAATTAGCAATTTACCTAATAGATCTGGACTACTTAGTGTATTAGTAATCTGTTTATTAATTTTTTTTTTTTGTATTTTTCCTCTTTATTATTATTAGTTACTAGTCACTTTGTGTTAATTTAATTGTTTTTATAACATTTTTTTGTTTTTTTTTTCTCTAATTTTGTCTGTCAATCATTTCTGTATTATGTTATATACTGCTATTTTAAAACTATGTTGAACATTATGTAACTATCGGCAGATATTTTGTTGCACTATTTGTTTATAGTTTGTGTTCCCATCCCGTAATTGGTAATTTACTGTGGGATAGTGTAGTTAAATAAATAAATAAAGTCGTCCGAAATTCCCATTTCGACTTATATAATATATAGTATACACTCCTGAAGTTTGACACTTTCCTCCCAACTCATCCTGTATATTCATATATTTAACCAAATATTGCCATGTAATGAATGAGTAATGACATACATATTGTACGGATTTGTTATATAAACGAGAATTCGTGGACTTATTTTACAATTTAAGGTCACCTAAAATTTAAAACTTCTCATCTCCGTAACTTTCAATAGCCAATATTCAAGGGAAATTGAAAATATATTAGATGATATATTGATTTCCAGGAGGAAAACGGAAGAGAAGTTTTATGTTCCAACAAGTTTGTTATTACAAGTACTCATGTTGATTTATGCATTTTTTTGTTGTTTCTTTTTGTTTATTAAGTTTTCCGCCCGTTCGGAGTTTATATTAAATTCAAGTGTATCCAGATGCTTGATTTTATTATGAAATCGAGAAATTCGTAATAAACTCCCTTTTGTGGCAATTTTTATATATGACGACAAAATTAGTGGGTACCCAAGTAACACATGTGGTCCTCTTATTACGCTTAAAACTTTATAAGTAATATATTATGACAACTTATAGAACTAATTGGTTATATTGAAGATTTATTCAGCATTAAATTGCTTATAAAACAATTGGGTGGAATAAAATTGCTGGTAAAACGATTTCACAGCATAAATATAAAGCTACTTTATTTATTAAAGTGTCTTATATAGTTTTTTTACTTCATAAGAGACTTAGTAAGATCTTTCATACAGATACAAACCATGTGGATTTATAACAGGTGTATAAACCTTTATATAACATTTATGCAACTGTTTTACAGCTTAGTTATTTCTCGGTCGTGGCTATATAACACTGAGTAAAGGCTTTTAAAGCAAAATTTCATAGCAATATAGTCTCCATCCAATATAGTTATTTAAATGCCATCTATGTCAACCCTAATATAGATTATTTATCCAGGCTTTCTACGTGTAGTAGAAGAAGTATTCTATAAAGTATTTATACAACTCCAATTTTTTTTTGGAGTTATGTAGCTACGGTCTTCCACCTTTATAGAAATCTTTTACAACTAAACTTACCTCCCGTCTCATAACCTCGTAAAAGATTACTTAGATATTTTGATCGAAGCTCTGTGAGGATTTCATATACTCTTTGTTATTAAGTGTTACTTTACAATATGGACAAGTATTGGAAAAAGATAAGGCGAAGTGTAAATTTCAGAAGGAAAGTTAAATTAACATTTAGAAAAATACTCGAACAATCTAACTCTCAAGCCAGTAATATTAATTTAATTGAACAGACTATTTTCATTGTAAAAACGCCAAAGAACGAAAGCAATGAGAAAAGCGAAGAAGTAATTTAAAGCTATGAGATCATTTTACCAGCAATCTTATTCCACCCAATTGCTTTATAAGCTATTTAGTGAGTGCTTCAATATAACCAATTAGTTCTATAAGTCATAATATATCATTTATAAAGTTTTTAGCATAATAAGAGGACCACATGTGTTACTTGCAAATTCAAGATAAATATAGGGCTGAAATAAAAAAAAAGTCCAATATTATTATCCCTCTAGAGCAAAATTATGTCATCATGAATTGAATTATTACATAAAATGTGTATTTTTAACAATCAAATTCACCTGTCCAAGGATTTTATTGATATATCACTGAATGCGAAATTGTTTTATGAAGATTTCATTAGAATACCTTATACGTCTTCTCAAAATGCTACTAATGTCACTTCTACACAGCCAAAGGCCAGAGTACTCTTTTATTAATTTATAATTGTTTTATAAGTGAGCTTCCTCGAGAAAACATCTCTTATAAAGTAGTAACACGTATATACAGCCAAAGTGCTGCCTTAAGGATTTATAACTGCTTCTGTAGTGACCTTCTTCAGATTCTTTCAAGGAGCCATATAATATTTTCTAAACTAATGTAACGGGGTGGCCATTGTTAGCAGTTCGAGGTGCAATTAACCTTTCATCACTTGAAAACGAAAAGTTTGTTAAACATTTACAACAATCCCTTATGGGTGTTCAGAATACATGGCTGCATTATTTTATGGCAACTTTATAAAAAGTAAAAATACATAATTTTTAAATAATTTTTGATATCAAATTTAAGAAATTTTGGAGGCCCTTCTGTTATTTCGAAGTAACATAGCATGTTTCAACAGAAAAGTTTTCTTCGCATGACAAGTTTAGTTTTCTACGGACGACAACATCTCCTAATTTGTAGGCAAAAATCTTCGTTCAGTTGCCTAATAATTCGCCATAACAATTTTGATATCGCAATCCCAGCAGAAAACATATTGTCACTAATATGTGTGTGTGTGTATAAAATGAAAACAGGCAACTATGACACAGCCGTAATAGTGTAAAAAAGTATTTTTTAAAGATATATTGGAAACCATAACTCAGTAATTTTCTTTTACAACAAAGAGTTCTTGCTTTTTAAGCATTTATATACTTTTTTTCATTTCATTTATATCTCTGCAATACAACAACTACAAAGTTACTACATTGGAGTTGCTACAGACACTATAATACAGTTGTTTTATAATTGCAAACCGTACCTCACATTTAAAGCATCTTTTACTGCATAAAAACTTACTTGCAGTCCTTATACAGTAACTTCCTAATAGATATATAATATGGTTTATAAAAGATGGTAAAATGAAACAGTTGCTATATTGCAGCATTTATATACTATTTACGAAGCCTACCGAGCCTGTATAAACTGTGCCTATTTGAGATATATAGATACTTCTTTAATACTGAAATATTGTTGTCAACTCTTAATTATACAGCATTAAGCTTTATAAAAAGGTGGAGTAGATATTTTTAGTGCTTTTAAAAATCAATTTGTGCTACTTGGGTAATATTTGGACAATAACAGATATATGTATATTATAATTGACCGGTTTCGATCATAATATAGTTGCAGTTGCAGTTTCATCTTATATGGCCAAATTATCTATCTAGTTTGTTATTAAAAGTTAATGGTAGTCAATTCAACAAGTAACTACTTTTAAACTTCTTGGGACTCATATTGACCTTTGTCTTGATTGGAAAGCATATGTAAATTTTATTATTAATAAATGTGCCAGCAATTGCTTTGCTTTAAGAAGACCTCGTCAAATTGCCAGTAGTACAACCATACAAATATTTTATCATTCCAATATGGAATTATGTTTCCGGTACGGTATTATTTTTGTGTTGCAAAAAAGAGCCATACGCTGCATGTTTAGTCTACAATACAGATAATCTTTTAAGAGAATATTTATTAAACATAAAATTTTACTTTTGCTTTGTTTACATATTTTAGAAATCCTAAAACTGGTAAAAAATAACTCTACAAAATTTAATCTTCTAAATGAACATCACTACTATTCGACACGTCATGGCTTCAATTTGCAGCACGAAATTCATAGATTTGATTGTACAAATTTAACCCATATTATGTTGGTACGGTTTTTATAATAAATTAAGTGTTAGTATAAAAAAAATATATTGTAAATATAAAAAGATTTACAACAGCAGTTAAAAATTATCTTATATCTAATGCTTTTTTATTCCGTAAATGAATATCTAATGTCTTAACTTTAATTTAACATAATTGTTTTGTCGGTGTAAATCATGTAAATTTATTTCTTTTGGTAATTATTATTTTGACATAACCTGTCCTATATCGTCTTGTATGAGTTATTGGATTAATTATGGTTTTCAGATAATTACCTGTTTGTCCAATATATACCAGAACACACTCATTACATGGTATCTCGTAAATGACGTCACACTATAATTCTTTCGCAGTTTTTGTTTTAATTTTACTGAAGCAGTGTTTTTTTAAATTGTTTTCACTTTTGGATGTTTCTTGCCTTGTTTCGTCACTTAACAATTTCCTGAGTTTGTTAAATTTTTTATATACGGTATTTTGTAATATACTTCATTCTGGTCTAATGTAGTGCTTTCGTGCTTTCTCTATATGTATATAATTTTATTACCTAATAAGTTTTTTTGGATAGCTATTTTTAATTAGTAGGTCTCTTACTAGACATAAGTTATTTTCCCTATACATTTCATGTGATAAATTAGTTGCTCTATACTTCAAATTGTTGATAATATTAATTTTATATGTCATGGGATGCGCCTGTAAAGTAATTTAAATAAATTTTATATGCAGAGTCCCGAGGATGTCTTTAAATAAAGACGAAACGTCGACATATTTTTGAAACTGGTTTTCTTCTTTAATAGACCACACCCCAACAATTTACCACATAAAACATTTTTATTATTATTAATATTATACTGCTATGAGATTCTTCAGTCACGTTCAAAAGCATGACTGTTTCATTTTCTTCATATACTCCATTTTTAGTTTGTTCCTTTTTCCACTTTCCATATTGTCAAATCGTTCTATCTACCTTTTAACTGATTTTTTAGAGGGCTGCCTTCTTCCTGGATATCGCTCCTGATAAATTCGAGTTGATAGCAAACAATTTTTATTACTCGAACCCAAAACAAAAATATGTATAGTGTGGAAATTAAGTAACGCATAAATTCAGTAATTCCGTTGATATTAATTTTTTGGAAAAAAATCTCGAAGGGGTATAGCGATTTTTACTTCAGTAAATATTTTCAGTCTATTTTCAGTTTCCTATGTCATTTATTTTTTAAGTTATGACGTCATCGACTTTTTTTTTAAATACCAATCTATATTTTTTATTATTGATTTTGGTAGTAGTTTTTATTCCGGTTCCGACCGTATTAAATTTTCAATATGTTATTATTTGAAAAAATCGAGAAAAACAGTCTTAAAGTTCAAATAACAAAATTTCATTAAATTGGGAAATTTTTTTTTGTTTTCTTAAAGGTTATTTTTTTAAACGATTTGTAAAACATTTTTTCCAGAATCAGGTGGAAGATATAACGACAGATTTCAGATTTCATCAAAAAATATTGGTTTTCTATGAAGTTCCACCGTTTTGAAATTTTATTTTAGACATTTTTCACTGTGCAAATTTCAAAAAGATGCAACTTTGTAAAAAATCAATATTTTTTTCTGCAAAACTTCTTCATTCACCAGCCGCGACTGCTAACTAGATCAGTTAAGAAATAAGAAATATAATAATTTGCCGACGATAATTAAATGATAAAAAAAGGGCATTGCGTTTTAATATTTCAATCATGTAAAATGTAACAATTGATTGATATATAAATTGCAGCTCAGAGAATGTGAATATAATACGTGTCTTTTGTTTTAGATGCATCTATTACATTCCATCTTCCAATAAATAAATAAATATGAAACATATCAAGACAGCAAAGATCCATATCAGCTAAAAAACTTATAGTTATAAGAAAAATCACAATATCAAAATCAAAATGAAAGTCAATAGCGGAATCGGCAATTTCTCCAGAAGCAGTTCAGCTAGGTCCGCCAAAAAAAATACAGTCCTGCCAAAGTCTTCATATTCAACACCCACCTCAGGCTCTACTCCTCGTAGCCCGTCGCTAAATTACCAATGCATTGATCCTCCAAAGTCTCCTACTTGCGCAGATCAAAAAAACTTATCCTAAGAGTCCCAAAACAGAGAAAATGGGAATAAAATCTCCGAAGGTATCACTGAGCAGTCCTAGTCGAACAGAAAGAGCTATGTTCGACTTTAATCAGAGCGGGCCTAGGTCACCTAATATACCTATCAAGTCTCCGAGATCGCCGAGAAAATTCAACTATGACGAAGACGGAAGAGAAACTGCTGGTTCAAGCGATTGTGACCCATTTAATTTTAGTCTGGCATCTCCTCCAAAAAAATCTAGTAAGTTATACAACCGGCAACTGTATCAGTCATCTAAAAGTGATTCTATAAATTCCACAAAGTCCAGCTTGGAGTATTCGTCTACGACAAAACATCCGACTGGGGCTTACCAAGATATCGAATATAAAATCTGCCATTCCCTAGACTCAGATTCTCAGACTACGTCTAGTTACAGATACTCCATTACTAGCACTAGCTCTAGGCATTCTTCTTTTTAAAGAGAAAAAGAAACCAAAGTGTAATATCAGGACAAATCCGGGATATGACGAGAAATATTCTTCCAGTAAATCAATAAATGAATCGGAGAGGACTATAAATCCCCTTCAGAGGTAAGTGAGACTTTAATAAGTGTAACAACGTACTAATATAATTATACGGGGTGCGACTTTAAACATATTAGGGATAGTGAGAAACAAAATGCACTGACATTTTTAAAACGGAGTAAAAAATTGATATACATGTTGTTCAAATATGTCAAACTTTTAAGCGTTGATTATTATTGTCTGAACGTTATTTGTGCCATTCTCTAAATTTTTCTTTTTCTTTTTTGGGACTTACTGCCACATGAATCATTCTTCGTTTTTAAAAAATATAGTTGTGTGTGTTATACGTTTTATGGCACTGAAATAAACCAACTGGCAAAAAAATAGTTAGTTACCTAGTATGTTACTGTAAAAATATACCTCTGCGTTTGTGACTTTACGTCAAGAGATTAGTCAGAGGGTGTTTTTGACAACTAATATGAGACACAAAAATAATAATATAATTCCCTAACGTTTTTGGAAAACGAATATGTTTCCTTTTTCAAAGTTATTCATCTTTTTTTTAGAATGTCAAGCGTGAAACGTGACACATATAATATTTGGTTATGTAATATCTATAGATACTTACATAGAACTGTTGATACTTAAAAATTATGCAATATTAATTTTGTTAAATTCTTCTTTTAACATCGGTAACCACGTTGTACCAAAATCCACAGAGCAATGGGATAAACAGGTTTCTTCATTCAATAATATTATTGCGGATTCCCTAATTTTTCTTTTTTTTGCTGTCCTCTTCTTTCATTCAAATTTTTGGCGGATCCCAGTTTATTCTATGTCCATTTTCCCAAGCATGTTCGCAAATTTTCGCCTTTCCAATTTTGCCCTTTCTAATATAACTTACTAGTTTGTATGAAACGTATTTTGATGGTCACTGGTACTAATAATATTTTCATTAAAGAATCATAACAAATATATTACATTAACGAGAAAATTAAAAATCATATTCACATTACACAAAAGATATGAAAAATTGTTCTGCGAGAATTTGCGAGCTAATTTTGAAAATTGCATTAATAAATAATGGTTTTAAATTAAATAATTTGGCGCACCCTATACAATAAACAATATTTTCTCTAATAATGTACTAATACCAGGTTATTCAGTAGGTTATGAGTATTTAAAACACTCTCCCATTGTCTTACTGTTGTTAAAATGGAATGAAATTTATATACAATAACTAGTAGTCTGTGCCATTTATTCTGTAGTATCTGAATGATTTTGTTTTGTATCCAGGACAACCAGCATGCAAACAAACAATAAGTGATTATTAATTACTTGCCATTTGACATATAATGAAAAACGAACAGAACATAATGGTGGAAGTGCAAAGACATTTCAGGCGTCATTTTGACGTTGGAAGGCATGGAAGGGTTCCTGCTAGTAACACTATCAGTTGAATGAACAAATTTCGTAGTGACACGACGGTAATCTGCGCAACAAATGGGTTGGTAAAAAGGCAATCAGAAAGAAACAGAAGAAAACATCGATAGGGTGAGAATTGCATTCCAACGTAGTCCTAAGAGATTGGTGAAGCGACATTCCATTGCATTAGCTCTATCAGCAACCTCTCTTCATCGCATTTTAAGGCATGACTTGAAGTTACATCCCTACAAACTGCAGGTGGTACAGTAGCTAAAAGATGGTGATAAACTAGCAAGTGTTGCCTTTTTCCAAACTTTTATTGATATTATGTATCAAGATCAGACTGTTATCAATAGACTAATTATGTCAGATGAGGTACACTTTTCTCTGTTGGATCACGTTAACCCTCAGAATGCTAGATACTGGAGTAACCAAAATCATCGAGAAATTTACGAAAAACCCCTGCATTCTGCGAAGCTAACAATGTGATGTGGTATAATAGGGATAATAGGTTTCTACTTTTTTTGAAAAACAAAACCATACTGTTACTGTTACATCTGCACGTTACTGCTTACTGCTGGAAGACATTTCACCTAATAAATTAAGACGGTTAGACTTAATCGGGATATTGTTTGGTTTCAACAGGATGTGGCGATATGTTATACAGCCAGGCAATCTATGGGCATTCTAAGAAACATGTTTCCCGGACGTCTAATTTCCAGATTTGGTGACATAATTTGGCCTCCTAGAAATCCAGATTTAACAGTGCCGGATTATTTTTTTGAGGGGATATTTAAAATCTAGGATCTATCAGAATAAGCCCCGCACCATCCCAGAACTCAAAGAAAATATTACCACAGAAGTCAAAGCAATACATAGGGAAATTTTAAAACGAGTTATGGGTAATCTTCAGACCAGACTACAAGAATGCATCGAGGCCCGATTTAAAAAATGTTGTTTTTAAAAAATTAAATAAATTAATAAATGGCACATCCTACTAATATTGTGTATAAATTTCACTTCGTTTTAAGCAACAGTAAGACAATGTTAGAGTGTTTTAATTACTCATATCGTACTGAATAACATTCATGTCACGCGTTTTTAAAGCGTCTTGTGCATATTTATTATAAAAATAATGCATTCTCAGCGCTGCTACTAAAAATTTTTTGTTCATTTATATATGTGTAAAATTCAATTTGAGGTGCAGATGTAGGAAGTCGACCTCTGATTTGACGGATATGACTGATGACATTGCCAACACGACGATGACATCCCTCAGCAGGCCCAGCTCACCCCGTAGGAAGGGCTCCGTGAAGGGTCTTGCATATCTCGCCTCGAGGAGGGGTTCTAGAGATTCTGTGGCATCGAATATGTCAAATGTTTCAAACGAAGACATAGGACCGCTCAACTTTCAAAACACTGCTAGGGGGAGGCAAAGACGCACTTCAAACTTCTTGGAATTGCCTGGTAAGTACTTTGATGGTCTAGCAATTTAAGCAAAGCCCTTCTTTGGTTAAGTATTCTCCATAAACGTCTTTACTGCGAATTTTAAAGCAAATTTCTTGTTTCTGGTGTTCCGCAGTTGAAAACCAAGCCCTGTACGATATAATGTCTCAAATTATATTAAATATAGAGTTTTTAGAAATTTTAGAAATATTCTGTATCAAGAAGTTTAGGTTAATTATAAAGAATGCATTAAGCAAACTGTTATTTAAGCTTCAACAAGTGAGTAATACAGTTATAGGTGAAAGTTAATAAATAATTCATTTAGTAAGTTGGGATCGGGGTTTGAATTTTCTCTACGACGATTTTTTATGTGTCTGCAACTTTTGGTCTTGGATAAAACTTTCGTAATAGATCACATTGGAACACAAAGCCGTAACAGAAAAGGAAAAGTTATGATACCGAAGGTTAACCCTAGGCAGTTGGAAAAGTTGTTGACATCACTTTAACATAAATGTATTTTTTTGCACAGAATTCCATACAAAAAAAATATTGAGAAACTGTAACGGTTCTATTCTCAATTTACACGTCCTTGCACGAATAATGAGTTCTTTCAATTCATATTTTTCTGATATCCTATAAGTTTAGAATGCGGAATACATACTGTCAATTATTAATAGTTAATTATTATTGTATAGACAGCACTGGCGGTTCGTGGGTCAAGAGATAGGGAGGTCAATTAGAAAAGTTTACTGTATTACCTACCTTTTAAAGTGATTTAAATTCCAAGTCGATCCTCCGGTCTTTTTGAGATGCAAAGTGGTCAATTACTTTTTTCATTAAAGTCTTTTATCTTCTTTATTAATACCCTTTCTATGGTAAGCATAGCTAAAGAAGATAACCTTTCCCTGACCCGTGGTATTTCTTAAAAATGTCTTTATTCTTTTTCAGGTAGAAAAAAAACGTTCACTTTCGACGGTAGTCATAGGGAGAGTACACAAGATTTTTAACAGTTTGACACTTTCAGAAAAAGTATTGCACAAATTATTGTTAATAAAAAGCTGCACCTTCACTATTGGAAAAATCTTCTCGGCTATATAATACTTCTAATTCAGTTTTAAGTTTCAAATGATTTATGACTGGATACTCCGTTTTATCTAATTTAAACATATCTTGAGGAAAGTTTTTTTTATAATCTTTAAATCGATCTGCGTGAAATAACTGAGACACTGCTAAATGATTACTGAAGCTAAACCTGTTTTTGATCTCAGATGTAATTATATCACAAACTTCTAAATTCTCCTTTTTGATTCTTCCGTTTTACATCTCTGGGCAGACAGCATGGATGTCTCCTCCAAATAGTTATCTAAATTTTATTTCTGATGTCTTCAATTTTACTATTAAAAACGCCAATATACTTATTTACTGTTATGACATCGATATTACATTTTTGTAATTGATTGAACAATATATCACAATGAGGCATAACGAAATGAAAAAAATTTAACCAGTAAAGAAAATGTTCATTTTGTAAGTAGTTTTTTAAACCAATAGCTTGGTTTAGAGTGTTGTTTTCTGAGTCATTATCAATGATTTTTTCTAAACAATCTAATAATTCTGTTCGATAGGTATAAACAGTCTCTATGCACTTTGTATTAAAATTCCATCGTGTTGGAGCCGCTTGAGGTAATCTCACCTTAACAACATTATCTAACACGGCTGTTCTTTTTGGCGATTTTCCAAAGAATGAAGAAAAGCTATGTAAATTAGCAAAAAAAAAAATTTATGCTTTTATCCCGACTTGATGCTTTTTGTAAAATTAAATTTAGTTGTTGAGCGTAACAATGAATAAAATTTGCTGAAGGATAACTTTTTTTAATTAAAAATACCTATTAACTTTTTTTTCTTATCAAGAGATGTTTGCTTTATCGTCACATTAGGTTTTGGACGGCCACCACCTTTGATTTCACTCGGTCTTCATAACCCAACTTATGTCCATCTTTCAGTTTTAATATATTTTATACAACACTCATATTTAATAGTAAACACTAAAAGCACTGTTTTACTTAATTTCATGACAAGTAGAGATTTACTAATAAAATGTTCACAAATAAAAACATTAAAAACAACGCGACAGAATTTACCGACCAACGCTTACCTAGTCAGCATTAAGACTGGTCTAGTGAACTTCGTGCGTTACTGTTTCCGTAACATGTGTCAGGGACATTGTCCCCGCCAGTGTTTTCTGTCTCTTTTGCTTTCTGACGATTGGCGCATAAGTCTATTTCACTCTAATTCGTTATAAATTTGGTCCGTAGCTAGCTTTGAGGACAAGTTTGTGGATTGACCCAATATTTTTAAATTCTATAAATGAATAATGTAATGAATATGAATGTAGAGGCTCGGTGCTCGGTGAGGATACGAAATCCTGCGATCTAGATATTTGAATAGTATTGTGCATAGAATGAACTAGAAACTTTAATATATTTTTTAAGAATAATAAAGATATATATATATATATTATATATTTTTAAACTTCAGAAAATGAATAGCTATATTTTTTATTTGTATGTGGGAGGTCATTGACCAAATGACCCTATAGAAGAACCGCCAGTGAATAGACAGTATTATAGATATTTAAAGCTGGAACGTTGAGTAGTGACTTCGTAGTCGAGTGGTAAGAACACTTGCCTCTCACACTGGAGTATTAGGTTCGATCACCGTTCGAGGAAATCAAATTTTTTGCTAAACCAGAAATTAATTCTAGTATACTCGACATTGGGTGTGTGTCCATTGTCTCTAAATATGTAGCCCTCTCCCATGGCTCATAAACAAAATGGTTGTCGCATTTAATAAAATTATGGTAGGGGGACACGTCAATGACGTCACAAAAGTCTTTTTTCGCTTTTCGTTCCAAGTGTTTATTTTTGCATTTGTGTTATTTTAAATTTCTAATATAGGTTTCTTTTCGATTTCTGAATACTTTACGAATACTTTATAAACAAGGTTAATAACTTAAAATAACACAAATGCAAAAATAAACACCTCGAACGAAAAGCGAAAATGCCCTTTGTGCCGTCATTGATGTTTTCCCCCACCATAATTTTATTAAATGCGACAACCGTATTGTTTATGAACCGTGGCCCTCTCCTACACAAAGTACTTTGAGGTACCTTCAAAGATACAGGGAGTCGTATAACCTGCGGTGCTTAATTAAGAAAAAAAAACGATGCCATATTTAATCGAAAATAAAATATGACAAAAAAAAACAACGCTGAAGCAATTCAATAGCTAGTAATGCAAGCTCTTGGAAAATTATGCATACTTAAAAATAATATTTTAATGATAGTGACAGTACAGGGTTATCCAACGAAAAGGCCTACTCCTATATTTTGTTTATTTCTTAAGTTAAAAAAAAATTATTTAAATAAAAGTTGTAGTGAATCAAATGATCTCTCTTAGAATATACAGGTGGTCCCATAAAAGCGGGACAAACCAAAGTTACATTTTTTTTAAATGGAATACCCTATACTAAATAAGATTTGCCGGAACAACTACTCGGCGGACAAAAGCCCCGACTTGCATTGAATGTAAATCTTGTTTGGTAGCTAAGATCATTTGTCAATTCCTCGCTAGACATAGACCGGTTACGAACTTTTTATGTTCTCGTCAGTATGCCATAAGTAATGGAAAAGACAAATAATAATAGCAAATCAGGCTAGTCTAAAGTAGACTAAGCAAAACAGATATAGTGAGTGATAAGTGTATCCCTTTGGTGGTCAACGCTACTATCAGTCAGACATCACTGTGTCTTAGTGACTGATAGCGACCTGCAAAGCAGTTACTAAGTACTAAGTACCTCGATCTCTAACCCTGGTGGGCTAAACTATATACTGAATAAGATTTGCAGGAAACAATTACTCAGCGGACAAAAGCCCCGACCTGCATTGAATTAAACCTGCAAATCTTGTTTGGCAGCTACCAAACTCGAAAAATAAACAAAATGTAGAGGTGGGCCTTTTCGTTGGACAACCCTGTACATTGTGTATATCAAATAACGATTTACCAGTTAATTATAAATTAAACATGGTATCGAAAAATTAATAAGTAAACTCAAGCATAAGCGTACACCGTGGTCCATTTTAATCCCTCACCGTGTCCACCTTTTCTTGTATGCATACAGTTTTCCTAATAAGTAAAAGTACACCAGAAATTGAGTATCTAGTCCGAATCAGACATCTGCCTAGATATTTCACAAGTCAAAAGATTCAAAACCAGCAAGTGAAATCTGTATCCGCTATAAAATCCAAATATTTTTATAACCTGTCATACCGATTCTAAACATCACCTTCCTGCTACATATTAATTTTTATAACTGCATTAATACTGCTTACCGCTGTAGTATAAATAGTAGTTTCGCTTGGAGCTTTATTGGATTGCTTACCATTTCTTCGACTTTAGTTTCCATTTTGCCTAATACTAGAAGTTTAAAGTAGTGTTACTTTTGCCCCTGTAAATAGTTCCTTATAGGAAAAGTCTATTTTGCTAATGTTATTTGACCCGAAAGTTGTATTTTTAGATTCGGTTCTAGACTCCTGGATATACCGTATCTTCACTGCAGTTATCTAAGCCTCATTATCCATCTAATAGGGAAAAGTGGTGTTCCTATATTGTAAAATAGGAACTAGAGCTCGAGTTACACACTAAAAGCGTGTAAAACATGAGTTCCAAAAGCATATTGTAAACAGGGCCTTGTGAAAAACCTTAGTGGCTATAATTTTATATCATCTACAAAAAAGCAAATGATTTAAATGAACATTTTTTGAATATAAATACACTTTCTGTTAATGATGATATAATAATTTTTTTAGGATCATAATTTACATGCAAATATTATTGGTAAACCAAAGTTTAAATTTACAACCGTAACGGATGAGGACATTGAAAAAATAATTAATTCTATAAAGTCAAATGCAGTAGGATATAGTATCTCCTTACATATGCTCAAATTGTGCATACCTTTTTTTAACTCCTTACTTGCGACACATAACAAATTTTTCTCTTACCAGTGGTGTTTTCCCGCAAATTTGGAAAGAGGCCGTTGTACGCCCTGTAGCAAAAATTAAAAATCCTATATCTTTCAACGATCTAAGGCCAACTAGCGTTTTACCCCCTTCTCTCTAAAATACTCGAAAAAAGTTATTTCCTATCAAATAAGAGAGTACACCGACCAATGTGATTTAATTCCCGTGTCGCAATCCGGATTTAGACAACATCACAGTACAACTACCGCTTTAACAAAAGTCACCAGTGATATTATTTCAGCTTGGGACAAATCTAAATTGACTGTTCTCGTAATGATTGACTACAGCAAAGCATTCGACACTTTAAATTATAAGCTACTGTGTAGTAAATTCTTATATTTTGGTTTTGATTCAGAGACAGTGAACTTTTTAAATACATATTTAAGTAATCGATCCCAAAAAGTATCCCTAGAAGGTACCACTCCAGATTCGAAAATAATTAATAAAGGTATCGCTCAAGGATCTATTTTGGGACCTCTGTTTTATTTGCTCTATACGGCTGATTTTTCTAAAACCCTAATGTATTGTAAACACCATGCATATGCAGATGACTTCCATATTTACAAACACATACGTGCTCATGATGTAAATCCGTCAATTAATATAATAAATGATGAGCTGCAACAACTTATCTCATTGTCTCAAGATCACTGTCTGAAAGTAAACCCAAATAAGAGTTATGTGATGGTATTTGGTCCGAAAAAATTAAAAATCACACATCTCAATGATATCGAGATCAAAATAAATGGTTCACGCCTGCCAATAGTTAGTATTTATAAAAACTTGGGTCTGCTTTTAGACGAGGATCTTCGGTTCAAAGAATACATCGCTACGATAATACGCAAGGCCTGTTGTAGTTTAAGATGTTTGTATGCTCGTTTCTTGTTGAACACTAGTTTAAGGAGGATGCTATGTGATAGTTTGGTACTATCATTATTTAATTACTGTGATGTTGTCTACACGCCGTGTTTAGATCAAATTACTTCCATGCGAATTCAGAAACTTCAGAATGCATGTGTTAGATCCATATTTGGTCTGAGGAGGAGTGACCATGTGTCTTGTAAAATTAGAGAATTAAACTGGTTGAAAATGAAGGAAAGGGCCAGGTTGCATCTTGCAAGTCTTGTCCATTCTGTAATACACAACCGATGTCCTACATATCTCTTTGACTTACTAATATCAAATTTCTCAGATTTAACTATAGACTTAGAATACCTGCACATAGAACCTCAATTTACCAAAGATCATTTAGGTATGCTGCTGCGTCAATATACAACCATACCCCTGATGAAATAAAAAATCTATCTAAATGTACTTTTAAGTTTCGCTTAAAAAAATGCTGCTTCAAGCGCCCACCTCATAATGCCGAGTCTTTAATCTTTATATGTATTTATATTTCTTATATCATCTTTCATTTAGAGTGTTAGAACTAGTATTTAATAGGTAAAGAAAGTGGTATTCAAATGATGATTCTTGTGTTTAGTTATTTTTATATATTATCAATTAATTGCATGTGTTTTTCTACTTTTTTTTTCTCAATGTAGTATGTACAGTTTAGTGGTAGAACAGCTTTAGCTGAACTACGCTGTAAATAAAGGCGATTTTTTTTTTTTTTTTTTTTTTTTTTTTTTTTCGGAATATCCGATGCCGGTCAGTCCTCCCGTGGCCTCCGACGCCTCACGGGAGTCGCGCCGGCGCATCAACTACAGCCACTCCCCACATCCCGCAGGGTTAGTGACTGTAGATACCAGAATCGTGTGCCCTAAGCAGACGGAGAGAACCCAGAATGACCGCCTTCTGCATTTGACCTGCCAGCCACTCGGCTGGTTTTTGGCAGGCCGGTATGATCTTCAGTTCCGAGAGCAGCGTAGGCTTTATCCCTCCGAGTACACCGATAATAAGGACGACCATTTTGACCAAGTAGCCTGGGTACAGCACTTGGAGCTCGTACCGGAGATCGCGATATTTGGTCCGTTTCTCC
This sequence comes from Rhamnusium bicolor, assembly GCA_029963845.1. Lineage (NCBI taxonomy): Eukaryota > Metazoa > Arthropoda > Insecta > Coleoptera > Cerambycidae > Rhamnusium > Rhamnusium bicolor. The sequence continues at coordinate 967,352 of JANEYF010002382.1, read as the reverse complement.
TCCTCCTTCAAGGTGATGTTTTTCTCCGCAGGTGCCGAGAACTCGATGACATACATCACCTTGAGTTGATGGTCGAGGAGGACTATGTCAGGCTTGTTGGCTTGGATTAGCCTGACAGTCGGGAACGAGTAGTTCCAGTAAATCCGGCATTTCTCGTTCTCGACAACGGACTCGATATCTCCGGGGACGTAAGGCAGCACTGGTGTCTGGTCTACCCCGTACGAGTGCCTTAGATGGTAGTATAGCACTCGTAACGCCGCGTTATGCCGGTGGATGTAGGCCGAAATCGCATATATAGGGCATGCAGATAGTAAGTGCATGAGCGATTCCGGCGCCTGATGGCAGGTCCTGCAGTTGATATCAGGAACCTCTACACGCCACACGCGGCTACGGTAGACCAAGGTGTTGATAACACCATCTTGACAGGCCATAATGAATCCCTCGGTCTCCGACTTAAGCCCTGCTGACCTTAGAAAGGCGAAGGTCAGCCTGGTCGATAAACCCAGTGTTTCTATGTTCTTATAGAAGACACCATGCTGGGGTTTATCGACGTGCTGCCGAAACAGTTTCTCCTGTTCGGCAGCTCTAATTCGGGCTTTCAGACGATTTGGCTGAAGTTCGGTGACTGACTCAACATCAGCACCTCGCCGGCCTCCTCGCCTGATGTCAAATGCGAGACCGAGTTCATCTGCGGCTCTTTTTGCTGCCTTGAACAATCCTGCTCCCACTCCTACAGTTTCGTGATGTTTTACGAACCGCAAGAGGGGATCTGAGCTCCTGAGGATGTTACATGCCATACTCAGTACTACTCTGCCATGCGTACACTCCAGGCTCAAGAGTCCTCGGCCCCCCCGTTGACGTGGGAGGTACACACGAGGAACGGACGATCTAGGATGAATACTTCTGTGAATATTCATCATCTTGCGGGTATCTCTGTCTAATTGGCGCAGCTCATCTACCCTCCACTTTACTACTCCGAAGGAGTATAGCAGAATCGGAACGGCAAGCATATTAGTTGCAGACACCTTGTTCTTCCCCGAAAGTTCGGAGGACCAAATCTTTCGGAGGCGGTGTCTGTACTTGCCGCGGAGAGATTCCTTTATTTGTGTTACATCCTGGATGTGCCTTTGTTGTACACCCAGGTATGTATAGGTCTCTCCGGCATCCAGATGTCTTAGGATGCTTCCGTCTGCGAGCTGCGCATCTTCAGGGAATTCCCCGCATCGTCCTCTCTTGAGGTGGACGACTGCACATTTGTCCAACCCGAACTCCATACCAATTGCCCGCGTATATTCTTCGACCACCCTAAGAGCGTTTTGTAGTTCGCGCTCTCCGGAGGCATAAAGTTTAAGATCATCCATATAAAATAGATGGGTGACCTTATGCCTCCGGTCGCTGGGTGGTCCAGATTGATATCCGCGGGTTTGGTGGAGCCCAACAGACAACGGCAGCAGTGAGATGCAGAAGAGGAGAGGACTCAGGGAGTCACCCTGGAAAACTCCTCTCCTAAATGCCACCTGCTCTGTCGTGACCCGCTGTGCACCTGATGTTATGGTGAAGCGGGTCTTCCAGAGCGGCAGCAGCTGTTCTATGCATCTCACTAGTGGTGCTGGTACCGCAAGACATTCGAGTAAGTGCAACAATAGCTGATGCGACGTTGTATCAAATGCCTTGCGGTAGTCAATCCAGGCCATCGATAGATTCCGCTTGTATTGCACAGAATCCTGTGTAATACAGCGGTCTATCAGCAGGCTGTCCTTGCAACCTGCCATGCCCTTCTTGGCACCACGCTGTTCGTGTATCTGCTGGAAGACCGGATCAACAGACCTCAGTGTCCTAGCATACAAGATACGTGTAAATATCTTGTAGCAGGAGTTAAGGCAAGTGATCGGCCTATAATTCCTCGGGTCGGAGAGATCCCCCTTTTTGGGGATAAGCACAGTACGTCCCTCGACGAACCAGTCCGGAATCTGCTGCCCCTCGTTCAACCATGAGTTGAAAACTCGCGCCAGACGACGGTGAGTGGAAGGAAATTTCTTCCACCACCAGTTGTTAATGCCGTCTGGGCCCGGGGCAGCGAAGTTCTTGGTACCAACAAGTGCTTGTTGGACTTCCTCCGTACTGATTGCCGGGCACACTTCTTCTGGCTCTTCAAGATGTCTGTGACACAGAGCCTCGAAGTGTGCAATTGATGGAGTGTCGCTATTGAATGGACGTGTCGTTTCGTAGATTCCTTTCCAGAAGGTTTCGACATCTTCTACAGTCGGCGGATTCTCGACGACACGCTGTGGCTCTTGAAAGAGGCGGGAAGGATTCGTACGGAACAAATTGTTTTGTTCCATACTCCTCACCCGCCTCCTCAATGTTTTCTTTATCGCCATGAGTGCTCGGATCCTATCTAGACAGTGCTGCTTGATGGTAAGCATCACTGTCAGATTTAGAGTATGGTGTTGACGTCTTAATCCAGCTGCTATGCGCCGGATTCTGGGAGTAAACACCCTCCCAGTCGTCTTATATTCCACCACACTCTGGATCCGAGAAGCGTGTTGTCTGGCCGACTGTATTTTGCCCTCGATTTTTTGTACACGCCGCTTGGCTTTCTCGACCCCGTGATGGGTTGACCTCTCACGGGGGACGAGTTGCTTCGCGGCGTTGTACACGGCACTGTTGATTTGCCAGATGTCGGCATCTTCCGGAATTTCCTCATCGATGACCTCGTCCATTCTAGCCAGGTCTTGTGGCTTTAGGTTAGCCCTGGTGTTAAGGCTAACCCTCGTCCTTAAGTCTACATCGGTGAACTCTAAAGGATGTTCCCCATCAGCTGGTAATTGCCGCGGTGGGACTGCGGCTGGCAATTCTTCCGGCTGACGGGGTGCCCTTACGTAACCTGTCCTGAGCAGAAAGGATACTTGATCTCTCAGATGTTGTTGAGAGAAGGCGCGATGCTCTGGGTGCATTTCGCACCAAAGTGCATGCATTCGCGCCATGTATCCCCTTCGCTCAGGTTCGCTACTCTCGCGGCAGGTCAGCAAGTCATCCCGAAGTTCCCTCGTCCACTTAAAGCGTCCGTGTACAATGCCAATGTCGTCGTTGTTGAGACTATCCGGTGAGGCCCCTCCCGCCTGTCTCTGACCCCCATCCGCTTGGGGTCGATCGTGAGGGGCCCTTCTTCTTAGTTCATAAGGAACCCGAAGTAGAAGGGGTACCAGGTGGTTAGCCTTGGTACCCCCGGCCGACATTAGTCAGGCAGAGTAGCCTCTGCCTGTCCAGGGTGCACCAACGTGGAGGTTGCCGACCTTGCACCCCAAAGGCGATTTATTATTATTATTATTATTATTATTATTATTATTATTATATAGAGTCGAAGAAATTGGCGTCGACTTTGTGTACGTCATGACGTCATAAATTAATTTTTTGAGGTAGAATCGTTGACTTATAAATTTCATGTAACTGATTCCGAGATAATCTTACGTAAAAATTAATAAGGGCTATTTCAATTAGCCCAAAAAAGTTTTATTTGGTGGTTCTAGACTTTGAAACTACTGGTCATTATGAGGTATTACAGCTTATTCATTTAGTTGTCACTTTTATGTCGTTTGGAATATCGCAAATCCAAAACACGAAAAAATGCATAATACATTTTACTCGGGTCTTTAACACGTTGACCACCAAATTGATTTATCGGCTCGGTTCGGTAAAGTAGTTGGCTAGAATGCGTTAAAATATGACAAAAAAAAATCTTGCCACAACTATTAACATGGCTTGTTTCCTTATTTTTTATTCACGATGTACGCCTGTGATTGTCCAAAATATGTTTTGCTCCCAACGGGAATTGCTGCAAAGGTTGTCTATGGGGTAAAGTTATCCCATCAGTTCTTGTCCTACAGAATTCTTTACTTTTTATACAACTTCGCCTTTCTGACAGTATTGAAAATAAAGTGCCCTTTGGATCAAATTATATGCTGTTGCTTTATAGCAATAAATTTAAAGTTTTGGTGGTAATGGCATGGCCCTCGAGGTGATTTCAACGAACAATTTAATATATGTAGGTCCTTTCAACTGAATTACACAATTTCGTGCAGTATAAAAACGGATTCTTTGTGATGAAAAGTCAGGTTTGCCACTTTTAATTATTCCCGCAGGCAAATGAATATAACGGGAAGAAAAACGGAAAAGTTTTTAACGTCCAGATCATGAATAATACAAAAGTCATAACTGCTTTTACGGAAAAACGATATTACATTTTGTTTTAGCAGCAGTCCCAAGTGAATAATGTTTTATGTGCTGTGTAAAACGTCAAGGTGTCATTTAAGCAATGTTTTATAAAAATGGTCTAAGAAGCACATTCTAAACATGAAATATATGTTTTGCTTATTTAAGTAATTAATAAATATTACCTTTTTTTAACTCAGTATTCTTGAAAATGCAATTATTTGAATCTAACGTTCACGTTTGTAAAAATAAATTTCATAATATGCAGTGTGGCCTTCGATTGAATTAGCAATAGTTGAAATGGACCACAAATTTTAGATTTTTTTTGCACATTTGCTTAACTGAAAAGCAATTTCGGGTGTACTTTTGTTTCTTTTTTAATCACGTGGACAGTTAAATAAAAATTAACTTTCTTGTTAGGTAAAGTAGCACGTTTCCTGTAAAAGATACCGTAATAATTTAAAAACAAATTAAGTTCCTCTTCTTGATAAAAGTTAAAATATAGAGTGGAATGAAAAATAATATTAACTGAAAATTTTTTTGTTAATTATTATTTACTAACTTTTACAAATCTTATCACAGATAAGTATAACATATATCTTTTTAAACAATTATTTTCCCGGCTATTTGCCAAAACGCTGAAACTTGGATTACAAAAAAGATAATATGCACATTATGTTCAGTACTACTGACTCAATAATGTTATTTTTAATTTCAACTATTCTGTCTAGTAAAACCAAAAATAAATAAAACACAAGGTACTCACCAGTTGACACTCATTTTAAAAAACTTTAAAATATCTACCGACACGTGTTTCTGCTTGCCATAGCGTCATCAGGGTAGCCAGCTCATTTAAAGAATCCAAAGTAAGGAAACTTGTAAACCTTAATGTAATAAATATTAATGGCTTCAGGGAACAGAATAATTGAAATTATATAGTGGAAATACCCCTTATTAATAAAATTCTGTGCAATAAAATAAGATAGGGTAGTAGGGACTCATAGAGAAGGATCTAGAATTGTACGATAAGTGCCAGGAATATTCAAAAAAGTTCTGGATCGTACATATTAATAAGCTTAGTACTGATTTCGAACTGTGCTAGTAAAGAAAAAATAAGTTAGAGACTAAAGTAGTGATTTATAATTAAATGTTTAACAAATAATATCTGATGGTTTCTTTTTGTGGGGATTTTGGTAAGGTATAACTAATTTTAATATTTTTTTTCTGACGTTTCGGTTTATTACACCATCATCAGAGAACTACAATTAATATAATATTTTAAAAAGCATAGTTATGGTTATTTTACATTACAATTTACTTACACTATTAATTGTTAGGTATTTGTTTTACATGTTATTAGATTGTCTGTTTTAACGCAACTGAGATATTTTAACATGGTTTGTTTATGTTACAGAGATAACGTTGGAAATGTATACATATGATTTATTGTAGGTGTTTTGCTTAAATAATGAGTATATAATAAGATATTTTATTTCAAGAATTATTATTTTGTATCGGTAAGATGTAAAAATTGATTTCATGTTGTAATGTACCCCAATCATTTAATTAAGTTAAAATAGGTTTCGCTTAAATTTTTCATATCAGTGCGCTTATTTATGGCGTTGGTAGGTATGTCTTTTTATTTGCAGCATTTAATGTATGTTTCTTCGGTTATAGTTAGGTTCTTTTTCTAATATTTGTATGTTATTAAAATTAAATCGGTGGTTTTGTTCTATTGCATGTTTGGCTAGTGCCGTCGTGTTTTGGTTTTGAGTTTTTATGCTATATTTGTGCGTGTATACTCTTTTATGTAGATATTGTTTAGATTGGCCTATATAGGTACCATTAGAGTCGTTGCAGTCTATCTTGTATATAGTGTTAGTTTCGTCTTCGGTTGGTAGTCTAGGTTTAAGTTTTGTGAAAAATTTTTTCGTGGTATTGTATGGTTTATGGGCTATTTTTATATTTCGTTGTGTAAATACGTTTGCTATTTTTTCGGATACTGTTGGTATGTATGGCATGCACACATATTTATTATTACTATTATTTTTTGTGTGTGTTGTTTTATTATAGGTTTTGTGTATTCTATTTTTAATTATTGGTTCATAAAAGTGTTTAGGGTAGGAGTTTGCTTCTAGAACCGTTTTGATTTTTTTCAGATTATTTGGTCTGTATATTGGATGTGAAAGTTGGATGGCTCGATCTGTTAGGCTGTTGATGACGCTTTTTTTGTAGTTGTTTGGTGTGTGGGATTTAAAGTTTAAGTATCTTTGCGGCCACACTTCTTTTGTGTACCAGTTGGTTTCCATAATACCGTCCTTATTATATTTAATTGTTAAATCTAAGAAGTTTATGCTATTGTTTTGTTCTATTTCTTTAGTGAATTGTAACCTTGAGTGATGATTATTGAAAATATTAAACATATATTCTATTTTATCTTTTGGCAAGCAAATAATGCAGTCATCTACATATCTTTTGTAGAATTTGGTTTATAGTTTAGTGATTTTAATACTTTATTTTCTAATTGTTCCATCACTAAATTTGCTATAGTGGCCGATATAGGTGACCCCATGGCGGTTCCAAAAATTTGTGAGAAGAATTGATATTTGTACGTGAAATATGTCGAGTTTAGACATAAGGTTAATTGTAATGTAAAATAACCATAACTATGCTTTTTTAAAATATTATATTAATTGTAGTTCTCTGATGATGGTGTAATAAACCGAAAAGTTAGAAAAGAATAATAAAATTAGTTATGCCTGACCAAAATCCCCACAATCCCCTATCAGATATTATTTGATATTAACGGTCAAGAAGAGAATATATATATATATATATATATATATATATATATATATATATATATATATATATATATATATATATATATATATATATATATATATATATATATATATATATGTTAAATTCGTCTTCCGGGTATACTCCCGCGTAGGTGATAGGTCCCGAGAGGGACCGTAGTTGTCTGAACGACGTTTCGGCAGAATCTCATTTGCCATCTTCAGGTTCTAACAGATAACTGCTTACTGCGGCTTCTGGTAACTCGAACTGAAATGACGTTTTCTGGATCTGGCAGTTCTTTATATACTCTACCTATGTTACGCTCTGTTGCTCTCGACCCCGCGAAAACCTGAAAAACAACATATATATATATATATATATATATATATATATATATATATATATATATATATATATATATATATATATATATATATATATATATATATATATATATTTATATATATATATATATATATATATATATATATATATATATATATATATATATTATATATATATATATATATATATATATATATATATATATATATATATATATATATACATATATAAATAAATGTTTAACTGTGATTTAGTTGTCATTCATTAAGTTATTATTGTTAATTAATAAAGTAATGCGTAAGTGTTGCCAGAAGATCCAATCAACGAATTCATGTCTTGAGGTGTTTGTGGGGACAACAATCACGTTACAATAAACTTGATATGTCCCCGAAAGCAGTTATGGACATCAGCGCCTTCGAGTCATTTAAAAGCGAGAAGCTGTACACACTATAATAAAATTAATATCGGTCAATTGGATAGATCCTGTAAATTATAGCGTTTGTTAATTTATAATTTTCATTAAATTATTCGTTAGTCCAGCCTTCCAATTAACAGAGATATTCAGGTATCCTCTAGGATATCTTGGTATAATAAACGCTATATAATTTTAACACCCTCGTCTGCCTATTATACGTTTGTCCTCCAGAGGATTATATAGTGTACCCTAGAGTTTAATTTCAAACGTTTATGCTTAAGTTGAATGAAATTAAAATGTCGTCACCGTGCAGTTGTGCAGGAAATTAGAAAGACCGCGATCAGTACGAGTAGAGACCGCAACTCAGGTAGTCATTTCGCGATCATTAGGAGTGAAATAATAATATTTTTATGTGCAAAAATTATATACAATACAAAATGGACAATATCTTACTTTATGGTGCCACTAGGTGAGATAGTGTGCAAGTGGTTGTGTGCAAAAACAAATAATTGAAAGCTAATAAAAACCGTAGATAATCGCAAGAAATTATGGTGGACGACATACCAGACAATTTAAGTGTTGTAGATTGTTATAAATTGTTAAGGAAAACATTAAGTGAAGTATCTAAAAACATAACAGAAAAATTATAGAAATACCAACATGATATAACCTCAAAGTTAACGGAAGCTAACAAGAGAATTAAAGAGTTAGAAAATATCAGCAAACATCAAAACACAGAACTGGAACTTACAAGAAGAGGAGTCAAGAAAAATAATCGTATTATCTTTGGAGTGGAGGAAAATGAGAATGAAAATCTTTACAACAAAGTAACTAATTTATTCAAAACTAAGTTATCAACTAATGTTTCAAAACCTGAAATAAGTGTATGCTACAAATTGGGAAAAAGTAACGAAGATAAGCACAGCACAATTCTACCAATAAGACATATGCACAAGACAAGATATAGACAGCATTCATGAGTTTTACCTAATATTAATAAAACAATAGGACAAAGATCGTATATCTACATAGGACCAAAATCTTCAATTTATTACCGCTTGAAATAAAGTCTCTTAATTCTAAAAAAAAATTTAAATTCGAAATAAAGTATCTGATGTGGCCAGCACATAACTTTCTTATACCAGTATATATCGTCCTGATGTAAAAAAATCATTTTATTTAATTCTTCACTTATCTCAATTAAATTTTAATAGCGCACCCTGAAATGTTTCATTAAAATTTTTAAATAATTAAATATCAGCGTCATTCGATACTGTCAATAATAATTCATGTCATATATTTAAATAATTTCTTCTTATTGACATTGACATTTTTTGTAACAAAATTATACATTTCAAATGTCAAACTATTAAATTTATCCTAACTCCATTTTATGAGGTCAAGTGTGTAAAAAATTTCAGTTTACATTAGCTTAATTTAAGTATTTGGTTAAAATATTTTATTCGCTTGATATAGTAGACATGATTTATAATCTTCCATCAAGAATATATTCTTTTGTAAAGTCCAATACAAACAAGTTTGGGTCCAGTGGCCCTCCGTTTAGCTGGCCAATTTTGCTCATCACTGAATTTTTCATTGTCTTTGTCCGTTAGAACAAGTGTACCAAATTTGAAAGTTTTATCTCAAAAACTGTGGTTGCTATCGCGATACTACAGACATGCGGACAGATTTTTTTCCATAAAGTTATGTTTTTTCATTATAATTCGTCGAGATTCATCCAGAAATGCAATAAATTTTTTTCCCTGAAAATGTACCTTTCTTCTTTCAATCATTATGTCTCTTCTGGTGGTACCACATTCACCAAATTTAATGTATCACCTAAAATTTTGTTGCTAAATTTGGGAATTCTCCCCTTAGTGTTTCTTGAGTTTCGCGGATACACACACGCATGCACGCTCGCACGCACGCACCCACGCACCCACGCACGTACGCACGAACGCCGCACGCACGCACGCTCACACACACATCCACACACATGCACCAATAGACATCTTTCGGAAAATAGTCAGAATTGATTCAGGAGGATTCAAAACGTACATATCAATCAAAATCTCGAGGTCGAAAAAAATCACGATTACTATACCTAGTTCCTTATATTAAGTATAAGAAAGTAAAAAATGGATTAAATATAAACCAAGAATTGATATTCAGATACTCATTGATGCAAAAAATACCTATTTCAGTAGATAAATATATACATACATCTGTGTAAATATACGCCCCTCTGTATGTATTAATTGTTTAATGGATCTAAGAGAGAGAGAGACACCAAAAAAGTAGATCAATTATTTACAAGGAAATAAAGAAAAAATACTTACCTTAGAAATATTTCTAATATTTGTCAATTTTTAGCTAACATTGAACACGCATAAATTTGTCATATCTTCATGCATTTTTTGTAACAGATACATTCTTTTAAAATTGATAAGTTTGAAAGTTTAGCTCACGCACAGGTTTTCTATTTTGGGAGGCTTTTCATCTTTGTTTGTTTTGTGTAATACACATGTTAGGCTTATTTTTATTTAGACAAGTTTTTCAAATATATCAATGGAGCTAACTTAAAATTGAAGGGCTTATCACAATGTCTATATTTCTTGATTTATGCAATTACTAGAGTTGGTAAAAATGCGCCGCAGGATATAGGCGTACGCATCATAATAAGCGTAATAAAAGAAATTTATTAGTAATGAAAGCAATAAACTGTTACAATTTATAACAATGTATGCACAACTTACCCTCTAAACTAGTTTGGTTATCACAAACTGGAAAAGATTTGCAAACACTTTGCGCCATCATGTATGCTATTAAATGCACGAAAACTTGATGTTAATGCATCTACCTCTGGAAAACCTTGTCGAATAGTTTCTGACACAAGCTGTAAAGCATGCACTTTACACGTAACATGTACCAATCTACAACCGTGTTCTTGAGGAGAGCGACCTACCAAACGCATTGTCGCGGCACCATCGGTCACAAACATCAACACTTAAGTTTTTGACAGGTAAAATTTTTCTAACGTCTCCAGCACCACCTGCGTAATTGTTTGGCTAGTACACTCAGTTAGTCTTTTGCTAGCTAGTAACAGTGGAAATGTCAGTTTGAGAGGGTTCAGCACACGTACTATAACATTTAATTTTTAGTACATTTGATCTTATTTACAATAGGTGCGTTCTTTCTACCTGAGATCTCAACTAATCTAGGTAGTTCTACGGTTACACTGCATAAATAAAAGTAATTTTATTTGATGTAGCCTCCGTAACCGTAAAAATTCTTAATGTTTTCGCTTACAGTTGGTAGATAGTTACGCAACGTTGTGCGGCTTGGTAACGTCACCTTGGGATTGTATTTATTTCAGAACTCCTGAAATGGTTGTTTATCGAGTATGTGCAGTGGAACATCACAGGCAATCAGCATTAAAAGTAAATCGAACATAAACTGTGTTGTCGAAGGCACGCGATTTTCTTAGCTTTATGGACAGCTCGACGTCGACAGATATAATTGGGGTATACTTAAAATATGTAAACTTTCGCAAAGTCACCACATTCTACCAGGTGTAGCAAATTATAATTCTTTGTCATTTAAAAGGTATATATCACCTGTCATCGTAACAAATCCGGGATTTTTTTAAAAACAGTTTGAAATTTTTTTTGTACCCTTGCAGCAATTTCTCCCTGTAATTGAAAAATATATTGTCGAAGATCAAACACAACGTTTATTGCATCAACTTTAGTAAATTCTGATGTTGCCTGATATTGAAAGTCCCGTATGGCTAGAGGAATTCGTGAAAAACTTCCGTGTATGGTTTCCAGATTTTTTGCACAGTTGAATCCATAAATGCCTGTTGCGCCTGTGAAATAGCAACTGCGTTATTTGGATTTAATTGCTGTATTAGGGATTTCACATTTTCAAAATGTTAGTAATAGTACGATACTGCCTCTAGCCAAGTTCCCCACTGTGTTATAATGGGCTGTGGAGGCAATGGAGTATATGGTAGAATTTCATGCAATAACCGTGCAAGAGTTGGTGCTTTAAGAGAAACTTTCTTTACACTAGATTCCAAATTATCAACATTAGGGTAGCTTCAGCAATTCTATTTAGCCCACGTGCTAAACATGTTACATGAAGTATATTCTGATATGTTCTCTTCAAAATTATTCCAGTAGCTTTCATATAATCCACTCCATCAGTAAGAAACAATATTAGTATTTTCTACACATTTGTCACCCCAAAACTGTTGTAGACTTGAATTCACTACCTCCGTTATAGTACGAGAATTTGTAGCTTCTAAAACTATAGAGGTGATCAAGTGTCCTCTTATTGGATAATTTTCCTCCAATGCACCCATTAAAACATTCGCTACCTTAAACCCGCAAGCATTGGTTTTGTCGTCCATACTAAGCCAGATGTACTTCCCATCAATCTTAGAAGAAATTTTCTGTCTATCATCACACTTCGTTGCTAAATATTTTTTTCTTAGTGTAAACTCCGAAGGTACGGTAACATTGCTATATATGCCACTAATACATTTTCCAAAAATTTACTAAAAAGTGGATTGGCTACTTTCGACCACGGTATGTTAAATCCTGTCATAAATTCCACTAAATGTAAGTTAAAATTACGTTGCATGTCACTGTAAGCCACCTACGCTCTGTTATGGTTTTCTGAGGAAATATGTCTATTGATATTTGTGTTTCATGACCACGAAATTGCTTTGTTACATCTAGTGCAAAACAATTATCTACCATCAAATTGTTAATCGGCAATATCGCGAATCCAAGAATTTACTGTAGCTTCCATCGGTTTAGTACGTTGTGACATTTTAAGTGCGCATTTTGAGTACGTACGTCCGAATGAATCCACGTTATGCAAGTTACTGTTTGATCACTTTGATCGTGTTTTGTTTTCTCCCCTCCACGCATTAATGTAAATTACCACATTACCAGTATACTGTAATTTAAGAGAATCTATTACGCAATACGTTTTTATTTAATATAGTGCATTCCCCGACAAAACTAAATTATGCATTAACATTGTAAAATTAAATAAAATGCAATTAATATGTTGCACGACTCTCTTATTGTAAATTGGTTCAGTAGGTGTTTACAATATATTATATCATCTGTAAAAGTTATCCCTGGAATCCGACCTCTGGTAATTAAGTACTAATCGTCTTCCTTTAAAAGATGGCAATACAGCTCATATTTGTAATATGACAGCATCCACATTTAATATAGAATTTTTTGTTTGTTCACTGTTTAAATTAATTACGCGAGTACATAAATGTATTGAATTTTGCAAGGAATTAGCAATATGTAATTAAATATCATGTGAGGAGGTTATTAGCTAGTTCCTAAAAAAGTTGTGTACCATTTCGTTTCACATTTTACTCTCATTTTATCAGTTGTACGAGAGTTGTATGTAAGTCCGTCACTGGAAGGACTACCTAAGATGCGATCTCTAATTATGAGAATGTAAGTTATTAATTTTTGAGTAAGGCGAAGCTGTACCCACCCAATGTCCACATTTCGTGATATTGTCTAGACACTATTTATTGGATTTTCGTATTTTTTCCTTGCTCTTCTCTTATTTATCCGAATTGATGAACAATGAATTTCTATGTCGAAATGGAGAGCCCTGGTTTAGTTATTAATTACGTTGTTTCTGTTCTTTTCTTACAGATCCTTTTGACGTTTAAAATCATTAAGTATTTTACTTTGCCTCGTGGTATAATGAAATATGTGTTTTTCAGTAACCAAATTATTCTCTGTGAAACTTTATCCAGAACACAGTTAATCAGATGAAGCTGTTCACCCAAAATAAAGACGAATTTTAATAAGCTTTAACTTTTGACAAAATTAACTGCTGAAGAAAAGAATGTGTTACTGGACCCCTACTTATTTTATTAGGAGGTTTTTCTTCACTAAAAATACCCAAATAATTTTATATATTTATGTTTGTTATAATGAAATAAATCTGTATCCATAAATTCTGCCAGCGTCTCGAATTTAGTTAATTTTATGAAAAAATATCTGATGTGGCCAGAACATAACTTTCTTATACCACTATATATCATCCTGATCTAAAAAAATCATTTTATTTAATTCTTCACTTACCTCAATAAATTTTAATAGCGTAGCTACCTTGAAATGTTTCATTAAAATTTTTAAATAACTAATTATCAGCGTCATTCGATACTGTCAATAATTCATGTCATATACACTCAGTTCCAAAAAAAGTGACGCACTTGATTTTTGACCTAACTTTTTTTTTTTTTTTTTTTAAACCAGTGGGTCGATTTTCAATTTTTTTTTTTGTTGGTAGGTCCTTTGTCTTTCAAAAAAAAAAAATAAAGAGGTGGAAATTTTTTTCAAAGCCTCCTGGATGGTAGTGGAAAAACTCCAACCATGTTTCTTTCTTAATTTTTGACTCACCCTGTGTGTTAATCAAGTAATGGTATAGAAAGTGTTTACACTCTGTATGAAAAACGCTTCTTTGACGAACATTTTGTTTTTTTATTCATTGAATTATCTCTAAAATTGTCCGAATTACAGCTCTTTTGCTGAAACCTTGCGTATTACCAACTTTCTAAATTTATCGAGAAACAGTTTTGTAGTGAAATAAACTGATACGAATTTTAAAAAACATTTTTATTAAACACAAAATTACAAACTGGGATAACTACTTAATACCGTGTATTGCCACCCCTAGCAACTCTAAGAGATTCTAATCTACGCGACATACTGGAAATTAGGTTTCTTATCGTTTCCATTGGTATACGATCCCATTCTTCCACTAATGCATCTGCCATTTCTGCGAGACTTTCCGGAGGCCTCTCGCGAGAACGTACCCTTCTCCCTAATTCATCCTACAAATGTTCTATAGGGTTCATATCGGGGCTTCTCGCAGGCCACTGTAATGTGGTGATACCCGTAGCTTCTAAAAAGTTTCGCACTATTGCTGCGGTGTGTGGTCGGGCATTATCCTGCATCAATATAAAATTATTGCCCACTAACTCTGCATGAGGTAAGACAACTGCTGTAAAATGTCAATGTAGATTAGGCTTGCCAACGTCCGCCTCACCGGAAAAACATGAAGGGGTGTCTTTCCATTCATTGAAATCCCTCCCCACACCATAACCGACCCACCATTAACACTTTCGCATTCTGTTATTAAATTCTGATTAAACCTTTCACCAGTCCTTCTCCACACTCTTTTTCTTCCATTCACCATGTTATGGCAAAACCTTGACTCATCCGTAAACAAGACATTCGACCATTCAGGAATATTCCATTCTCCATAATTTTGAATGAAATTTCTTCTAGCAGCACGATGTTCGGGCAATAATTTAGGACCTTTTGCAGGTCTCCTAGCTTTTAAATTAACTTCTTTTAGACGTCTATATACCGTCTGCTTACTTACTGCAACACCACGAAAACGGCGAAGATCTTGCTGAACATTTACCGCAGTATTTGATCGGTCCCGTAATATCCGCAATCTCAAGAAGCGATCATCTCTTGGAGAAGTTTTTCGAGGGCGACCAGAACCCACCCTTCGAGCAGCGCTTCCTGTTTGTTCGTACTTGCGGATCGCTCTACGAGCAGTTGCTTCATGGACTCCCACTGCACGTTTACTACGCCCATCGTTTACTAAAGCAACTAATCTTGCTACTTGTTCGGGATTTATTTGAGGCATTTTATGTAATTTTAGTCTCTAAAACTTTTTTAATGAAACTTAATTAATGACACAACGACAAAGAGTCAAATATGGAGGGATACAACAAATTAATTGCTATGGCAACGGCAATTGTTTTTTAAAGGCAATGTGATCCTACGAAATAAATTTGTGGGATATACGCAAGGTTTCAGCAAAAAAGCTGTAATTCGGACAATTTTAGAGATAAATCAATGAATAAAAAAATAAAATGCTCGTAAAAGAAGCGTCTTTCATACACAGTGTAAGCACTTTCTATACCATTACTTGATTAACACACAGGGTGAGTCAAAAATTAAGAAAAAAAACATGGTTCGAGTTTTTCCACTACCATCCAGGAGGCTTTGAAAAAATTTCCACCTCTTTATTTTTTTTTTGAAAGACAAAGGAATTACCTACCAACAAATAAAAAAAAATTAAAAATCGACCCACTGGTTTAAAAAAAAAAGGAAAAATTTAGGTCAAAAATCAAGTGCGTCACTTTTTTTGGAACTGAGTGTATTTTAATAATTTTTTGTTATTGACATTGACATTTTTGTAACTAAATTAGACCTTTCAAATGTCAAACTGGTAAATTTATCCTAACCCCATTTTATGAGGCCAAATGTGTAAAATATTTCAGTTTACATCAGCTTTATTTAAGTACTTCTATCCGCTTGATATAGTAAATATGATTTCTAATCTTTCATCAAGAATATATCTTTTTGACAAACTTAAAACAAACGAAAAGTGGAGGAATTACGAAATTAGCTGTAAGGACTGTAATCAAAAGTATGTTGGACAAACTAGACGATCAATTCAAACTAGATTCAAAGAGCATATGGCCCATCTCAATTATTATGGTAGAACAGATAAGTCTAGTGTTGCCTAAAACAACCATAATATAGATGTTAGCAATTTAAGATTAGGAACGTAACAAATACTAGACTGTTAGATGCACTTGAAAGTTTGGAAATCACAAGGTGTAAAAATAATATGAATAGTGACAGAGAGCCAATCCCAAATAGCCCGCTTTATTGGTTAGTTCACCGAACCGTCACAATAGTTTAGGTATAAATCAATGACTTCAGAATAGATAGACAAGTAATTCCCTATCTTAATACACATGAACTGTTGTATTATGCATCATCTTGAGACATCCTATTAATTTAAAAGGATGAAGATAGTTCATTGTTTATTACCATACTCGGTGGCAGTGGCGTGTTAGAGAGGGTGCAAAATTTAAATTTTTGTCCAATATACATGTGCATTGATTCATCTCCTGATTTGGCTTTAAAATAAAATTGTTTTTTGATATGAATAAAAATGCTCTACCAGCAGTGGCTGGTGAAATTTTGGATGGCTATATGATATATACCAACGACTACAGAATAAGTCATTGATATATACCTACATAATGTGATAAATTAAAAATCAATCTAAAACCAATATTTCAAAAGTTTGTAATAATCAAAATTTCTTAATGAAATTTAAATTCTCTTACAAATTCTAAAAAAAAAAAAAATAATTTTACAAATACTTTAGAAATAGTTTCATAAAAACTATGGTAGGTGATGTATTTACATGCAAAAATGTTTCACAAATTTTGATTGATTTTCTTTTACAAAATATAAGATATAGCCAACCCAAAATTTTACCAGTCACTGCTGTGTTTTCTACTGCATAGATTTATACACAAAAAACAAAAAAAATAAGAAATGGTTACAATAATCTTTATTTTCTCAGTAACAACATGCGTGAATATATAAAATAATATTAATTAATAAAGTACCTACATTACAACTTTTTTTTACTACATTTATAGCATAATATATGGTAGGGGGTATGCATATTGTACGCATTTATAAAAAAAACAAGAAAATTAGACTACAAAATAAAATAAAACATTGAATTAAAATTCTTTATTGATTTTTAAATAATATAGTTTTTGTCAATATTCTTCTAACTCTCTGTTTGGCAGCTGCATCTTTCAATTTTGACGTTTCATGGTGAATTCGAATATTAAAATATTTTTCCAATATTAATTTTATTAGTTGCATTAAATGGTTATTTAAGGGATTATTCTGTAAGTTTTCCATATAAACAACATTGCAATATTTTCTAAAATAAATAAATACCTTAGAAAATCCATTGTATAAATTTCAGTTACTTCGTGATGAATATTTGGTAGGTATTTCAAAATGTGGTACTTTATTTCACTTTTTAATATTATGTGCTATAATATTTTGATTAAAAAAAGTAAATAATTTTTTTATATAATTCATGTCTATGCAAATAAGAATATAATTATTTATCAATTTAACTAATTACTTCAAGATGCTCTCATTCGTATTATCAATCAATAGAACTTATGTAAACTTAATTTTGTTGTAATCATGTTAACTACTAACAGAAATAACTTTCATAATTACAAAAATGTGAAAGAATATCTCTAGATACTTACTTTTTTATTGGCGATTCTAACTCTTTGTGAACATCATCAAGAATATGTTTTCTAATATTCTGAGACTTCAATGGATTCGTTATGGTGCTAAAATGAACCAACAATTATTGTAAATTGATAAAAGAAAAGTGAAAAGTAAAATAAAAACATCAACTTTTGGCTAAATATGTTAACATTCTCAGGAAGAATTATTGTTTCATAAAATAAGAAAAAAAAAACTGTGATCAGAAGTATTTACAATCGTACACCTGTTAATTGAGTAGGTATTATTTTTCTTATAACAAAATGATATCTTACCAAACTTGTGTATTGTCCTTAGAACAACTTGGTAATTCTGGAACCGCCGAGTCCTTAAGATAAACTATGCCACTGGGTTTTCTTAAGAAGTCATATGATGTGAAGTGATCTGAGCCACAACACTATCTTTAGGAATATTTTCCTTTCCCAGATATTTCAAAATTCGAGAGATCCATATAGATCTACGTTCAATATTCGAAGGAATCCTAAAAACAAACAATACATTATATTTACTACTACTATTTTTGAAATAAAAAATATCTATTATATATTTTTATGTTTACAATATTACTGCACTAGACATTTTTAATTTTAGATTATGCATTTATTTACCATTTTCCCGTTACGCCTATGGTAATGTCACTTACCTGTGGAAAGATCGATTAACTCCACTTTTAAAGGGAGATTTGCATATAACACAATATTTTCCCATTGTTTATTCAGAAAAACAGAAAATGCGTCTCGAAAAAACTAACAATCACAGTAAACACAGCGTTAAACTTAAGATACACACAAGCAACTAATGGCGACCAAAAAACGTAAACAGTGATGAACACCCGAATATCGAACAGGGACTGCGCGCGCACAAGCGCATGTCCCTAACAACTGAGTACTGAGTTATTTACATCAAACTACAACAAATCAAGAGGATACTTTGTCTATCCTATTTCTGAAGTCATTGGTATAAATACATACATTGTTTGCATTGGGTTAGTTTTAATTATCTCCAGGTGATGCCAACTTGATTGGGAAAACGCGCGTCGAGTGTAGTACATTGTGTTTTGATGTTTCGTGAAAACGACGACGGTGTTAAAAAGTTTATCCACAAAAAATTAATGACCAAAACTTACTGTTTCCATTTGACCAATTCTTTAATAGACACCCTATGATCGATGTGTGAACGATGTGTTTTTACTCAAAATTATATTTGTTTTAGATCGAAAGATATTCAGTATGTTTAGTTTTAAAATGAAATCACTGTATAAGATGTATTAGATAAGTCTAAGTATCTGTTAGTTAATCTTATTATTATACACAATACACAATAATGAAACGTTGTATAAACTGTAGTAAAATAATTATACATACGTTCAACTGTTACTACGTGTTTTTAGGTTCTCAATATACAACGACAAATACACCTTATTATACTAATTTGTTCCAAAAGCTTTTAAGAAACCCCATGTAGTCAATGCAACACAAAATTATGAAGATTAGACCATAAAATAAATGAATTCAATAAAAGGAAATCGTACTGTTTCTCATTGTGTTTCTGAATGCGGATCTGAATGACGCAACAGGTTTCTCTTGTGTCGACTTCCATTAAGGATACGTGTCTGGGATCTGAAGGTGGGCGAGATAAAATGATATTATTTACATCCCCATCATTATAAATAAAAGATTAATGTTTTTGCATCTTTTTTGAATTTATTTATTGTAGGCGATTGTGCAGGGGTGTGTTTAATTATTCATCGATCTTTCTGAATTTTCATGAGAGTGGTTTTTTAAGGGTTGATGGTTTTGAAACGTGAAACTTTAAGTATCTGTGATATTTCACTACCACATCTGAATATAAAGTCAGTTAAACACCCCTGAATCTTTAAACAATTTTACCGGTTGTCGATTATGGTAATGATTAATAACGAAGTCAAATTGCCCACGTAGATGAATACATAGGGCTTAGATTGATTTCTATTAAGCTGTCATACGATGCATCATATTAGATTATTGTTTTTCTTGTACATCATTACACGAATTAATACAATTTTATTGAAAAAAAAAATTATTTCTAATAAAAATGCAAATTTTTATAATAGGAGCTAAAAGTGCCCACCACCTTGATCCAGACACTTTTCAGCCCTCTTTTTAATGGAATCGAAAACATTTTGCAGAATACGATTATTGTTAATTTCTTCGATTTTCTCTGTAACTCTGACTGGAAGATGGTTAGTCGCAGGAGTAGGAATTTGAAAGACTGAATTCTTTAAAAAAGGCCACAACAAATCGCATGGAGTAAGGTTAGGCTAGGTTTCTTGTGAGCCTGCGGCCTTCACCAGGCCTATTGTGGCTCACACCTAGTTATATTTTACCCAATAAGTTCAGTCTCTTAACGAAACTGATAACTTTATTAGGTGAGAATGTGTCCAGATCCTCTGACAGAAGTTGCCCTTTGCCAAATATTGAGAATCGGATCCTTTCCACAGCGGGACAGGTGCATAAGATGTGGTCTGTCTTCTCATCATCCTCCAGGCATAGACGGCGCTCGGCGTTTTCCGCTAGGCCGAGTTTATGCAGATGGTAGTTTAGTCGGCAGTGCCCGGTATATAGGCCTGTTATTCAGGTTTACCCTGTTTAAGTTTAAAAATTTCGTAACTCTTGATTTCAAAGGGTATTTTATAAACGCCTTCGAATGAACTAATCCTGGTAATTCTTGCCAATACTGGAGAGTTTTCCTTTCAGCCCAGGTTGAGATAGTCATCTTAGCAGTACTTAAAGATATGCCAAGTATCGATTCTGGTCCGATGATTCGTGATCCCGCTCCTTCTATGGCCAATGAGTTGGCTATTTCGTTACCTTCCATACATAGTGGCCGGGTATCCAGACCAGAGTCACTTTATTGTTTTTGCTCAAATGATTTACAGCCTTCTGACAATTCCATACCGTTTTGGAGTTACCCCGGTAGGAGCCAAGAGCTTTTATACCTGCTTGGCTATCTGAGAAAGTTTTTATCGATCTGCGTGTAAGAGCATATATTCCAGCCTTCTCACACACAGTTCAATGACATGAACCTCAGCCTGAAAAACAGTTGCATGAGTACTTAGGCTTGAAGATATTCTCACCCTTGGTCTGTAGCTATGTACTACGGCTCCTTTCCCCCGGGAGTTTTGGAACCGTCTGTAAACCAGCAACTGTCTGCCCTCAGTAAGTCGGTTTTATTTCGATCCCACTCATCTCTTTTCGGAGAAAGGATGTTGAAGGTCAGCTCGTAGTTGATCATGGTAGGTATAGTATCCGAGGGCATTCCCAGGATGCTGTGATTCTCTATGTCATCCAGCAACCTGTTCTGCTCCATGATACTAGTCTGCGGCATATTAATGGCCGCTTGTTGCAGTTTGTAGGTTGCCCATCTGGCCTCTCTCTCCAAATATATATGAAGAGAGGGTAAATCCAGGAGGATTTCCATTGCAGCTGACGGTGTGGTGGTAATTGCTCCCGTTACGGTCATGCATACTAATCTCTGCAGTCCAGGGAGTTTGGATTTGGTCGTTCGTTGTGATCCTTTCGGCCACCAAACAATGGATCCATATGTTATCATTGGTCTTATGATTGTGATGTAGATCTAGTAAATTTGTTGGGAACCCATGCCCCAGGATTTGCCACAAATACGATGGCATGTCCATAAGGACAGCTTTGCTTTGTGGATTACCTTTTCCAGATGGGAGTTCCAATTAAGTGATCTATCTAAAGTGATTCCTAGATATTTCACCTCCTCCGCAAATGAAATAGTTTCACCCATTAAGGAGGGAGGCCTTTTCCGAGTGAATGGTTCTATTACTGTTTTTTGAGGGTTTACAGATATTTGTTCCCTGTCACACCAGTTACTCACTGCATCCAGTGTCTCTTGGAGGGTATTCGATATAACTCCTTCAGAGTTTCCTATGACTAAACCTAACTGTTTCTCCCTGTAGAGACGTTATGGTCCTGTTTGATGACATAACACGAATCCAGTCGCCTATAGTAGACTCAATTTCTCTGGCAGCCATTGCTGCATATAAGGAGTCAGGCAGTGCATTATTAAATGCTCTCTCAATGTCGAGAAAGGCTCTCACCGCAACTTGCTTCATTTGAAGGGATTGGGTGATCTTCTCGACTAGGTTGTTATGTACTAGTTTTGTTGATTTGTCTGTCTGATAGATGTACTGATGAGTATAAGGGGATGACGATTCAGGATGTTCCCCCTGATACATCCGTCCCTCACCTTCTCCAGGCCTTTTAACAGATAATATGTCAGGCCAATTGGTCCAAGCGATTTAGGGCTTGGTCCTTTACTACCCATTTTTGGTATATATACTACCTTAACCGCTGATCATCTGGATGGGGTATAGTTCCATACCAGACTAGCTCTGAATAATTTAATGAGGAATGGAAGCAATATTTCCAGTCCATTTTGTAATTGAACTGGAAAAACCCTGTCCTCTCCTGGTGATTTGAATGGTTGGAAGGATTTTATGGCCCACTCAATTGCCGGTAGTGTGATCACCTTTTTAGCTGTCAGCCAATCATTTTGTCAGGTTGTTTTAATCGATCTACTCATGGTGACAGCTGTTGGTCATCCGGATTCAAGCACCCTGGGAAGTAGTTTTGTGCTAGGAGCTGTAAGGTTTCCTTCCCAGAGTCCGTATATGAGCCATCCGGTCGCCTTAACGAGCCGAATTCCCACTTCGGCTCTCTGGAAAGAACCTTGTGGATTCTAGTACTGTGAGGTAAGTCAGTTATACTCTCACAGAGTTTCCTCCAAGATCTCCTTTTTGTTTTCCTTATTTTTTTGTTATAGTCCGTTAGATCCGATCTATATTGGTCCCAGTCATCCGAAGCTTTAGCTCGATTAAAGAGGCGTCGAACTTCTCTTCTAATATTATCCAAATTCTTGTTCCACCAAGACGCGCCTCTATTGTTCTTTTTTTGTCTTTAGTGGACAGTTTTCGTTGTAAGCTGAGACAATTGCGTTGCGGATCTGTTCCGCCACAATTTCAGTCTCATTACGATTCCTGATTGTGGTGATAGTGGATTGAAAGTGAGACTGGAGTAATCTTACATGATCTTGGAGCAAATGTGTAAAGCATTAAGTGCCTATACTGCCTGCCATCTAAACTATTTAGAATTTTAAAATTTTGTGTATCTAAAATATTTGTAAATATATAATCAACATGGCCGCCTATTCTTGCTTTCTGTGGAACTAGGAAATATGACGAAGCCGGAAACTATTACCTAACTAATTTGTGATAGTTCCAAATAAATACATGAATTCCGATTTACCATTATGTATGCCGAGGCAGAAAAGTCCACACGAATGTCCAGCCGACGAGATGTTACCAGACGATTTTATAGTTAATTGCATCAATTACGTTAGTTAACAACGTCGGACCAACGTTGGAAGGTTACCCAAATATTACCTAAACCTACTTAGTCGGTTACCAACATCTAATCAACGTTGGTTAATAATCTGAAAACGCACCCAACGTATTAAGTATATTTCTGACGTCAAACCAACTTTGCTGAATGAGCTAGACGTAAATAGTAGGTTTACTAGATTCAAGCCACGTTGCTCCGACGTTGTTTCAGAACTATAAAATTTACGGCTACTTGACTACTATTTGTAGTAATTCTTACGTATTATATTTCATTATTCATTTTATACTTTTGCTTTTATTTGCCTACATATGTCCGTCTATCAATCATGATGCAGTAGTTGTGGTTTAGTGTGAAGTCATTGGAAGGGTTTAGAGAGAAATATAATTTTCAAGATACACATGAAAAGTTTCAAATAACGGAACGGTGGCTTAATTATTAAGTGTCTGTTTTGCCTCATTAATTTAATAATTCATCAAAGATGTTTCATAAACTTAGTCTAGGGTTTAAGAAATATTTCTCTTATCCCTTATAACAATAATTACCTTAGTTATCGATGCTCGAAATGCAAACTCTAAGTCTTAATATTATTATCCACCTACAGTCTCAATTTTCAGCTTCAAGTAAATTAATATGAACCATTGTGCGCAAATAAATTTAATCCCGTAAAAGGTGATTATTAATTTCACAAGGATTTATCGTTTTACGCTTCAGACATATTCCTTGTTTTAAATCACAAGTTGGCGTGCATGTTATTAATTTCTAAAATGTTGCATCAAACTAGTCGCGATATCAAATAAACAACTGCTGGAATATAGTTTTGTGATTTTACGTTTTAAATGTTATCATTATTGTTTATTTGTTGATAATTTGTAACTAACGGAATATTTTTTATACATACTAAGATTAAAATTTACCGAGTGCAATACGCTACTTTTTTTAAAAGAAATTTCAACTAATTTTAACGCGTAACACTGGCCAAGATGGTGCTTAAACTTTATTATTTTTAATACACTGAACTGATTCTGCGGTTGGCTCCTTGTGAAACATTATTAAATATTTTAAATATATGAAGGAAATTTGCTTTTTAATGTCTCAAAAATATTTTATTAGAAACTCTACACGTGTTTCGGCTTTTTTAGGTCTTTGTCAAGAGTACAGAGAATACTGAACAGTAAAATTTGTGTCCATTGCTTATATAACTACATCTGGTACCTACTATAAAACTATTGTAAAATATGTTTTTATAAGTTGAATATTACTTTATTTTTTAAATCTAAATTATTTTATTTAAAATATGGTGGCCGGTAAAAATTTGTTGTTCAGTCGTTAAGTTTTTATTATTTTTAACAGCTTTACTTATTTCTAATTGTTCTAATAGATCAAGTTTATTTCCTTTCTTTTCCGAATGGAGTAATTTGACATTATTTAAATCGATAAAATGACTGTTTTCTATATAATGTGTTGACATGCCCGTACTATATACATTGTTTACAATAGATTTTCTGTGTTCATCGATTCGCTTTTTTTACATTTCGTCCAGTTTGTCCAATGTATATAGCATCACAGTCACTACATACTAATAGATCAACTAATAAAAAACAAACAAAAGAAAACATTACGTAAAGAGTTTTATGCCGCTTCTTCTCAGGAATGCAATAAGAGATATAAATGCATTAATTATAGGCTTAAGATCAGCAATAGAGTTAGTAATAAACTGAATAAACTAGGATGTAGAACAATTTCAGTAAATAAAAATAATTTAGGTAAAATGTTAATTAATAATAAGGATAAAACTGAAAAACTACAAAAAACAGGAGTATATGAGTTAAAATGTAGTGACTGTGATGCTATATACATTGGACAAACTGGACGAAATGTAAAAAAGCGAATCGATGAACACAGAAAATCTATTGTAAACAATGTATATAGTACGGGCATGTCAACACATTGTATAGAAAACAGTCATTTTATCGATTTAAATAATGTCAAATTACTCCATTCGGAAAAGAAAGGAAAGAAACTTGATCTATTAGAACAATTAGAAATAAGTAAAGCTGTTAAAAATAATAAAAACTTAACGAATGAACAACAAATTTTTACCGGCCACCATATTTTAAATAAAATAATTTAGATTTAAAAAATAAAGTAATATTCAACTTATAAAAACATATTTTACAATAGTTTTATAGTAGGTACCAGATGTAGTTATATAAGCAATGGACACAAATTTTACTGTTCAGTATTCCCTGTACTCTTGACAAAGGCCTAAAAAGCCGAAACACGTGTAGAGTTTCTAATAAAATATTTTTGAGACATTAAAAAGCAAATTTCCTGCATATATTTAAAATATTTATTATTTTATTAGAATTGAAAATTATTTAAACTTTCATGTGTTATCAGTTAATTTTTTCAACTGCTGATCGAAAAGTATGCTGGACAAACTGGATGATCAATTAAAATTAGACTTAAAGAGCAGTTCGATCATCTTACGGATGGAGGACTGATATTTGGACCTGTATATGTGCCACTAGACAAAACGAAAACCCCTAGACCGCTCTGCAATGTCCTTCATTGTTCTGAAACTCCTCAGGGGGTTGGAAAACACAAACATAGGGGTTTTCATTTTTATATTGGAACTGGAGGGAATCATTTCTTAAATATAAGTTTTCTTACTGGCGTCAACATTTTTTTTATCTCAATGTTTTTTGCTATTATTTAATCCAATGTCATCTTGCATCTAGGCAAAGTAGTTGTTTTAATAGTTTCTGCGATAAAATGTATTTGAAGTGTCATGTTTAATTTATAATCTACCTAAAACTTTTATATTAGCGCATTTAGATAATTATGTAATACCCAAATAATTAATGTATTCTTTTTTCTGGAAGAGCATTTAGTGGAGCTGCTTCTATCCTGTCATGCCGTTTGCACTTTGTCGCTAAAATGTAAGACCCACTTTAAATCATTATCCATCCCTTAGGAATGCAAATGTTACTGGTTGTCCAAAAATCGTCCAGTGCTGGGGGTGGCTGTGGGTGTAAAAAATAGCAATTTTTTTTTTGCAATTTTCAGATTGACCTCATCTGGGCAAGAATCTGCCAAAGTCTCATCTAAATATTTTAATCACAAATACATTTTTTTTTAAATTTTGAATTCTGCTCTCAATGCATTTATATGGAGCATATTAATTAATAAACGATCGCCCTGAAAAGTCATAATAGTGATATCCTTTAACTCATCGTAACTAGAGAACCTTTTGGTTAATTAAAAAATTCATGTTCAAATATTATATCACCCTTACTAACTCATCTTATTAATTTAATTTTTATCAGCGGAATATGCCCCAGTCATTTCAAAACTGGACTAATAAAACCATTATACAAAAGTGGAGACCGCTGTACAATTAGTAACTATCGGCCAATATCACTTGTATCTACTCTAGCAAAAATCTTTGAAAAGGCTCTTAAATACAGAATGGAAAAATTCTTAACGAAATATAATTTATTATCCAAAAAACAGTTTGGGTTTAGGGCAAAAACCTCAACTCAGGATGCCATAATTTCCCTAACAAATGAAATATATGATTCCATTGATATGAAAAGGCCTTGCATAGGAGTTTTTATTGACCTTGCAAAGGCCTTCGACACTATAAGTCACTCCCTAATGTTGGGGAAATTATGGAATATTGGATTTCGAGGTACTAGTTATACATTACTGAAAAACTACCTATTCAATAGAACTCAAGTTGTAAAAATAAATGATGATATAAGTGAAATTAAATCTGTTCAGTATGGTTTGCCACAAGGGACTGTTCTTGCTCCCCTTTTATTCATCATATATTTGAACAATCTACTGTCTCTTGAAATTGACGGTACTATTATATCCTTCGCTGATGATACGGTTATATTTTTTTCTGCGAACTCCTGGCAACATGTCTACCAAATAGCAAGTAACAATTTAAAAAAAATAAAAGATTGGTTAGATTACCACCTGCTAACTGTAAACTTAGAAAAAACAAAATTTATACCTTTCGGTACTACAAACAACTTACCTGACCATCAGACTATCACAATTAAAGATACAGACCTCATTGTTAAAATTGCCTCTTCAATTAAATATTTAGGTATATACATTGATATACACCTCACATGGAAAACGCAGATTGAATATCTTTCAAAAAAATTACGACCATTAATTTACACTTTTAAACAACTTAAAAATATACTTTCGTATAAAAACTTAAAAATTATCTATAGTGGTCTAGTAGAATCCATCTTACAATATGGTATTTTAGGTTGGGGAGGCGTAAATAAAACTAATTTAAAACCACTAGCTCAACTACAGAAAAGAATTTTTAAAATCATCTATAATAAAGACTATGGGTAATAACCCAACAAAATTATTGTACAGTGAATCGGAAATACTAAATATTAGACAATTATTTTGCAAAGTTCTACTCACACATCAGCATCAAAATAAAAATAACTCCTCAAATATTACACACAATTATACAACAAGAAATAAAAATAATCAACTACTTAAAACACCTAGAGCGCAGAAAACTATTGGAACAAAATGCTGTATATACTATGCTCCTAGAATATAAAATAAATTACCATTAGAAATAAAGACACTGAATATTAAAAAATTTAAAACCTCCGTTTATAAATGGATAAAAAACACTCCATACGAAATATTAGATAAATTCATAAATACAGGTTCAATTTAATGATTTAATCTTTTTTAATCTTTGATCATATTGGTGAAACAATTATAACCCTATTAGTTACATTCCTTCCGACATTTTATTGATTATGCTTACATTTTGATGCGAATATATTATATTATAGTGTACTCTTACACAGCAATTCTTACATTGTTCCCAAATATTTGTTAAAAAAAAAAAAAATAATAATATAATTAGTTACTACCCAGGTGTACTATGTCCATAACCTTAAAGCCATACCGTTTTGTATTGCTTAGTTGTAATTATTAGTTCTTCCTTTCATATGAATTTTCACATATTAATCTAACTATAAATTAGCACTCACGCGCAGTTTTTTAAACTTTTGTGAGGCTTACACTTTTATTGACAGTGAAGATTTATTTATATTTTATTTATATTTTATTTATAATTGTAATATTTTGTATAATATTCGTATTTATATATATATATATGTGTATGTAATATTTGTATATCTATTTACATTTGTAATATTTAAATTCTGTAAATCAAATTTTTTGTCAATAAACATTATTATTATTATTATTATTTCTATAAACGTTGTAGACCCAAGATCGAGGATTACGGTGTTTTTTTTTTTAATTTTTAAATCTGACAAATAGTTTCATTAGAAAATCGTAATTTGTAAAGTCATGTCCTGGAACTCTCGGTCTGCCGTGGAGACGTGAGGAAGATTCACATTACCATGTCCTGCTCAACCAAAAAATGACTATGTTTCAGCGTGTATATAAGGCGGATATTTGTATATTATCGGGCATTTGCTATGACTTGGACATATTTTAAGTGACTTGCGAAATCTTATTAATAAATATTTAGTTATCTGACTAAATATGATTATTTTTAACGCTACTTAGACATTATTTTTCTTTTTTTTTCAATTGTAGTAACTGTAAACAGAAATATATTGTATACGTAATACGTTCAATCAAACTTTTACACTATTCACTATTTATGTATGTAGGTACCCTATATTTCTATTTACAATTATTACTATTATTTTGAAAAAAAGCAAAATAAAATCTAAGTAGCGTTTAAAATAATCAAATTAAGTCATTTAATTAAATGTTTATTAATAATATTTCGCTTAAAATGTATCCAAGATACAACAAATGCCCGATAATAAACAAATATCCACCTTATATACGCGCTGAAACATAGAGCCGCTTTTCGGTTGACTATGACATGGTAATGTGAACCTTCTTCACATCTCTACGGCAAGCCGCGAGTTCCAGGACATGACTTTACTATTTAAGATTTTCTAACGAAACTATTTGTCAGATTTAAAATTTTAAAAAACCAGCGTAATTCTCGATCCTTGGTCTACAACGTGCTCCATATATAAATGCATTGTGAGCGCAGATTTCAAAATTAAAAAATATATATTTGTGATTAAAATATTTAAATGAGACTTTGTCAGATTCTTGCCCAGATGACGTAAATGTGAAAAAACCAAAAAAAAATTGCTATTTTTTACAAAATCACCTCCTGCACCGGGACGATTTTTGGACAACCAATCGCATTTGCATTCTTAAGGCAACAAAGTGCAAACGAGATTCTTTTGTAGAAGGCTTTTGCGGATTGGCAAATTCTACTAATTGGTTAATTCACTATTTAAGTTTTTCTTGAGTAATTAAATTTCGTAAAACTCTTTAAAGTTGAAAATGATCGCTCCACACCTACGTTTGTTATCGGCAAGGGTAAACAAATTCTTGATGCAATTTCTAAGTTAGGAGACAATGTGTTCACGTTGTTTTTATATAACTAACTTCCTCGATATTCTCAATGAACTATTTCAATTGGACGCACTCCTTAGAAAATTTTTTGTCGAAATCTTCACAGCATATAGCCAGTAATATGTTTGCGTAAACCATCATCATCGATGTTTTTTGAAGTGTAACACATGGCATCTGAGTCATAGTAAAAAAATTTATATAAATCACTGCTGTAGCGGCTACAATAAATGGCGGAGGGCGGCGCACAGTGGTGCTAGACCACTTCTTATAAAATTGGCTTGTAGAACAGGAAAGGGATAAGGTTTAATGTGAGCAATGAAAAAATATTATTAATTAGGTTTTTAAAAAATAACAAACATTAACCCTTATTTTGCGGCAAATTTTATGAAACTGGGTACTCTTTTTTGGGTCATTAAATCCGAATGTCATCAGAATTCAGAATTCAAAATGGCGGATACAATATGGTGGACTTAACATCCAAAATTTAGTCAATTGTTGTGAAACTTAGTAATTGGGGATTTTTTGGGATTCTAATTACCAATTTTCATAAAAATTCATGAACAATTCTTTGAAGAGATAAATTTGTGTAAAAAGACAGTAAATGTTGAAAATTTCTTTATTTACAGCTAGTTAATGAATAAAAATTGATGGTTGCATGCATTTTTTATACATAATGTAAGACACGAGGAATTGTAAAGAAGTAAAAATAACCCCAAGACAGGACGTCAAAAAAAGGTTATAAAATAAATAAAAACCGGGGAAAAATGGTGGGTCACATCATGATGTAAAGGGTTACGATATTAATTATTTGTATGTGTTATACATAGAAAACATTTAAATCATTATGAAATCTGGTGCAAACAAAATATTGTTTAAAAGCGTTCATACTTATAAGAACAATTTTCACAACAAATACAAAGTATTATGTTTGTAGGGTATTTATGTAGTGTAAACTAATAATGAAAATCGTAATCCACAATTATTTCAGTACAATTCCTAATTACTAATAAAATAAAAAGTTAAAATATTTCCCAAAGATTGGGAAAAAAGTAAAAAACCGCTGCCAATTATTTGGGGATCAGAACTTCCTCACCGTAGTAAAACTCGACGTGTGGTGGAGTTTATAATAAAAGTAATTTTTGAAGTTTCAAAAATGTTACATTTTTTGACGTTTGAAAAAAGTCATATTTTGACGTTTCAAAAAAACTCGACGTGTGATGGAGTTTGTAATAAAAGTAATTTTTGACGTTTCAATAAAGTCACATTGGTAGAAGTCACTAATATTTTTTTTTGAAAAAGTAATTTTTGACGTTTCAAAAAAGTCACGTTGGTGAAATATCACTGATATATTTTTTTTGACATGTCAAATTGACGTTTCAAAAAAGTCACATTGGTGAAATGTCACTAATATTTTAAAATTTGATATGTCAAAAAAATTTTGACATTTCAAATTGACGTTTCAAAAATGTCACTAATATTTTTTTTGACTTTTCAAATTTTAAGAACCGATTTTGCTCATCAATGACACTCTCTTGCTCGACCTCTAGAATGTGTGTACCAAATTTGAAAGCTTTATCTCAATAACTGTAACTGCTATCGCGAACCAGACAGACAGACACACAGACAGAAATTTGTCTGAAATTTTGTGTATCGTTATAATTCGTCGAGATTCGTTCAGAAATGCAATAAAAATTTTCAAAATTTTTTTCACGAATACATACCTGCCTCACTTTGAGGGGTGAGGAAGTAATAACATTAATTGTGGAATAAGAATATAAAAAATTTAATTGCAGAAAATGAGGAATAATAATTTCAGTCGCCCAATAAATCAAAAAATTACTCATGGAGTTCTATATGTTTTTGTGAAGGTTGGTTTTTAGTGCTCATTATAAATAATTTCCACTATCGAAGAAGATCTAAGAAGTATTTTTGGCAAAGCTTTATATGGAATGGGACCACTGTACGGTGATATTCTAAAACTCAGAGCTGTGATACCACACATTTTTTATGCAGTAGATATCAGTAACAACGTGATAATAATCACCAAATAAACAGTTGCCCAGTATATTTTGTTAGTCTATCATATAGGTCAATGATCAATGTCAGAAAATAAGAAAACACAATTAAGCATTTTTGTAATATATGGAAACTACTTAAGCGTTCACTTTGGCGCTCCTACGCAATTGCCTAGTTTGCCTATTGGATAATCCGACACTGGGCAACGGGCCTATCCTAAATAGTCCGCTTTATTAAATAATTTGTTACGCTCCATAGAACCATGGCAATAATTTATGTATAAATACGCTACGTTCTTGTTTTCGTTCAAATATCGGGTGATTATAAGTAAGGGATATATTTCAACTTATACATTCTTAACAAATCAAATTATTAATAACAAAAAGTAAATGGAATCTAGTTGCTTACATAATGGGATTTCTGATGTCAAACACTAGTTACCGCAAATGCTCGATATGATCTCCATTTTGTTGTTGTAAAATTACCAACTGTTCCTCCAAATTGTATACAGCACTATTCAAGATTTCTGGATGAATTGCACGAATTTGTTCTCTAATACTGTCCTTTAATTCCTCCAGCGTTTTTTAAATAACCCCACAGCCAGTAATCCGCTAGGTTAATATCAGGCGATCTTGGTGGCCATGAATTTGCAAAATGTCTGCTTATAACACGATCTTGAAAAACCGCAGTTAACAATTCTTTAACTGATTGGTAAATGTGCGGAGGTGCTCCATTCTGCATAAAAATCATGTTTTCAATTCCTTCGTTCTCGTTTTGCAACTGTGGAATTGCATAATCCCTTAACATTTGCAGGTATCGTTCACCAGTAACAGTTACAGATATGACCTCCCCATTCTGTATTTCCTTGAAAAAGTATGGACCAATGATGAAATTAGCTGTGAAACCACACCAAACGGTGACTTTTTTGTCATGAAGGCCTTGCTGAAAGATATCATGTGGATTTTCTGTTGACCATATTCGACAGTTTTGAGTATTAATTCCACCATTCAGAGAGAAATGGGCCTCATCTGTCCATAAAATACGGGATAACCATTCGGGTTCATTTCCATCTGAGCCTGTAATGAAAAATCGTACCTGAGAGCAAAATCTGCGTCCTTTAATTCAAACAGCAGTTGCAGTTTATACGGATACATTTTTAGGATTTTTTCGTAAAATTTTCCAAACCGTGGTGTATGGCATTTGTAATCGTTTTGATATCGCATTCACACTACTGATTGCTAGCGGATTAGTATTGGCTACGTTTTAATTTTCCTGAAGAACTTCTGCAACTTGGACAACACTAATCCTAGGTCTTCCTGAACTAAGAAGGTCTTTTACAGACCCTGTTCTTTCAAATTTGCTAATCAAATTACGTTACGCCTTCATTTTGCACGGCCCTGCTCTCAAACCCATTTTCGTACGGAATT
Organism: Rhamnusium bicolor; assembly: GCA_029963845.1. Taxonomy (NCBI): domain Eukaryota; kingdom Metazoa; phylum Arthropoda; class Insecta; order Coleoptera; family Cerambycidae; genus Rhamnusium; species Rhamnusium bicolor. The sequence goes on along the minus strand of JANEYF010002382.1, from coordinate 934,057 downwards.
TTCGTAATCGAGTAGTGTAATTTTTACCGCCTTTATAATAACATTGCACTAAACCAATTCTTGTTTGCAGATCCATATTGAAATTGTTACAATTTACGTTACGCGAGTTTTATTCTGAAATCAATTCTCTAAATTACGATTATTTCGTTTGACACTTGTATCAATAGTTGTCACGACAATTCATTTGTTTTCCATAGATACACTAAAATCCAATTATTGAGACAACTAGATTCTGTTTACTTTCTACTACTAGCATAATTTCTTAAAACTATATAAGAATTTAAAATAGACCCCTTACTTTATGATAACCCCATATTTCAACGCCTGAAGCACTATCCTAACATCAAATAATACGAGTAACTTTTCAGATAATTTATGCTGGTCCTAATAATTTGGTTTTACTATTTTATTGTTTTACTGAATGGCAAATTTATTTGAATTTATTTCAATTCAGTTCAGTTCAAGTTAGTTCATTTCAGTTCATTTATGATTATTTCAGATAGCTTTAGTTCATTTCACTTGATTTCAGTCCGTTTCAGCTCGCTTTAGTTAATTTCATTTGTCTTCAGTCCATTTCAGCACATTTCAGTTTATTTTTCCTCTCAGTTCATATCAATTCATTTCAATTTATTTCACTTAAACCGCCTCGGTACCGTAGTTGGCTAGAGTGCGCAGTGGCATGTGTTACTAGAAATCTGCTAATTGTAGCTGCCGGTTCCAATCCCTCCACCAGCGCTGGCAGTATCGGTGGGAATAGTTGTTATACCACGTTTCTCTATGTGTGACCCTCATGTAAACCGCTTCGACGTTGGATTGGGGTGTTGTCTAATTTTTGCGGTGTTTATTATTATTATTACTATTATTCTAATTAGAGTTCCTTTCAGTTCATTTAAATTCATCTCAATCATTCTGTATTTCCAAGAAGAATCTTTTTTATGGTTCTTATCAGTAGTATAGATTATTATCCTTGACTTTTTCCCAAACAATATGTAGTAATTAAGTTCATAAAACTAAATTGCAAAAATATAATGATTTTATTAAAGAACAGGCTTCTACATATAATTTTGAACATAATTATTTTCAAAATGTCACAATATTATTGAGACAAAGGAGAAAAATAATATACAATTTTTTTATTTGAATATGAGTTATTTCTTACCAACTGGAAATTTTAAACGAAGTAAATATCGACAACGAAAACCCCTTATAAATTCTCCTCACAAAGAAGAACTCGAGAACACAACACAATGTGGAAAATTAAGGTTCATCCATACTGTCTCCAGTGTTGCGTTATATTCAATTATGTGGCTTTCCTTCAATTCGTTTGTTTTTCACGTGCCATTCCAAATACCGTTTAACAAAATTCATACACTCAGAAAAGTAGATTTACCAAATCCAACTATTTCAGCAGGTTAGAGTCCTTAATTATTTTGCAAATTGGTATTAGTGGTAGCATGTGAAACTAAACTAATTTCTACTTAAAAAAAGTTGCAACTTAGTGATGTATATTTTTCGAAAAATTTCCGCATTATAAAAGATTTTCGGAAAATATACATCTACAGGGTGATTCGCGAGCAATGTCTAATGGTAGATAGAGCACTTCTAGGCAAGTCTAGATCTACAAGGAAACCATTTTTTGACCATTGGTTAAGAAGATACAGCATTTGGTCTGACAATTCAAAGAGCTATTCTCTGCAACGGATTGGATGTAATCGAATACAATTTACCAGTAACATTCCCCACCTGGGACTTACCAGAATGGCCTACGTGGTTTTGAAAAATCTAGGGCCGGGATCTGTAAAAATCTGCCCTCCTCGTTTTTGACAAAAAAGTACATTTTTCTATCGCATTTCTGGAAAATTATTAGCGGATTTGGAAAGCTCAAAAAAAAATGCTATCAGAATAGCGAATCAATTTTGACGGCACGCCTAAACCGTTTCGGCAATAAATTACAAGATAATTTAGCTAATCACAACTAACACTTTGACCGGGCATTAATTATGGAAAAGTTTGATAGAGTTTATTCAAATGCTTCAGATCCATATCACTTCTGAGACATAGCAAAAAAACATAGCAAAAATCATACCTAGCAAGAAGAAGGCAAGGTCGTACTTGTGAAATTTTAAAGTTATACAAAATGATAAAATCTGAATAAAGTATAGGTATAATCTACATAGAAAAAGCATGCACATATAAACGTATTAACTATTAATAAACAATGGGTAATTCTTCACAAACTTAACATCATAATAAGAATAACATCATAACATTATATCTTAATATCATAATATTAGATAAGGAATGCTTCATTTCAAAATAGATCAGGTTCTCAAAATGTCCTCCACCAACTTCGATGCATTTCCTGTACCGCACCAATAAATGTCGTGTGGCCATTCCAATCGTTTCTCTGTGATTTTTTATGTCATCAGGGGTTGCACTACTCGCTGCAGTAGTTCCTCTCTAGTGTTGACTTCCGTGCTGTACACCGATTGTTTCATGTAGCCCCAAATATAGTAATCGAGAACAGTTAGGTCAGGAGACCTAGCTGGCCAAGCTTGAAGACCTCCGCGACCGATCCAGCGGTTAGAAAACTCATTGTTGAGATGCTACCGGACATGGAGTGAGAAATGAGGCAGAATTTAAGACTTGCGACTTCATCACCTGGTTCGAGACGCTGGACCTTTTGGATGTGGTAAGGATGCAATCGTTTCGCTTTTAATGCCCTCCATACACGGGTTTGCGGAACACCTAGCGCGTGTGCTTTTATTCTAGTGCTTGTCGAAGTGCTCTGCAATCTCCACAATGTTTTCTTCGGCCGGTTTAACTGCTCGTTCTACATTTCCGTGAGTTCCAGGAAATCTTCCATGTTCCCGAGAGAACTGGAAAACTCTGGTGAAAGTGTGGCGTTACGGTACTTTTCGACCAGGAAATCTTCGCTGATATTCCCTAACAGCAGCCCTTGCATTGCCATCGCAAACCCATACACATAAATGATATTATCAAATTCAGCATTAGTAAACTTCCATATTTGCGGAAAATAAAATGGTCAATCTTTGTTTTGCAGTTTTTTTACCGGCACACATCACTTTTTAGAGCAAACGTTTTGTTAGGCATTGCAAGGTAAAAAAGTCCGGCTTCGTCAGCATTGTACACATTTTCTTGGTGAATAGTTTTTTAATATTGTAGCTTTGTTTTTCAGGCTTCAACACTATCCAAGTCAACATCAGCTGACTCACCGCAAATTGTTTTAAAGCCTGTGTTATGTTCTTGACCAAATTTTTGTAGCCATCCATTTGAGGCTTTAAAACTCGTCATTTTTAAACTTTCGGCTCCTTCTAACGCTTTTTCTTTTATTAGAGGTCCATGGGGAGGTTTTTATTTCTGGCTTTATAGAACTAATTGTAAACTACTTGGTCAATAGCCAATCCTTCAGTTTTGGGAAATTTTCTATTCTGTTCTGGATTGGAACCTTCTTCAAAGAGTTTCATTAAGTCGAATTTGTTTTTTATAATTTCGTTAACTTGTGTCCTTCTAATACCATACTTTTCAGCCAACTTTCGAGCACTAGTACTAAACTTTTCGCTTTCCACAATAATATCAATTTTGTCTTTGAGAGACAAACGTTTTCTTTTTAGCGACATTCTGATTGTAACAAAATCACAGTTAAACGTAAACTAGCTCAAAATCTATGAAACTACACCCTCTTTATCGCTTAGGGTTTTGAAATTACTATAGAAAATACCAATAATTATTGCATTTATAAAATTCTACCTACGAAGGGTCGAAAAATTTTAGGTACAAATTTGCCAATAAAATTGATGACCGGTAATGAGATGTATAATTGCAGGTATTTTATGACGAAAATTGTCTTTGAAGTGGCCAAGACCGTTTTATGAGGATGCCGCTATTAGGGAGGTCATTAGTACGAGTACTCCCATATAATTGGTTTCGGAAATTTGAAAACTGGCCGTTTTTCGAGGTGGCCGTTTTTAAAAGGTGGCCGAATATAGAGGTTTTACTGTACTTTCAAAAATTGGTTTTGTCAATTAAAATTATTGATACATTGAAGTGTCTTAATTTAAAATAAACTTAAAAAAAACCAAAATATTCAAACAAGTATTCTTAATGCATTGTTGTTTAAATAGTAAATGGCATTTTTAATAAAAATGCGTTTTTATTCCATGTCTTGTGCTAAGAAATATATAATTTTAATTACACAGAAAGAATATAACAGCAAAGGACTTCTATCTCTCGAATAGTCTCCTAAACTAAAAAGGCATCCACAGGTCGAGGCGTTTCCCAAGCTTTTAGTTAAGTTGGAGAAAACTTTTTTAATTTAAGAAAGAAATTAACGAACCAAAAGCAAATTAGTTCGTAAATCGATATAATTTAATTTGTTAAAAAGTGAAATAGAACTTTCGATTGCTAGTCAAGTTGGCAATGGTAATGATTTCTAAAACTAAATTACATTTTACATGCAGGTTCTCACACAAAGAAAAATTTCTACACAAGGAGCTATTGACTAACTTAAAATTACCAACACATAAAAGGGCTGATCTTTAGAGATAATGTTACACTGAGGGATTAACTCCAGATTTATTATTTTATAAATTAAAAGGACAATTGATGAATTGTCTACATATTTGGTATGTACAGCACCATCCGTGATTAACTCCTTAGAGGCCATTTTCTCAAAAACAGTTAATGATATATGATTTTTTTATTTTGTAGATGTATGTTTGCTCTTCAAATAACTTTTAAAAAGATGCATATCAGCGTCGGGGTAAGGCGTTGCCTTAAACATACAAGTTATAACAATTCAATTGAAACTACTTTTATATTATAAACATTTATTAATTTCAACATATTCTAATCATAATAGTTTTTAATTTACAAATAAAATTTCCTGTAGAAATCATCCTAGATCTTGGTCCCAGTTATTTATAAAATTATTATTCACCAGAAATGGCTTGTCAATCACCGAGACTCAACTGAAAAATGAAATTCCTTATGTCTTGAAAATACTGGTGTAAATGGAAATCTGCTTCAAGCCAGGTTGTCCAACGCGTTAAAATAGGATAAGGATGAAGTGAATTTCCAGGGCTAACCGAATGAAAGCCGTAGTACGTTTAGTTATTTGACACGGCCTTTCCAAACTAGATAGAAAATGTAATTTCCATCGTAGATATCAAATATGTTTCTGCAGTTTAGCTATAGAATCGGAAAATCCGTTTTGTTGGACTACCGAATCTTGAGAAGAAAATAAGAAGAGTTTCAAATCTATGATTGACATTATAGCCGACTATCAATTTTTGTCAAATAACCAAGCAGTTATCGAATAACTTATACAAAGCGTTCGGAAAAAGAAGGCCAATCCAGTAACCATGGATTACTTGAGCAAAAATAATAGTACTTTCACAATGCCATTTTTCATTTTAGGCCCCTATGTTCGATGTACAGGGTGTCAAAGTTTGAAGTTTAAAAATAATTGTTTTAAATAACTCGAGTATTTCTTAAGATATTAATTTAAAATTTGGTACAGTGCAGTGCTTCAACTTGAAGAGATATCTTTTGAAAGAAAAAAAAGAAATAAGAATTAATTGTCAAATATTCAAAATAGAGGGGATCCAGTAACCACTGACCCACCAGATTTTTAGTACCTTTGCCAATGCCTCCCAAACTATCTTTTTTAAGTTAATCATCCATTTTGGATTATTTTATGTCTTTTAATAAATTTCGAGAAAATTCTTCGTTTTAGAGATGAAAAATATTGGTGCCTACGCAGCTTACTGTAATCTCATAATTTTCAAATATCTCTAAATCAAGTCAGCCGCTTTGGTAAACAAATGGCATTACCCTTTATATGATAGAATCATGGGTAAGATTTAAATATTTCTGTAAACTGTAAACATTTATTTCTATTTCTGATTAGGAAAATGTGATTCCAATGCTAGTTTAGCTGTTAAGCGCTATGCCGAAAAATTTCCCAATCGATTTCATCCCAAAAGAAAATATTTTTCAAATATGGTTAACCTTCTAAGCAAGACTGGAAATTTAAGGGAAAGACGGAGGGGTAATTGCGGCTGACTGCGTGCGCTTCAACCTGAACAGGAAGAGGAAATTTTAAGAATTGTTGAGGAAACACCGAAAATTACTACCAGGGTGTAGGCTAAACAAGTCGATAACATATGGAAAACTCTTTTACAAACTATTTTACGGAGTTAGCAGCTGTACCCATTCCATCTCCAAAAAGTACAGGCTTTTTTGTCTCAAAACTTCGCAGTAAGACTTGTATTATGTAGATGGTTATGTGAAATGAATAACAGAGATCTACGTCTTGTCAGAAACATTTTGTTTACAGATGAAGCTACATTTATGAGAAATGGGATGACAAATATTCATAACACACACATATGGGCTGAAGAAAATCCTAAACCCGTAATAGAGACGCATCATTAAGTCAATGTGTGGGCAGGTGTAGTAGATAATTTTCTTTTGGGTCCTGTATATGGAATCTTGACTGGTCATTCGTTTTTGCAATTTCTTCAAAACACATTGCCCGATTTACTAAATGAATTGCCTTTACATGTAACACAAAATATTTGGTGTCAACTAATCGGTGCTTCTCCTTATTTTGCTAAAAATGTTAAAAACTATTTGAATCAAATCTTTCCTGATCGCTGGATTGGTCGGGGTCGAGATGCTCCTGTTCAGTGACCACCTCATTCCTCAGACCTTACTCCCTTAGACTCTTCAGTCTGCGGATTTATGCAAGATTGTGTGTATATGGTTCCGATTTTGAGCAAGAATCATTTAAGAGAAAGAATTCTTCAAACTGGAGGGCAGTTCAGGTTGAATACAAATATTTCTCAACGTCTAAGATTTTCTTTAATAAAGAGAGCTCATATGTGGTTACAAAAACATGGAGGTCATATCGAACAATTTCTTTACACTGACTATTTTTTTAATTTCTACTGTATTTTTTTTTGTTACTAACGAATTATGAGTAATTTTAAGAAAATAAAGTGTATTAAATTTGTTGTTTTGGTGTAATGCTTCTAATTTATAAATAATTTTAGATTGTTGAATCCATTGCGCCTATAAATTTTTTGTCCGGACGCCATTGACTTTAGAAATAGTTATTTTTGGCTTGTCCTTTATTATTGATATTTTTATACTCATTGCAAAATTTGAATAAATTGTTTATGAAAATTGTGAGATACCGTAAGCCGCGTAGGCACCAATATTTTTTTAACTTATCTCTAAAACGGAGCATTTTCTCGAAATTTGTTAAGAGACATAAAATAATCCAGAATGGATGGTTACTTTAAAAAAAGATAGTTTGGCAGTCATTGGCGCAGGTACTAAAAACCTGGTAGAGGTTAGTGGTTACTGGAACCCCTCTATTTTGAATATTTGACAATTAATTTTTGTTTTCTTTTCTTCAAAAGATGTGTCTCTTTAAGTTGAAGCATTGTACCAAATTTTAAATAAATATCCTACAATATACTCGAGATATTTAAAAAAATATATTTTTAAGCTTCAAACTTTGACACCCTGTATATTGATCATGGGGGTCTAAAATGAAAAATAGGATTGTGAAAGTCCTATTATTTTTGCTCAAGGAATCCATGTTTACCGGATTGCTTCTTTTTTCCGAACACCCTGTATAATCGAATTTTTTTTTTTTTTTTCAGATTTATTATAACAGGTAAAGTGCTCGTCACTAAAATATACGCATAATAGTAAGTTCTGTACAAGCTGAATTTTATATAAAAATGCTTATGTACTGATGTTTCAAAATTCCGAGGCCGTCAAAAATCGTCCTTTGCAAAAGGGCCCAGAAGTGACAAATTGCGATTTTTTGATATATTTTTAGAAAAGATTTTGTAGAGCATGTATTTGTTTAAATAATTTTCAGATATTATATACGTCAGAGTTTACGTATTATTTAGATAATTTTGTCCTTTGAGTATATAAAAGTTATTTATTTCCTTATTGATGAATATTTCACTTTGAAAAGTAAATTACTTTTGGAAAGTAAAAATTAAAAGGATGTTCTTCAAAAGTATTTATTCCAACTTTGAATCAAAGGTGTTCGACATAGCCAATACAATCTTGGGTAGAAAATGTCCCTGATCCATATCATTAGCGTCTATATATGCATGTTAAAAAAACTCGAAACGACCTCTGTAATGGAACTGTACACCTACCATACATTAGTGAATATCAGAGATTTTGTTAGATGAAAAAAGGAAGAAAAAAAGACGAGTACTCTTTGCCAAGATACGTCAACCTCTTCTTAATCAAAATGCCAAAAAGTTGCACATTCTCATTTATTTTCTAAATACATCAAATTTGCATAATAATTACAAGAAAGCTTATACCATCCTCGTGACTTTGTTTACAAGAAACCTTAGCTGTGTTTGCGTAAACAAAGTTAGGTATACTCAATGCGAAAGAGTATGTAAATAGAAGCCATTTGGATGCTTTCTTCTATTAGGTTGAACGAACGTAAATATAATTGCTTTGTTTGGGAGCCAGGACTGGACTGGATAAATATATAAACTCAGGAAATAATAAAAAGGCAATGTAGAGAAACATTGACGTATTTTAGTAACATATTTTTTTAAATGACCCTTTACGGAAGGCATGTCTGGTGTGACCAGATTGCGACAAGGTTTAAAAATACATCTACTTTCTCTACCTTAAAAGTTTAACGAGTATTGAAAGAAAACATGATAGACGATGAAATATCATAACTTTGCTACAGGTGGCTAAAAAATATGTTATGCACTTCAGCAAGCAAATTATTTAAGGTCACAAGGAAAATGTTTATTTTGGCATGCTTGGTGGAAAATATAGACAGATAGATAGATAAGTAGTTTATTGACTACTTTATTATATAAAAAAACTGCATTTGTAACAAGTCTACGCTGCTGCTGTTACCTTAAGTAATGTAATTTAAAATTACAATAAAAACTATAAAGTACAAGATAGATAACGGACAATTCCAACTTAAAGGAGACAATGATAAATAACAAATACTATTATACAACATAGAACAATTTAAAAGGTAGATATAAAGAATAAGCATATCATTAAAGATATATAAAAAAAAGAAAAACCACTGCCAATTACTTGGGGATCAGAACTTCCTCACCGTAGTAAAACTTGACGTGTGGTGAAGTTTATAATAAAAGTAATTTTTGACGTTTAAAAAAAGTCACATTTTGAAAGCTTTATCTCAAAAACTGTAGCTACTATCGCAAACCAGACAGACACACAAACACACAGAAAATTTTTTCTGGTTGAAATTTTGTATATCCTCATAATTCGTCGAGATTCGTCCAGAAATGCAAAAATTTTTTTTCACGAATGCATAACTTCCTCACTTTGAGGGACGAGGAAGTAATATATTTACACTACAGAAACAACAGAATAGTTGCTTGCAATGCCTTCGATAATTGGCACCTACAATTATTCTAATTGACCTCTTTTGAAAGATAAAAACTTTTTAATCCTGTGTAGAATTCCTCCAGAGGACAACATCATGTGAATGAATTAACGTATGATATGCAGATAGAAACATTTTTACATTAGTGTATTTTTTTAATTGACGAAGAAGAAAGATACTAGAAATTTTGCTACATGAACTACTCATTTGAGGATATCGTCCAAGACAAGTCCGAGTAGGTAGCTCAAGCTGTCACCTTTAATAATTACTTTGTTTAAACAACTTATTGCATCCAAAATATCCACGTTAGCAACAGGTTCAAGAAAAAACGTAATATGGGGCGACAGGGCATGTTTTAAAAAGTTTAAAGCATCATCGTTATCCGAAGGTAGATTTTTAATAACATTATCATCAACTGTAGTAAATAAATCGACAAATGCATTAGGCGTTATTCTTTATAGAATATGACTTTTTTCATTAGTGATTCCATTATATATAAAACTAGGAAATATATATAAAACTAGGAATATAAATACATTAAACATTCCCATGATGCGAAAAACTATTGGACAACGATGTTCTTTCTATCTTGCACCTAAAGTATATAATTCGTTGCCCCTAGAAGTTAAAATAACAAAGAATAAAAATAGCTTTAAACGCTTATGCACCATGTATATGCTTAAAAATGAAAGAACCATGTTTCACGATCTAATTGATAGAAAAAACGACTAAAGATCCTATGTAAGTATTTCAAAATGTTTGTTCTGTATAATATTTTATATCTAATATGTTACTCGCCTTATTGTTACTTGCCTTATTTTATTTTATTTTATTAAAAAAAAAATTATGTTGAAATTGGTTAAAAAAAAGTAGATAAGATAAAACGTCTACTAACGACCCTTTTTATAACTTTTTAACTCAAAAAAAAAAATTTCGTTTTATTATTTGCATTATATGTACATCTTAATATCTTATGTATCTTATTTTTGTGTTAGAAAACCTTGAAGTCAGTATAAAGGCAGCCACGTATAGCTCATAAAGTTGATACCTATAATGAAACTGCTGCTTCCAGGGTGAACTAACCTTTGTATTTTTGTATTTTGTATTTTGTATTTTTTGTATTTTTGTATTTTTGTATTTTTGTATTTTTGTATTTTTGTATTTTTGTATTTTTGTATTTTTTGTATTTTTTGTATTTTTGTATTTTTGTATTTTTGTATTTTTGTATTTTTGTATTTTTGTACACGTACAAGTATCTCATTGATACTTCTGTGTTTCTCTTTTACTTTATTTGTTTGTACACAGGATTTTTTAATATTTATTCTTTATTCTCTTACAAGTACATATTGTAACAGATTATGTGTATAGATAAAATAGAGTATTATTATTATTATTATTATTATTATTATTCATCTCTAGAGTTGTCTGATTCTTTTATAAATATATTAAATGCCAACTAATTAGCATCGTCTAATGAATTTTTTAATTACATTAATTTACACCATTTATCGTAACTCATAAGATAGGGTTTATGCCTGGATGTTCTACAACCTCGAACCTTGTGGAAAAACTCAGTTTGTACTAAAATATTAAACAATGGAAATCAGATAGACGTAATTTATACCGATTTCTCTAAAGCTTTTGACCGGCTTGACCACGAGATGCTGTTATCCAAATTAGATACATATAGTATGTCTATAACTTTATTAAATCTTTTTAGATCCTATCTTAATGATAAATATTAATTTGCTCAATACCGTGGTTCTAAATGTACAAAATGTTTACAATCATCAGGAGTTCCACAGGGTTGTATTCTTGGGCTATTACTTTTCGTCAATTTTGTTAATGATAAAGCTCAGTTGTTTGATGCGAATTACTTGCATTACGGTGATAATCTTAAAAAATGTATTCCGAAATTAGATCATATCAGATTGTTTAAGATTACAACATTTAAAAATACTGAATGCAGAGTCATGGTTCATTCTTATCGCAAAATTAACGAAAAATTTGATTATAAGTACAATTTCATTTAAATAAGGGTTACACAATTCAAAGATCTTGGTGTTACTTCTGACTGTTCTACTGATTCTGCATCTAAGAGCCTCGATTTTGTGTTGCATAATGCTAAAGAATTTCACAATATACTATCGTTTAAAGTCCGATTTATATTACTCATACGATTATTGAATCGTATGAGTACAACATAGATACCTTAAAACTTTACATTTTATTATTTATGGAATTTATCCTCCCCGCGGTGCTCTCCAAGTTGCACTACTGTCCAAATTTTCTAGAGCGTGACAAATCAGACGGATATCATTAGCGTCCCTTGTGAATACCTACGTTTCCGATAATTACAGCCGAGATTAGGACAGATGATGAAATAAGTAACAATGTTTTTATATGTACCAAGCACAATGGCTGATATTGCGCATCAACATACATTGGCATAAATAACACAGTTTCTATGTTTTCTGCTAAAAAAGATCTCTGTTAAGGCATGAAGACATGAACGTAAAACGAAAAGAGCTTTTGACGTCTACCGACGCCATCGAATAGGGAATTATTTTTTTTTAAATAAAATTGTAGGTACTTCACACGCATAAGCGACATAATTTCAACAAAAAAAAATCATTACATCCAAGTGGTTGGGAGAGAGTCAATAATAATACAGGAGTGGAAGGAGGCCATAAAGAGGTTTTAAAAAATGTTCTGATATACATGGTATACCATTTAAAAAAATGTTAGTTGACCCTGTAGACCCGTCTTGACTGACCCTGTATATTCGAAAATAATTTCGAGTTATAGACTTTTTTTGTCTAGATTATTTATTTTTTTAAAACAAGTTTCTAGTCCTCATAGAACTCGACATATCGAAATCGGACGCACTATTGCCCCCCCAAGTAACAACTCTAAGATACTTTTGATTTATTTAGGTTTTAAAAGTGCTTTAACATGTTCAATAAAATGATAGTGGTTTTAAAATTACCTTAAGATAAACTAAAAGTTCTTAAAGACCACTGATTTAATGCACTCTTTAAATTAAAATAAAAAAACTGTTTGCTCCTAATGCCTTATTGATCTTATACTAGTTTTGTAATACTCTTGACTTTGGCTATTTTAAAACTAATTTGCCTTTTTAAAGAATTAAATAGCAAGTTGGTTTTAAAACAATCCATTATGGAACAAATGGTTTTAATGTAGTTTTATGGAGTATCCTTGATGTAGTCATTAAAACCCATTAAGAAAACTATTTTATCTTAAGCCTATATGCTCAATGAAATTCCACATTAAATCCTAAAACATAGTTTTTACTTTTTTAAAGAGTAAATTAAGAATATTTTAAAGTTCAAAGGTTTTAATTTAGTCAATTTGATTAAAAGAAATGCCTGTTGGATTTTTGTTGACTTTATTAAAACTAATTCTACCCCCTCCATAATCGGAGAAAGCACGCCATCTGCTCAATAAACTGATTGCTGATTTAGTGAACCAGTGCAGTCCGTGTATCTACTTTATGCATGAATGAAAGCTAGAAGACATATTTAAAATGGAAAATTTTAGTGACAAGTATTTTAAATTAAAACGAAATCACTAAATCCAGCAATCACAAAACCGACACAATTTTAAGGTTAGGATTTCATACGCGCGCCAGATCCCTTTAAATCAATAAGGCCACGAGTTTGAACATATTAAAGCAACTCAGTTTTAAAAGGAAGAGTAAATAAATATCTGGGAGAGTAATTGTACTTAAAGTGGTAAATAAAACGCTATTTTAAGTCTTGTAAGATTTAAAATGTTCTAGTAACTTGCAATCAGTTTTTATCTAGACCACGCCATTTTTTATATAAGATACAGACCCGCCATGATGAATATTTTCAATAGCCAAAGAAAAAAAATATTATTGAAATATATGCGCTTTACATCCTCTTAAATAACTGAAGGACGGTGTGTCCAAACATGCAATTTAATAAAAAAAATGCATTTGGATGTTTAGATGCAAAATAAAAATTGACGATATTTTTAAAAAAATTTTTTAGATAATAAAAAAAAAAATTATATTGGTGGCGCTCGAGTTATGTAGAAGTATTTTATTATATTTTGTCAGAAAAGTGCCATCCGTTGGTAATTTTTACCAGAATAGTTTGCATTTGAATATTATTTTTGATCAGCTTTATATGCGTAAGGTTTAAAATATTACCACTCTGCCCCATTAGAGACTTGCCGTTGTTTTAACTATTTCACGCATAAAGTTGTCCGACTTTAAAACAAAATAAAACCCTTTTAGGATTAATTATAATGATTCTCAAGGCAATTTAGTATGCTGCAATTTTACTTTAAATGCAAAACGCTTTAATACATAAATTTAAGGTTGCCTTGAAGAACTCTTTAAGAATATGAAATTAAAACTAAATGATTTTTAATATAGTTTTAAAATTTAGTCTTCAAGACCCTTTTAGGATGGGCCCTTTTTGGCTAGAAGCTGCTTTATGGTGATCCTAAGCTTGTCTTGAAGATCATTTGGTTTTATTCGAAGTTTTATTGTATAATTTTAAAGCGACCTTGGAGATCTTAATAAGAGCATTAGTGTTACCTGGGCCACCCTGTATATGTGGGTTCTATTTAGAAGGTTGGCATGAGCCGATGCTTCATCGTGCAAGAATCATATTTGATTCTGTATTGCATCGAGAATACGGGTAAATTTATTTTCCAAAAATTAACTGTAAAGGACCCCGCAGCAATTACACGTAAAAACGGTTTCGGTGAAATTCCCTAAAATTTTTGTGGATTGTAGATCTAGTCCTAAAAATTAAATTGCCCATTAGCAAAACCCACCTTCCAGTATTATTTTCGGAATTATGTTCATCCAAAGTTTTAAATCTTACATAGCCCTACAATATTTTCTAAAAAATATTTTATAGGTTGAAACATTGCTTTAATACCTACAGAATCTACAGGGTGTACAAGAAAATATTTTTATTAAAAAAATTCTTAACTACGACAAACAAAAAACTTGTAACGACTAACAGTAATAATATTGATTTTTACTCAATGTTGTTATCTGTACCTATCACTTGCATCTTGGATAGATTACAAGAGCATGGTTGATGGATATTTCACATTCGGTTCATGTCTTGAGTAATCCAAGAACCACAAAACGCTAGCTACATGACTACATGTGCCAATAGTTCTTGCACCAGATTTGCAAGTACAGTAATATCCAGTGATAGGATCGCCTATATTACTATACTATATCCATAACTGGTACTTAATAGCATTTCGGTGTCGCGAATATATTCTAAGTCTAATAATAGAACGTTGCTCCAGTGTCAGATCTATATTTAAATCAATTCCTTCCCGTTGTGTCGTGTCTTGTATATAGGAGAGAGCTACTTTCAGTTGGTAGGTGCCTACAGTAATATCTCTTAAATATTCTAAATTGAGACGAGGAAAGTCATCAGTATAATTGGCTTCCAAATTAACCCACCTGCCTCGTCTACGATGAAGATTTTCACCTAAAACCATTTCTTGTACTGTATTCGGAAGTCGAGCCCTCTCTAATAACTGGTTCGCAAACTCAATATTGGCGCCCTCCATATTTATTGACTGGCGAAATCTATCTATGATAGCACCACAAATATGATAAAAATCACTTACTTAAATGTATTTCGTGTTGCATGGGAATAACATCATAAAAAAATTGAACATCGATTTAAAATGGCCATTACGCGACTCTATAATCCATCTTGTTTTATGATTAAACGAGATTCATTCGCTTCTTCGGTCGAAAGCTGAGTTTCTCCAGTACGTATATTACAAGGTATTTTGTGGTTTATGCCCAGTTCCTCCAGCAATGGCACTGCATCTCTGTAGCCCCTATCAACAACAAAAATGTCATTTTCTAAAAACCAGTTTCTGATCCCATTTCCGTCTCATTCCACTTCATTTCTCAGCATTGACGAATAATGATTCCGAGAATCAGAGAAATATGGTCCATGTATGGCTAATATATAATCATCTGGAGCAACAATTAAGGCAGGTTTTATTAAATGATGACCTTTATGCACACAGTATGATTGACGCAAAGCTTGAAAATTATTACTTTTCCCTATTGAACAATAGGTACCGTCAATGTAAGCAATTGCCTTTTTTTCATCAGGTTCGTTATTGTACAGAAAACTAAACAGAGTAGGAAACGTGTACTGCCGTGTCTTTGGTAGGTTGTATCGCGTATGTTTTAATGTGTCATTACAGTTACTAACAGTCCATACTAATTTAGTTACTGCCTCCCCTTTATATTAGATGATACAGAATTATCATATGTACGAAAAAAAGCTTGATATATTTTTCTATTCTATTTTTTAAATTCCCCAAAAAGTATTTCCAAGAATAGTGACGCATTTACCAACGTACGAATACAGATATTCAACTGGTATTTATCTCGTATCCAACCCTGTTGTTAGACTGATTCGCTTCGCAAACATTATTAAATCTAGCACCAAATACGACGGTAATATTCTTGACACTTTATTCTTTGTTATCCTGTTTGTGGACCACTTTTAAAGGTTTCACATCAGAAGTTTTATTCACAAAATGATTTTCTAGGTAGTAGAAAATTATCCCACAATCTGTAAAATATTGTTTGAATTTACTACCTAGAAGCGAAATTTTAAATTTACTATAATAATTATAATTATTTACATGATGTCTTAAAAGTATAGAAGGTTTTGGTGAGAGTGTAAATTTATATTTTACATTGAATATTTATCATTAGAACTCATATCTTTTTTTTTTAAGTAAACTCTTTTATTATCAGTTGTAAATTATATAAAAAAGAACAGTTCTCTAGTACTTTTGTAAAGTTACAGTTAAAAACACGGCCACTAACTATTATTGCTAGATAAGATCAAATATTGTTAAATACAAAAGTTTTATTTTATAAACCATAGTGAAAATCCATGCAAATGTTTATTGAGATGTTTACGGTTCTCAACAGAAAGGTCTCTGACCCTCAAGACAGTTGAAAGTTAATTAGTCATAGTGACATTATTTATGTGCTAAATTAATGTTAATAGCAAAATTTAACAAAGTGTAATATAAAGTAATGTACCGGTTTATACGCAAATATTTCAAATCTTAAATATTACTTTTTGCTATCATCGACCGGTCTGTACTTATACGTAACTAGTTGTATACCCGCGATTTCGTCTGCGTGGAATTCGACACAATATTATATTAAAAATTTTGTCTGCAATACGTCCCCCGCCCCTACCTCCCATAGGAGCTAAGACATTTAGCATTTTGTATTGAAAATGAGTGATGAAATTACAAAAAATTCAATATTTCAACCTCAATTGCCGGCAAGGGATTAGAATTTCTACTATTCTATATGCCAGGAAAAATCCTATGGGGCCGTAGGGCTCTAGAGAACAAATTAATCCTCTATCTCCATACGAGTCGAGATATTTAGCATTTTATGTTGAAAATTAGAGTTGAAAGTAGTTAAAATTGAATATCATCGCAGGGTGGTGAAACTTGTTTTATTCGATACGCCGGAAAAAGCTCTGTGGAGTAGTGTGGTTCTAGGGAGAAAATTAACCTTCTATCTCCTATGGATTTAACATTTTATCATTTTAACACGATTATGATATAACACATCCCTTTCATCCCTTAGGGGTTGTAGCAATATCGACACTGATGCACCCATCACTACGTATAATCTCCTCCAGTTGAATAAGCAATAAATCACAAAAAGAGATAACATTTTTTAAATTTAGAACTACCCTCTCATGTCGCTCCTGTACGGAAAAAATCTAAACTATTTTTAAGATTACTATTTTTAAATTAAGACATTATTGTACTCATATATCCACAATAATAGATATTTTTCCATCAAGGAAAACGTTATTCTTAAAAGTCATTATCTTAGTCTCCTTCTTTTAATGATAACTAATTATTAACTTAAAAACAATGGTTCTACTTCAGCTAAGAGGAGTTTTCGAACAATATTCAATACTAACTTATACTTAATGTAAGATTTCATTTATTCAGTTCAAAAGTAAAGATTTTGCGATCTGTTATATTTAACACTTAATGTAAGAAATGTGCCATTTCGTTCAACAACTGTATTATTTAAACAAAACTGATGAGTTACTTGAATCAATAAATATTTGATGTTGACTGAAATCTTTTCTTTCTCGATTTTGTATTAGTTACCCAGTATGTTAGTGGAGAACTAAACCTCTGCGCTTGTGACTTTACATTAAAAGATTAGTCATTGAAACGTTAAGGGAATTATATCATTTTTTTGTCTCATATTAGTTGTCAAAAAACACCCTCTGACGAATTTTTTGACGTTAAGTAATAAGCTCAGAGGTTTATTTTTCCAGTAACATAGTGGGTAACTTTAATAATAATAATAATAACACCACATGAAATTACAACCCCCTTTAACCCTGAAGGTCTGAAATGACTTTGTGTGGGAGAGGGCTACACATTTAGAGACAATGGACACACACCCAATATCCGAGTATACTACGATTAATCTCTCTCACAGAAAAAATCCCAGTTCCTCGACCGGGAATCGAACCCGGGACCCCGAGGTTTCGAGGCAAGTACGTTACCTCTAGACCACGGAGCCATACTGGGTAACTACCTATATTTTTTTGATAACGAAGAATTATTCATGTGGTAGTAAGTTCCAAAAAAGAAAAAGAGAAATTTAGAGAATGCCACAAATAACGTTCAGACAATATTTAAATAAAACTGATAAATTATTTGAATCGAATTTGAATTTCTGGGATTGGCTAAGGACTTTTCAGAATTAGAAGAAGTATTTATGAAGAATGACGTTTTATTAAGAAACCAACACCAAATATTTTACAAGTATAAGTCCATTCGTGAACACACTGTATATGAGACTTCAAATTTACCACAAGAAGGAACATTATTTCTTTATGTGCTTTTACGTGTTTTATGAATTTTATTCTCTTTCCGATTTGAGGAATAAGTTCTATAATCTGTTCTTCTGAAATTTCCAGTAAATTGTCTTATGTTAGTTAATTCTCTTGACCTAGAAAACAATTATTTATGTTATTAAAGTATAAATAATTTAAACAAATCATTGTAGCTAACTATATAATAGAAAAGTATGCTCGAACTTTCAAACAGGTATGGCATAACAAGTTTTATACATATGAAACCGAAATATTTAAGCCCATTTGAATATTCACAAAAGTTCTATGCATATATACAAACTGCAAATAGGCAGCTAAAATACATAATAATTAATATGTTAGCTTAGCATTTTTGGCAAGAACAAAGAACTTTAATCCTACACTGACAATAAATTAATATCAATAACTTCAGAAAGTCATTGATTAATAGTGTTATATATAGGTACACATCAGAATGCATGACTGGTAAGTAAGAGATGTTAGTAGAGCTCATTTGCAACTGATTTAAGTATAATATTCTTTTAGAACTTCCCTTACCCTTATGTTTCAAAATACATGTGTCATCGCTTAAGCGGAGATTTCTCCCTCAAAAATAATACAAATAGTTACTATCAACATGGGCCCATTTTTGTTTCGTACTTGAAATGCAGAATGTTGAAGTTTTATTATTATCTCCGTTAATTTTGTAAAGAAAATATATACACCGCTGACTTCGTTAGTTTTAGATGGCACAGTTATGTTGACAGTTAACTGCTGAAAAGAAGTCACCTCTTGATTTTTGTTAGATTTAGGTTTCGTGTAGGAGATAAATGCAATTTTTTTATGTAGGGTACTTAATAGCATTATTATTATTTTCTTTTTAATAGACTTAAAAAGACTTTAAAAATTGCATTTATCTTCTACACGATGCCGATATCTAAAAAACGTCAAGAGGTGACATTTTTTCGGCAATTAACTTTCTACATAATTGAGCCATCAAAAACTAAAAAAAATCAGTGACGTATATATTTTTTACAGTTAACGCAAAGAAAAATAAAACTTCAGTATATCAGAAACGAAGCAGAAAATGGACCTATGTTGATAGGAATTATGTATATTTGTCTTATTTTAGAGTAGATAATCTCCATTTAAGCGATGGCACACGTTTTTTGAAACACCCTCTATCTCTTTAGTTTGAAAACAATGAACGCTCTACCAGTACCTAGTATTTTTGTATTAATTATGGAAGTAAAATATAGTTTTTTAAAACTTCATATTAACCTCATTAGAAAAGTAATATGTAAAGTATAGAAGTTTTTAAATAATTTGCATGTTTAATGCATAATCAAGTTTTAACAATAAATTTCTATGAATGTACGATTGGGTTGAAATTTTTTTCACAAATGTATTTTTTTCGCTCGACTTTTATCTTATTAAAGTATTTAACCTAATTTTTATTACATGACTACGTAAACTAACGCAGGAAACTGAAGTATTAAAGAAAGTTTTATTATTATTTTTTATTTTAAAAATAAAATATCTCAAGAACTATTAGATCTCTAAATCAATTGCAAATGAGTTCTACTAACCCACCCTCAAAGGAATAAGCCGACTTACCAGTCACCCTGTATATGTATTGTATAATAAAACGCCACTACAATAAAAATGCAGATCTTGCCTATAGATTGTATATAATACACGAGAAAAATTATCAAAATGGAAAATAACTTGGGAAATTTATACACAACCATTAAAGTTCAGATGAATACCTTTTCATCAACAATATAGTGACTTTGTGTATACATTTCTTGTAAAGTATAACGTAATTAAAATAACTTGCATGCAGTAAAACCAGAATTATTAAACTTACCTTTTAATATTGAAATTGAGAACTCCAATTCCCATATCTCTTCCATCGTAGATTCATTAACTTCTATTTCACAGTTCATACTGTTCATATAATTCGTTTTCGAGTGTAACTTTATAAATAAAATTATATCATAGTATTCAACATGTATGATGCGTAGTGGGTACGGTATGTCGTCTTTGTTTGGCAAAGGCATAGCTTTCTACCTCCCACCACTGCGCGATTGACTTGTTCTCACATTAGAACACTTCACTTGAGATTAGCAAGTATTCAATCAAAGATAACAGTTGTTGGATTAATAGTATGTCTAATTCTTCCAGCAAAGTTGTTTTTAGTTTTATTCCAAGAGTAGTATTCTTATGTCAAGAAAACATTTAAATAAGAATTTACTTCAAGATGTCGTTATACATACTCTCACGATTAACAGTATTCGAAAGAAGTATACTATTAAGAGTATATTTAAATATACTTATACTTCGAAGGAATCAAATTTATACTAGGAGATGACTAAAATTCAGTTTTAATCATCTCCAGATGATGTCAACTTATATAGTGTTTTGGTGTTTCGTGGAAAACTACGTAAGTGTTATCTTCGCATCAAAGATTCCTATCCATTCCAGGATTAAATTAAATGTCAAGTTGACAAAACTTTGAGTTATATTGTGTAAAGTTCTAGTTCAGAATAATAAAATGCGTCTGCATTGAAAGGAAAATCAAAATAATAAGGTCATTTAGTGATGGGGTTCGTAGTAGTAGATAAGTAGCCGCAGAATTTAACCGAGAAAATCCTTTACGAGCCAATATTAGTCATGAAACTGCAACCGCCATAAATGCTCTTTTCAATGAAACTGGCAGTATTATTAAAAGATCTCAGAATAATCAACCTCGTCGAATTCATCCGTATCCTGAAAATAACGTAATCTTAACTGCAAATCAGGCGAATCCAAGAGTGAGTCTACGAGATTTAGCGTCTCAACTAAATATCGACAAGGAGAAAATTAGATACTTCATACGTCAAAGAATCAAGCCTTATAAACCAAAATTTCTACATACTTTGAAAGAAGATGATGAAAATAAAAGATTAGATTATTGCTATTGGGCTCAGGAAAATTTTTTAGACGACGCACGGGGATTTTCTAAATCAAATTTTGTTTACTGATGAGGCTACATTTATCACTATTGAGGTGGTATCTTCTCAAAACTGTAGATACTGGACTACAGAAAATCCTCACTGGGTTATTAATTGTAAAGACCAGTATTCAAAGAAAGTTAACGTATGGTGTGGAATGTCAGGAGGCCGAATAATTGGTCCATTTTTCTTTAATAACTTGTTAAATGCTGAGCGTTTAGTTAACTTTTTCGATATTAAATATGGGATACAATTGAAAATCTTCCTCTTAATGTGCGACGTGATATGTTTTTCCAACTAGATGGTGCGTCAATACATGATACCAAAATTGGTTGCCAGTGGTAGAACGAACATTTTCCAATGCGC
Source organism: Rhamnusium bicolor (assembly GCA_029963845.1). Taxonomy (NCBI): domain Eukaryota; kingdom Metazoa; phylum Arthropoda; class Insecta; order Coleoptera; family Cerambycidae; genus Rhamnusium; species Rhamnusium bicolor. The sequence goes on along the minus strand of JANEYF010002382.1, from coordinate 912,305 downwards.
TGGATAGGAAGAAATAGTCCTTTTGAACTCTGGCCTCCCAAGTCACCCGAAATTACACCATTAGATTTTTATTTCTGAGGGACAGTGAAGAATAAAGTTTACACAACAAGGCCCAGAGATAGAGAAGAACTTTGTGCTAAAATAAGACAAACCTGTCGCGAAATCAGCATTCCAGAGCTGAGCAGAGTAGCGAATCATAATCGTAAAAGAATTGAGAAATGTATTCAAATTAAGGAGGATCAGTTGAGAAAAGATACATCCGATAATTAATTAAAATTTTTATTTAAATAAATGTAACGAGTAATTATCTCAAAAACTGAATGTTACTTTAAACTTTTGTTTTTTTACTTATTTCAATTATCACAAGTTAATTGTTTGTTTCCTTTTCTCTTAGAACGTATTTTTTGTCAAATTGACACTTCTGCTCAATAACGTTTTTTCCAATTCTATGGCATCCTATTGAATTGCAAACCAAAATTGTCACCGTGTAGACTGCGGAAAAATATTGAAAAAACTAAAAATGCGAATTTTGTAATGAAATCTGGTATTGGTGCTTAAAATTAGATTCTAAACAACTTTTTTTAATAACTCTTTTCGATATCCTCAACGTGAAGCAAAATATCGGGAATGGGCCACATTTGGGGAGGCTGCCGTTGTCTCAATTTGTTATTTAAATTTAAGTTGGTTACCTCGAAATGCACGTCTTATATAGGAATACAATTGTGCCAAAGCTCAAATCTGAATTTAAAAACATTAGGAAATTAACTAGGTGTCTTCATTTTAAATGAGACACACTGTATATTTTTGCAAAACTAATAAAATAAAGTGAAAATTGTACCAGTAAAAAAAGTGGTTTTAGTTACTTAATTTTAAGTACATTAATTTTTTAAAAAACATTTTAGAAGCTTACTAAATTTAGTTCATTGAATGAATAACCAACATATTAAACTAAGATGAAAATTAGGATATATTACTATATAAAAAAATATGTTCCTCTGCTAAATCAAAATTAAAATTAATTTGGTTTACTAGTTTACAAGGAACCATCTTCTGGTTAGTGCCTTAAAGCAGATGGAATTACACAAAGTTGTGTGTAAGATAATTTAAGTTAAGTTTACTAGCATCAAATAATATACAACTTAATTTAAAGATATTCTGGTGCAGAGTTTGTCCTGTTAGCCTTGAGAAAATCCCTAATTTAGTTTGTGAGAATTGCTTCCATATTGCGTCGACATTCCGAAATGCTGCTGGGGATTATTTATCTCCTAGCCCTTTGGAATAAGGTTAGCTTCCAACTTGAATCTCTTTTAGAAAAACAGTTATACCTTTTTAATGTTAGATATCAGAATTTTTGGATAATACACTGTGCACAGAAAATTAAGGATATTTGTTATCTTCCTGAAAGGATTCGTTATGGGGGGATTGACAACCTTATATTAACCTTGTTTCGTAATTTGGTTATGAAAAAACGAGGATAAACAATTTTAGTTTAGGAACTGTTTAGTCGTAAGGGACTAATGTCTTAAACCTATCATGAATACCTCGTATTCTGGCCGCCTCATTCTAATTACTTCAAGTATATATCTGGGCATACTTTTGATGATATGGTCGATCACATCTTGTGGGATTTGTGTCCATTAACAGGGAAGAATATCTGACAGTTACCTAATGTTCTCTGGAGCTGGTTGATAGTTTTGAAGTAATCCCATTAAATCCCAGACGTTTCCAATGGCAACCAAGTCAAGATAACGCGGTGGAAGAGGATCGTGATCAATTCAGCGAGTTTCAAGAACGTTAAATATTTGTTGAGTAAGATTGGGGGGGAGCACCATCATCAATAAAAATAAAATTTTCACCAATAGTAGCTTGAATAGTTGTCACAACATTATTAACAATACCATTGGAATACATTTGAAAATAATCTGGACTTACCACCTTATTTCGTAAGTCTTATTAAAAGCTATATTAACGACAGGAAATTCCGAGTAAGGGTCAACGATGCGGTGTCACCGCTCAAAAACGTGCGCGCAGGGGTTCCGCAAGGCACCGTCCTCTCACCTATCCTGTTTAACCTTTTCCTCTCAGATATACCTACACATCCCACCACAAAAACCATACTTTACGCAGACGATACGACAATATACGGACAATCCTTTTACGCACAAACGGCAACACAAAAAGTACGATACCACATGAACAGACTGACAGACTACTACAAAATATGGAAAATTAAACTAAACGAGAACAAGACAGAAACTATTACGCTGACAAAGAAATTCACGAACATAAAAACGTTCAACAAACTAAAAATAAACAACAAAACAATCACCGAAAAAGACACAGTTAAATACTTAGGAATCACACTTGATAAACGACTATTTTTTAAGCAACATATAACAAACACAATTAACAAAACATACGGTACATTGAGTAAACTTTATCCACTAATTAACAGACGAAGCATTCTAAAGACAGACAACAAACTATTACTATACAAAACGATACTAAGACCGACTCTGACGTACGCATGCGCGGCCTGGTGCCAAATATCCGACACACAATACAAAAGACTACAGACAACACAAAATAAATTACTGAGACTCCTAACTAACTCAAACAGATATATAAACATGTTACAGCTACACAGACAATCTAACATAGAACTTATACAACCATACATATACGAAACTGCGACGAAATTTCTAAAAACTAACACAAGAACCTCAAACTTGACAAGGGACTTGACTCACATAAGAAGATACGATAACATACCGCATACGCATAAATACATACACGAAAGACTACCACTGTATGACGAGCAACGGTAACAATAACAACAAACGGACAACATACTGTCATAATACCCCTCCTGTCTTACCAAATCACCCCGCCCCCCTCCCCCCACATACACATAAAAGCAACAAAAATTAATAAAAAGTAGGTTTTTCTTTTAAATTTTTTCCTGTATATATTCAAGAAGTCACCAAACAACAAAAAACATGCTACACAAATTAATTATTTAAAAAAAACCCTGCGTTCTATTTAGCACGGCAATTGCTTTGTCACAGGAAAAAGCCATACGCAGTAAAACACATGCTATGAAGTATAAGGCCATAACAGCGGCCGGGGCGAGTGGCTACCGCTTCACGCGATATGTACCGCACGCCTAAAACCAGTATTATAAAAATACAATGAATAACATAAATGATATACATTAATTAAGGCATGACTTGTAAAAATATCAATTGCTAATAAATTATTAAAATGGAAAAAATGGAATGGAATACATTTGTCCAGTCATGGGCCTCCTGCAGATATACAGATTGGTGTGTCCACCAACATATATTCCTCCCCAAACCATAACACTTACTCCTCTAAAAGCTTCTATGGGTTGGCTAAAACTTTGGCTCACATCCTCCAAACTCGTAGACGTCTGCTACTGCTGTGCAAGCCAAAACGAGACTCATCTCTGAATAAAACTAAAACCTATCCATGTCCCAGTTTTAATGATCCCTTGTCCACCTTAAACAGGTTGCGTGGTCAGCTGGACTTAACAGGGGGCTCCATATGAAGCACTTGACAGGCCAAACTTCCTAATTAGACACTTGCTGTAACTCCATGCGCTGCACGTAAAGTGCTTCTGAATTGAGAAGCATAAAGGATTGGATTACTTCTTATTGTAAGTTGAAGTTAACAATCTTGTCGCGGTGTTGTAGACTAGTGAAGTTATATTTAAACCACAGATTTCCTGGTAGACGGATCCGTAGGGCGGGGCCAATTGATTGGACGGCCATGTCCCCAGATTTGACATCACTGATCGCGAACATCATAATAATGCTGTGAGAATTGCTAAAAGCTATAATTCACTACAGCGAGATCTAAAAATATTCGGCGATACATACGGGATGTTTACGAAAATATTGAGAAATAGGTTACTGAATATTCAGAACGAAATAGAGTTTTTGTAAATATTTGACAGTGCACCTCAACTACATCATTTTCTAATATAACTATCTTTACGCATATCTCTGAATACTTACATTAGATTAATTAAAGTTATATTTAAGTTTAGTTTAGTTTAAGTTAGGTTAGGTTAGGTTAGTTTAAATTAACTATATGCAGTCTGTAATTGGCTTGTGAAAGCTGTAGACTTGTGACATAAATAAAAAATAACGTAATTAACAATATACATAAAAACACCACAGTAACAAAAACAAATACTTCATCTGCTCGTTCGTTTAATCTTACAAATTGTTTTGATAATGGTACTTTTAAATAATAATATTGTATAAATAATTGTATTTTTTTCGATTTTAAAATAATCTTTTTTTTTTGATAAAAAAATAATGTACTTTTAATTAACAGTATGGATTAAATATATTAATTATTAGAACTGCAAAAGTTTTCTCACCGGCTATTCCAAAATTAGACAATTTGTTGTCACCTCTTGCTTCATCTACCCTGCGATACAGCGTATGTGTAAAGCTGCGTGCAACATATCTGGTCCATGCTTTGCAATCTATGCCAGTGCATCAAACACACTACAGGTTTCATGAAATATTAAGACACTCAAGGTATGCATTTTATTTATTGTTTCATAACAATAATTGTTATTATTGTCTCTTACCCCATATGCCGGCACTGCACGCACGGAAATTGTCCGGTGCCTAACAATGACCACTGAGGTTTTTAGTTTTATGTCAAAAGATGTCCCCCTTAAAATGAAAATCGATCTGGCTCGACAGTTATTCATGAAACCATGTTTTTAAAAGTTATTTAGGTTGGTTCGTTTTAAATGGAATACCCTGTATAATAATTTTTAATGAAGTTATTCTAATATTTGTGAATAAGATGTTTTCATTTGAGTAAAACAGCCAGCAGCGTCTAAAAATTGAATTATCGGGCCGAGCTTTTCGCCATCGTTGAATAATAATCAATCAACGTTGTGCTGTGACTCCGCATTAAATTTCTCCAAACCAAGTTTACTAAATGCAATTTATATTACAAGATTAATTATCAATTTGCCTTTCTTCAACGAATAACTTTATAGATGTATTAAAAATATCGCTACACAATGACTGAGAAAATGGTTTAATAATAGGTTTTAAACTTCTTTTTTAAATATCATTAAAATTGTTTGGTTCTAAGTAGAGATGTGGATTTCACGGAAAAGTAAAATTAGAACACGTTTCCATGGACATGTCCAAAAGAGTCCGGACTAGTCGGAAAAGTTTGACTTAACCTCAAAAGTAAAAATCTATTGGAGACAGGAATTGGTACAATTAGTTCGATAGATTTGAAAAAATTAAACCTAATTAAAATGAAAAATGTATGATAAACCTACCATTTCAATTTCTATGATGTATTATTTCCTTCCCGGTAAAAATATTTCCACAATGTCGAGTTTTTGTCAAGATTTTTACTTTTACTTTATTATTATTACAGACTTTCAACAAATGTTCAAAAAACATGTTGGTTATTTATTACTTCACGTTATGTGCGAAAGGTATTCAGATATTCATCACCTGTAACGTTATAAATGTCATGAGTAGAGCTCAGACAGAAGTATCGGGTTCCAGTGACGGCTTTAATGCTGACCACGAAGGAGAATTTTATTTCATTTTAAAATATTAATACGTAAACTAGTTTTATCAGAAAACATACGACAAAAACAAATAAGTTATATTTTTACACTAGCCAAATTTGGGGATGATGTAACATTATATTTTCTTATAACTCATGAACGGCTGGAGATATCTAAATTCTGTCAAGACATTTGAATGTATTAATGACTGTAACATTGATACATGGATGTATTTTTAACTAGCGATCACAAGAGAAAAATTACCAATATTTGTTGTAAAAATTATTAACATTTGTTGTAATGTTCCCGAGGTAATCTCCGGCGCCTCTTATTAAAAAGCTATTTGTATTGTGACAAAGATCAATCAACGTCGACAGATGTAGTTGGCGTATACTTAAAATATATAAACTTTTTCAGACACACCACATTTATGTCTTGTTTATAAAAGTCTACTTCTTTGCCATTTAAAAGGTCATTTGCCACCCTACAGACCGGTGAACCGGGAAATTTAAAAACAAAAAAAGTTTTGAAAAAATCTTTAAAACGTCCAATAGATGTTAAATATGTAAAGAATAAACTGTAAACACCAAAAATTCATTATAACTCGTGAAAGGATGTAAATATCGAAAAAATGAATTAATGAAAAAACACCCCCACACCCTTTGTCGAGTTTGGCAACCTGAAATCAAAAAGTCTTACTCCCTTTAGACGAAAAACAAAAACGTTTTGAAGAAAAATTCTTTTAAAAATCGAATAGATGTTAAATATGTGAAGTATAAACTGACAAAACAAAAAGTTCTTGAGGTAGCCTACTCTCCTGTGCAAAAGTCTAAGCCCCTTTGGACGCAAAACAAAAAAAGTTTTGAAAAATTTCTTTAAAAGGTCGAACAGATTTTTGTTTGCTGGACACAGGGGCTTTAATTGCTAGATACGCCTCTACTGTAAAGACATTTGATTGGTTACTTGTTAAAGGTAAAGGTTACCTATTGCCCTTCTAGTTCCTAAATGTTTGTTCATAGATAGAATACCTCACGTCCACTTTGAGTGAGTGTTTATAATAAATTGACTTTATCAACTTTAGGTATTACAGAATTCGCTAAAAAAGTTACAAGGTCAGATATATTGTGCCATATATACATGAGCATATTTACGCTTTGACACGTGACCTACAGCCAACTCTGATTTTGACGTCATCAGCACCTAAATTCTGAGCTCTAGTCACGAGTGTAGAAGAAGGGTAGTCGTTTTGGCTCTATTTCCAGCAAAACCTTTTGAAATCACTAATAGAAAGAAATCGTATTAGTTTTAGACAACATATTGTTTAAGGGCAATTCGACTTAAAAAAATTCATTTGAGAGTGCAAGATGACGACCAAAAATGTGTTATAAATGGAAAAAATTAATTACTGAATTTTGCAGTTATTGTTCAATAAATCGAAAATGGTTACAAATAGCCATAGAGATGTATGTACAAAAAAATGTTCGTTTTTTAATTTTACATCACATCGTCCAAAAATATACAGGGTGTTCCATTTGAAAAAATTGAGAAAATTCGGTTCAGATAGTTGTAAATTTAAAAATTATTTTTGGCCACCCTGTATACTTTTAGTACGTGAAAATAACTGAATGTCATTACACAGATGTCTCATAATCGGTACTAATATATTTTTTCTTAAAATCTATAATTGTGACTGTAGTGTTGTGTCGGTGTCGCGCATTGAGATAGTTGTAAATAATACACTGACCAGCAAAATTAACACACCACCTAAAGTTTACTAGAAGTTTGAAATTTTTTTTTCTGAATCAAGTCCGATTTTGATGTTTTTTTTTTTTGAATTGTAGGTTTACACTTTAGGGAAGTTACCATGCTACTGATTTTTATTTAAAATTTAGTGATGTGAATACCGAGTGTAAGAATAATTCGATGTTTTTTTCAAAAAATTCAGAACACCCTGTGGAGTGCACCAGTAACAACAGCAAATTACAATTAAAAGCTGACTCTAGCCTCATCTTTTCTTAACATTTTTATTTTTGTTTTACTTTATTATCTCTTATCAAAGTAGATATGCAATTTTAAAGCACAACATGTTTTTATTATTAAAGATGATTTGAACGAAACAACTACTCAGCGGGCAAATACACCGACCTACATTGGATTATACCTTCAAATCATGATAGATCGGTAGCAAATATCATTTGTCAATTCCTAACCACACATAGACCGGTTTCGAACTTATTGGTTCTCCTCAGTATGCCATAGGTTATGGAACAGACAAATGATAGTGGTCAACCTGCTAGTCATATACTGACTAAGGTAAATTGAGTAGTGATGAGAGGTATGTGAATGTTTTTATTGACAAGTTTTAAGCACAATTTTTTTAGGAACACTTTTAAAAACTAAAATTTATTAAGACATAATCAGTAACGTGTACACAACTTCATAACGACGCTGCATGCTTGAAATTAAACTCCTAATTTGGTCTTGATCGATTTCATTCCAAATTTGTATCAACATCTGTTCAACGTCATCAAGGGAAAGTGGTGGCGGTTGAAGATCTCTTAGTCGCCTACCAAGAATATTCCACAAATGTTCAATTGGATTAAGATCTGGACTACGCGATGGCCAATTTAAAGTCTCAACATTCACCTCTTGTAAGTATTCATCCACTATACGCACTGTGTGTGGTTTTGCGTTATCATGCATTAATAAAAAGTTATTGCCAATATAAGGAGCGAACGGGATTACATGCTGCGATAAAATGTCCGTAATATACCGTCTGCTATTTAAGGAACCTCCACGTAAGGAAACAAGATCTGTTTTGGTTGTGAAGGAAATTCCTCCCCAAACCATCATTGAACCTCCATTAAATAATGTTGTTTCATGAATGTTGCATTGAGCGTAACGCTCATTTGGTCATCAAATTACCCTTTAACGCCGGTCTGAGCTATATAAATAAAACCTGGACTTGTCCATGAACAAAACACGCTCCCAGTCCTAGAGGTTCCAGTCCAGATATTCTCTGGCAAATTCCAATCTTGCTCTACGGTGGTCAGCGTTTATATTAGGTTCTGTCGCTGGTATTCTTATGTGCAAATTCTAAAGACGTCGGCTTACAGTATGTACACTCAGTTGCACATTATGAACTTTTCTAAACTGCATTTGAATTTTTCTGGTACTTGTAAACCGTTCTTTTTAAAGCATGTAATGTAATGAATCGATCTTGTATTGCTGTTGTTATTCGAGGCTTTCCTTGTCCTTGGCGTCTGTTATGGTCATTTGTTTCTCTAAAATGTTGAACAACTCGGGATATTGTAGTGTGAGAAACTCCCAGTCTCAAAGCTATGGCACGGCTGCTTAACCCTTCTTTAGCCAAAGTAACCGCTTGAACACACTCATTATGGTTAAAGTTTCTCGTAACACGGTCCATTTTTTATAAATTATAAACTATAGAATTAAGCTAAAACAAGAAATCTAACGAAAATAATGCACATGAACAAACTGTCACTTTCTAAATTGATAACATTACTTTTAATCTCATTCGTTTTCCAAAGCCTGCCTACTTATTTAAACTTTTCAATGCAGGACTAAAACCTTTCAATAAAAACATGTTATGCTATAAAGTTGCATTTCTACTTTGGTAACAGAGATAATAAAGTGAAACAAAAATAAAAATGTTCCTAAAACGTAAACCTACAATTCAAAAAAAAAACATCAAAATCGGACTTAAGATTCAGAAAAAAAAATTTCAAACTTATAGTAAACTTTAGGTGGTGCGTTAATTTTGCTGGTCAGTGTACATGGCATTCCATTTAAAAAATGTTACTTGACCCTAGTTATCATAGAACTCGACATATCAAAGTCGGATGCACTATTGGCCTACCGTCTATATCTACATTCATTCTTTCTGATCTCTTCAGGGAGCTGGTTCTGGAACAAATTATTTATAAAAATATTTAAATTAGATAATTCAAAATATGATCATTTGTCATATTTATTTTGACATTTTAAAATGAAAGTCAATATTTAGACTATATGTCAGATTTTTAAAATGTATGAAAAAAGCGTGGGGTGCTTTGTGCAATATTTTTCGTATATCGAGCACCCCACGCTTTTTTCACAATAATACTAGTATTTTTCGTTCATTATTATTTTCAGTTTATATTAATAATTATTTTTCACTTTTTAGTTTGATGTGCTTTAAAAGCGTGTTTTTTAGTTTTTTTTAAACTATATTTATTTTTAACTTTTTAGTTTGATGTGCTATGAAAGCGTGTTTTTTAGTTGTTTTAAACTATATTTATATTGCTTATTGATGCTGATATTATAACATATTACGATCCAACAGATATTTCTGAAAAAAAAAAAATTTTTTATTTCAGCCGTGAGGTTCGAACTCACGCCGGAGGAGTCTGTCGTTTCGCGTCGACTGCCTTAACCCACTCGACCACCGGGCTAATTAACAATTATGGAATCTACTGACATATTAAGCCTTTGCTTTCACGCAGGGATACGTGAGGAAAGGATTGGCGATCCTGATCAGGATAATGATATAAACTTATCAAATTATTGTATTGTTACCGGTTCTTAATAAGTGTACAAAGTTTCAATTAAATCTGTCCGTTTAAAGTGGGTCAAAATCGAGTCCAAAGAGTCGGTTACAAACAAACAAGCAAACAAACAAACAAGCAAACATACAGGTGAAGCTAATAAAAGCGTGTTAAAAAGATATATGTTATACTTATCTGTGACAGGATTTGTAAAAGTTAGTAAATAATAATTAGCAACAAATTTTCAGTTAATATTATTTTTCATTCCACACTATTATTATCAGTATTTTCGTCAGAATCTCTTTGGTATCTTCGTCGGCATCTTCATCTTCGTTTAAGTTTGGAATACTGGAATTTTCAATAATAATACCATAAGTGGTTGAATTTTTGCCATAATTCTGTCAGTTCATTGAGATATGAAATCGTGGTGTCCGTAGTATAATGATATAATATTTTTCGTGAAAACACCGATCTTGACTGACCAATCAAATTCGACAGTCAAGTTTGGCTTATCACCAACCTGATGAAAGTTTCTCACTGGTTCTTTTGATACGTGCGTGTAATAATCGCAGGAAACTTAATCTTTCCGCTGTTTCAGGGAAAAACTGTCTAATTTTCCTGTACAATAACTAAAATTGATTCTTTTAATTAACGCTTCATACATAGCAACTTTACATCAAAATTATTTAGCTATTGACTAAAACAAAACTACTTGTGTTTATGTTTCTATCTATTAAATCTGTATTTTATTTAACACGGGGCGAATAATGTATCTGTATAATTGAGTTATGATATTATTTCATTTAACAAGCCATGAAATTATCAACGGGTTGTTGTTTCATATTTTTCACTCAAAGCAGTAAAAGATCAAATGCGTGGGAAAACCTTCAAGTTAATATTTTGAAACAATAAATATTTGTCTAAAATATTGTTTCCATATTTCATAACAACTACAACAGTTTATCTCTGAATTATGTATGCCGAAGGGAACCAGACAACGTTTTGGTAAAACGCCAGGGCCCCTCCCGACGCACAGATAATTTATAAAATGAGACTTTTTTATGTTAAACAAGATAAATTTCTGTTGAATTTATTAAAGGCATCTAGATAAGTAGGGTATCCTTTACAAATGTTTTAGATCCCCTATTTGAGGCTTTCTATCATTAATAAGTAAGAGGATGCGTGATCGAGATGTAAAAGGAGCCATATGTTACATCATTCCCTCTATATGTTATTGGAAAGAAATATGCAAGATGGGGATATCAGTTTCTTATTTTGATAGATTAATGCAGACCTTCATAATGTATAAATAATGATAATTTTTCGATTTCCCTTTTTTTTCTCTATATGGGTCTGTCTGGAAGATTTTATATAGCATGGTCCGACGTAGTACGCCATAAAAAAGTATTATCTGTTTACGAATAAAGTTTAATAAGATATTAATAATTACAAGTTGTGCTATGCGATAATAATAATAATAATAATAATATTGGATTTTATTGATCTGACAAGAATATGATACAAAAAATTGGATAAAAAGAAATACAGGTACGAATTATAATTTAACCTATTTTTGCTGGTAAAAAAATTCTGTCACAGTGCCAGAGGTTTGCTCCTCCACTCAACCGGGAAAGCGCCCAGATAAGACTATTCCGCTTTAATTATGTGCAAGAAAAAAATATTCATAACAATAAATCGAAGAATGACACGTGTATATGCATTATGGTAATAAAATAAAAAATATATATACATACATGCCTATAATATATGCATATATACATGCATACACTTATAAAAAGTAGATGTAAAGAAAATAATAATACATATCATTATATACACACCTATGCAGCCAGCTAGTTAGGAATTAAATGATATGAAGCCCTACAATAATTCCTTTTTGAGCTTAATTTGGAAAGAAGTTGTCGGCAAATTTTTGTAACTGTCAAATAGCCAATTATATGTAGTATGTTGTATGAAAAGGAACTTAAAAAAAAAAAGATTTGTTATGATGGCGTGGTGTTAACTGCAAACTATGACGTATGTTTATATTGTACACGTCAGTTTGGAATCGAATTTTATTATACAAATCCGAAGATTTTTTTAGGGACAATAATTTTATGAAATAGCATGCTAGCCCTCTCTGTTCAAGATTTAGCCAACCCATTTCTTTTAACTGTTTAGAGATAGGATCTCTTCTGTTAAGAGTTCCGTCTGTGACCGTGAAAAACATGAATTTGTAGACGGATAACTGTGACGTTATTAGAGAAGATATGAATATGAAATTTGGAGGACATATAGATGAAAGTTCAATCTGTGTCACTGCGTGGGATTTTTAAAAAAAAAATTTTGATTTTTTTCTACCATTTTTCAAAATTTCAAAATATGAAAATTGAAAAACTAACAATACAGCGACATAGAATATAATTACATACACCACCAAAAAAATTTTTTAGAAATTATGTCAACTCTAAATATTTTTTAATTCCCGGACTCATTTTCCGATTTTGGTATAAAAGGAGCAGGCGCCCTCTACAGTATAGTCGCGCAGTCAACTCTACGTGTAATCACTGTGATTTATGGCCCCGCTTGAATTATTATAAAATTTGACAATTCTTTTTAAGTTGCTATCTGTCTTATTTTTGCAGCAAATATATTACAGTTACATATTTTTGAAATCGCCTCAATGAGCTCTCGATATCTCGAGTCCTATAATAGCTAGAAACTTGATATAAAAACATAAGTCAACTAGACAAAAAAAGTCTATAACTGGAAATTGTTTTCGATTATACAGGGTGAGCCAAGACAATTCAATAGTGTCAAGTAACATTTTTTTAAATAAAATTCCAGGTATATCATAACATTTTTTGGAACTTCTTTGTGGCCCCCTTTCATTCCTGTATTATTATTGACTTTCTCCCAACCAGTTGGATGTAATGATTTTTTTTTGTTGAAATTATACTATTTACACGTGTATAATAAAAATATTACTACAATCACATCGATTTTAAGAAAAAATCGAACACCCTGTATATTTTTGGACGATGTGATGCAAAATTGAAAAACGAACATTTTTTTGTACGTACATTCCTATGACTATTTGTAACCATTTTCAATTTATTGAACAATAACTGCAAAAATTTAGCAATAAAAATTAAAAATGAGGTTTTTTTTTCAAATTATTCAAGAGAAGGTATTATAATAAGCGTCTTACATGGTGCCCATAAAAACATCACAGAAACAACAATCCAAAATTTTAAGGAAAGGATAATAAATGCTTTTAGAAGTATCACTCCGGCAATTTTATGAACAGTAGAAACCTCGTTCCAAAGACGCATAGAAATGTGTGTTAATCAAAATGGGCAATATGTGGAGCACTTTTTATAATATCTTCTCTTAAATTACAAAAAAAAAATGTTTTTCATTTTTTATTACTGAATTTTGCAGTTATTGTTCAATAAATCGAAAATGGTTACAAACAGCCATAGGGATGTACGTACAAAAAAATGTTCATTTTTCAATTCTACATCACATCGTCGAAAAGGTGTTCCATTTGAAAAAATTGAGAAAATTCAGTTCAAATAGTTGTAAAATTAAAAATTATTTTTGGCCACCCTGTCATCACACAGACTTAAAATTGATAATTGTGACTGGTAGTGATTTTATTTAATATACACGTGTAAATGGCATAATTTCAACACAAAAAAAGTCATTACGTCCAAGTGGCTGGGAGAGAACAATAATAATGCAGTAGTGGAAGGAAGCCACAAAGAGGTTACAAAAAATGTTCTGAAATATATGGCATTCCATTTAAAAGAAACTTTAGTTGATCCTGTATAATCGTCTTGACTCACCCTGTATAGTCAAATAATTTCCGGTTATAGACTTTTTTGTCTAGTTTATTTATGTTTTTAAATCAAGTTTCTAGCTATTATAGAACTCGACATATCGAAGTCGGACGCACTATTGTCCCACCCTGTATTTTTTAGTTTTAGGGCACATGATTCCAAAATCTACAGTCATTAACCCTGCGGATTGTGATTAGTGTCTGTATGTAATTTAGTGGTGTTCCTCCTGTATGATATCGGAAGCCACGGGAGGACTTCCAGATTGCGCTTGGACAAAAAAATAAATAAATAAAAAAGAAAAGATTATTCTATCCTAAGCACAAATTTATTATAAAATTCTATAAATAAAAGTAGACTGAATACACCTCATTGAAATTTAAATAACTTACGTTGACTAGTTTTGAGGATTTGTTTAAAATGTCCCACTTTTTAAGAACATTTTGACCATACCAGTTTTAAATCCGCTATGTCTCGGAAAATGAGCAACCTACCTAAATAAAATGTTAGGTATCGATAAGATACAGCTTTTTTCATACACTGGCTTTTTTTATAATTTCTTATTTTAAATTTTCGGAGTTGTCAAATACGTGACTTCATGCTCATTCAGTTATTTTTCAAGATAGTTAAATTTTGGTAAAATTATTTATTACAAAAAATGTAAACACTTTCAGGAAAAATATTTCGAAAATATCAAATATTAATTGAGTTATCAAGCGTGACAGATAATATAAATATTACTTTATTTAGTTGTTTCAAAGGCTGTAATTTATTAACCGTTCATATTTTTTAAAAGTTTTTCTGGATAATTATATATTTGATTGTAAGTTAATGTTATAAAAGAAATCTCCCAAGATAACTGTGATAAATGTGGCTTCGTGGTCCAGTGGTAAGGACACTTGCCTCTCACTCTGGAGTCCCAGGTTCGATCCACGAACGAGGAGCTCGCAAAACCCAGGGTTGTTTAGAATGGGGACCATCATTCGCATAACGTTTGTATTAGTATTTACATCGGTACGCTATTGCAAAAAGTAACTTTCAGAAAATTGTTGTAATAAATTTTGCCGCCTCGCGCATATCTATGCTTTGTAATGTTTGTCAAGTGGTACAAGCCCTAATTATGAACATTGAATCGAATTAACTCGACCGCTGTTCTAAATTGTTGTCATAATTTACGATATTAATTCTTCGTCACTGCAAAACCCATTTTTTAGGAGCCTAGGCCTCTTTTTCTCATTTATAATCTATGTTCTCACTTTTGATTAATTTACGAAATAGTATGTATACACATAATAAATAATAATTCTCTCATGATATTGGCGAATTCACAATAAATCACCATAAACTCGAATCCGACCCTGCATAAAACAGAGCTAATAGTACGTGACATTGACCAATAGCTGAGACACTAGCTGGGTGGTAAGGTCCACTTCCCGGTACAGAGTTTTTACCATAATTTACGCACACAGTGATTATGAGCTTTGAAGACGGAACTCTTAAGATTACATACTAGACATACACAATTTTGCATACCTTGAAATCGAGTAGAATCAGAATTTAACAAACATATTCCGAAAACTACATCTGTATAATTGAAGTGTGAAAGTGCATAAAGGTGTTTTCAGCCTTTTATTGATTAAATACTTGTGAGCATACTGAGCATATATTAATTTTAAACATGTTTAGAGTACCTAAGGGAATTGTCATGGAATAAGCCAATATTTTTGGAGCAATCCGTTACAAGTTTATTGTCAATGGTTTTCTTGACTTTTTTCAGAACATGTATTACGTGCTAGAGATCTACCAAATAATATTACAATTGATTTAGAAGCATTGATAATTAAACAAAATTTTTTTGGCAGACAATACGGAATTTAGATCATCACTGACATTCACACAGGATTGATCAATTCTGTTTTCATTGAAAAAATAGTAATGTTGAGTGTCATCAGCATAAAAGTATGAGAGGCAGAAGCATAAACAGGTATAGAACTCATGGGTGTACAGTATGCAAGGTAATGGTCTAAGGATAGACCCGTGAGGCACCACTCTCTTAGAAGACATAATTCGGTAAGTTATCTTTATACATAGCAGCTTGAAGCCAATTAATAGGGTGGCTACACGCTAATTGTTTTAATTGTACGCGGCTACAATTGCGCACCATCTCTCGCTTCAATCATAGTATGGTAACATAACCTTGTTTGGAGAAATAGAGCTTAGTTTTATTTTGACCATCGTCCGTGGCACTTTGCAGTGATGGACAAAGAAAAATTAATAGGCGCTTTGTATATATGGGAGCCTATATGGAATTAACACTCGATGCTTATAGGGTGAATGTCTACATAAAACTGACACGGAAAAGAGAGAGTCGGTGCGTCAATGTGACCACTTCAAGTCAAAGGTCTAGGCGAAACTAAAAACACGATGGTCTAGACTAGAGTACCAAGCTATTAGCCAAGCAATGGGCGATTAGGTGCTGGTACAGATACCGAAGGTTGTTTTATAACAGAAAATGTTTCTCTAATATCAAGGTAGCATACACCATTGGAAAAAGTTAAAATGCCTGCTTTGTGTGTGTGCATAAGGAATAAAAATAGCAAAGTCATGCATGAAACAGAAAGAGACATGCATCAATGTTGCCTCATTGTACATTGTGTTTGTGAAGTAACCAGGGCACACCTCATCGTATCACTTCTTTCCATTCTTAGTTTATTGTATAGATATCAGGTGTTTACGAAAATTCTAGTGATTTGCAAATTCTCGCTTTATCTAAAACTAGAAGAAAAACAAAGACAGAGATAGTGAATTGGCCACTAGGGGTAAATTCTCCTAAAACCCCTAAAACCACGAAGTTGCGAACACGACCATTGGTATGCGTAATTAGTAGCGGAGCCAGTAGTAGCCAATAAATTATTAATTTTTAGGTCACGCGCTGTGATGGCCCGCCCTTCATCAGATCATAGCAGGTAGCTGATGACACTGGTGCATGGTGGTGGTATTTTGGTCAGTACATTTCGAAAAGTTGTGGGGTATAGTTGTTATTTCAGTAAATAACTACGTATCCCTGTTTATTCCGAGAGTTTCTAGTTATTTGATGCTTATTGTTTTAAAAATGTATCAAAAATATCGGTGGCATTTCTTTGACTAATTTTTGGCCATTTAGTGTGAAAGTAAATTGGTATTCTGCTATTAAATAAAAATATATTAACAAATATTCTAACGAAAATAAAATAAAAAATTCTAAAATGAAATAGATTAAAAAAAACGTATTAAAAATGAAACCAAAACAATTTTTTTTCCAAATATTCCATAAGGGACTCAAAAATATCGCCCTGTTGCGTCGGGCAATATCCTAATTCGTTTCTGACATTTAAAAACATATCAGGGGTCACACTCTGTAGGGTGGCAACAATTTTAGCACATAACTCTTCCAAGTCATGCGGTCGCTCGTGTTCATGTCTATAAATTTGCGAGGTGATATATCCCCACAAAAAAAATCAGTAGGCGCTAAGTCGGGGGGATCATGGTGGTTATTTTATTGTGCCTCTTCTACTTATGTGTTGCCAGATTGTGAACGTGTGATTCTCAGAAAGTAACAATGAAATTACTAGATTTTAGGAAATTATACTAGATACTTCAAATAATACGCCTATATCCAAAATCTTTATTATAAAAAAACTAAACAAAAGTAAAACAGTTACAAGTAAGTATATTGAATAGAAACTTTTCAAATAATAACAATTGGCTGTCAAGTTCGACTTCAGAAATTATGTTATCATCTTCATTTTCGTTCATATTTTTGTATAATATGAAATTTTATACATGTGAAATCATTTTTTCATTTGGTGAACTTCAGACCATTTTGTGAGTCTTTCACGCATTCTGAACTTAATAAAATACCATTAACTGTGTTTGTCATTAATTTATTTCTGGCTTTAGGTTTGATCTTCTTGGTTTTGATTAAATTAGGTTAACCTTTAAAAAATGAGTTCACATGTAGCACTGAGTGCAGTCCGCATTCAATGCAGAAGAAGGAGCGTACCGGATATCATGTGGAAGGGATAAGATGAGGCGTGCCCTCGTTACTTCGTAAACACAATAACGTAGAAAAAGGCAGCAGTCATACACAGTTTTTTCTGTGGCATCCATGATTTTGCTATTTTTATCCTTTATACACCCACACACACACAAAGTAGGCATTCTAATTAAACTTTTTCCAACACTGTATACGTGCTAGAGTAAGACTTCTTGCTTTATGGAAAAAATACACTGTTGTATCCTATAAAGCTGTGAAATCCTCGCAAAGTATGTGATTTTTCAGGCCAAAATTCTCAGTCACATGGGCTGTCAAATATCGCTGATTCTTCTCAGTGCCAAATAACAACAAAGTTTCTGGAGACCTGTAACACTTAATTCATAAATGGGGCATCAGTGTCAATAGATTTTTTTAATACCTGAGTTTTTCTAGATCGTGCTGTATTAATTTTATCTCAGTTCGTATCGATATATACTAGGTTGGTAAATTGTAGTTTTGAGCACGAATATTTTTGAAAGTGACAATTTCTTATAACCAAACCTCAATACTCATCTCTGACAAATACCAGGATTCCTAGCCCTGCCCTGACTTTATTCAAGGAACTAACCCCGGTTTCTACCTTAATTTTTATTAGAATAGATTACCGTACAGGGATTATTGTTGGTCTGTAATTAGTACTTGGTAGTCTCGAGTAGTTGTTTTACTCTCTATTATTTACTTTAGTCAGAACGGATAATTTTAACATTTTGCTTATTTGAATGAAGGGAGAGATAATAATAGCGGTGTTTTGAGTAGGGAATTATTCCACAAATGTTTTGAAATCAGTATAATTGGGACTACTCAGTAGCTTTATAGGACGGTTGAAGTAAATTTTCATAGTATATTTAACATAGTTGAAATAACTCAAACATTGCAAACTTGAAACTTGAACCCTTTGTTAGTTTAAGGTTTAAAAGTTTATCAACGATTTTTTTTGAGGAAAAATTAATTTCCTGTTGAATGAAAACTAAATTATGCACGTTTTTTTCAATAGGGATTTTCATATTTTCTTTTTCATGGAAGTAAAAAGCCATGTAAGATTATCCGTCTGTGAAGCACCACAAGCCTGACTTAAGGGATTTCTCTATATTCATTTTCCGTTCATTTATTTATTCAAACACTACAACGGCACTAGGCTTTACAGAGTGTGTCTAAAGTTAGGTATAAGCAACTATAATTAAGCATAGGTATACTAAAATCTACAGATAATAATCAGGACAAAATAAAAAATGTTTTTATGGACATGCATCACAGTAATAAAATGGTAAATAAAATCAGTTAAATCTATAAATTAAAATTATTAATACTACTTATAATAATAATCACATCAGTTTATTGTATCAATTACATTCTTTTTAAAATTCTCAATACTGTTAAAATTATTATTGTAATGAATCATCATATATGTTCATTACTATAGTTTCGGAAAGTACCGTTAGTCTTGTGCTACCGCGCACATCCTGCTGCCATGTGATGAATCATGCAGATGTTCATTCCTAGAAGTTTCTGCAGTTACCATTTGGCATGTGTTGCCACGTACTTCCTGCCGCTAAGAAATATGAGATGTCACCAAGGCCATAATTTTGGTATACATAGAATCGCCGCAGCCAAGGAAATGAATTCAGTTTTCTACTGACAACTACCTTCAGCGCGTTGAGCTGGGTAGTTAAGGAGTCTTAAGCGCGTTGAGCTTGACTTCATTTGGTTAGAATTCAGAATCCGACAACGCCGCCCGGTCGAATGTCTGGTAGCATCTTAAGATGTTTAGCGCGCTGAGCTAGACCTCCTGGTGTTGGTAGCTACTTTACCGTCCTGCACCGCCGTTACCAGTCTAGTAATTATTCATTGCCGTGAATCTTCAGCGCGTTGAGCTGGACCCACCGTTAGTAAATAATTACTAAACCAACTGCCCTCACCAGTCTAGTGATTATTTATTGCCGCGATTCTTCAACGTGTTGAGCTGGACCTGCCGTTAATAAATAATTGCTAAACCAACCGCCATCATCAGTCCCCTAATTATTTCTTGCCGCGAGTTTTCAGCGCGTCGAGCTGAACCCGCCGCCGTTAAATACTTATCGAACCTACCGTCACATCGAGTCCTGGAGCACGTGAAGCTGAAACCTACCGTCACACCGTTTAATCACTGAAATTACACTCCTCTTCGTAAACTAATTGCACCGACGTATATAATATTTATTAACTATACCTGTCTTGGTTTAATTGTTAGAAAATCCAATTTTACGTTTATTTAACTTCATGTTTTGGACAAATGTTGCTTTAATGAAATAAACTCTGTTACGTATACTTTAGGGCTTTCTTATTTACAGCTTAATCCTGGATTAATTATCCAAACCAGCTATCCGAAAGCAATCACCGTTACATATTTTGGGCGTCCGAACAGACACTGTTACAATATCAATCGTAATGTTATTATTGCATATATATTGTTGTACTCAATGCATAGTCTTGTTACAAGTGATGATTGAAGGTAGTTTGTTCTAGGACAGTTTATATGAATGAAACGTTAGGCTTTTTTCTAGATCTCATGTCAGGCACTTTAAAAGTATATTTCATACAATAGGTATATACAATCAGTTAAATTGTTGCAGCTTTTATACAGAAACATCAGGTCTATTATAATTCGTCTCTTTTGTAAAGATATTAATTTATATTTTCCTAACAAATCATTGTAACTGATGTAGATTGGATATATCCCAGGCTCCTTATGATAAGTGAATTTCAACAACTTTTTTTGAACTCCTTCGATTTTAGAGATATATTCATTGTAGTAAGGGGACCATATGACTACACAATAGTCTAGTTTGCTACGAACAAAACTATAGTATAATGTATCTATTGTTTTTGTATTTTTGAATTCTTTACTGGTCCGATAAATAATTCCCACTATCTTTAAAGTACTAATTACTATCAACTTAATATTGTTATTATAGTGTTGTTTTGTATCCATTCGAATTCCGAGACTCAACATTTTATTTATTTTCCTGAGAGGTTCATTATTCATAATATATTCAAAATTGATTATGGTTTTCTTTCTGGTATAACTCATAGTATAGCATTTGTTGATATTAAAGGACAATTTATTAGTATTAGACCAGTCATAGAGACGATATGTTCATACATTTTTTTATATCGTCTGCAAATTATAATATATGACAGTTTACATTGTTTGTAAGATCATTTATGAACATCAAAAATAACAACGGGCCAAGGTTGCTTCCTTGTGGAACGACCGAGGTGGCAAAAAATATCCTGGACTCGCTGTTATTATTAACAACATCTAATGGACGATTTGATAAATAAGAATTTAATAGTTTTATGAATTGTTCTGAAAAAACATACATGCATTTAGCTCTAGACAATAGAATATGATGACGACATTTCGATTGTTTAGACGGGGTGTCCTATAAGTGGTGTATCAAATGAAAAGGAGCGATAGAAAATGAATTTTTGATTATTTTCATAAATACACACAATTTGCCAGTAATTCAATACAGTAAGGTTGTCCATTTGTTATTTTTAAGCCCTAAAGCCCTATAATGGTCAATTTGCCATAATAGTCGCCGAGTTTTGTGGTTTTGGAGAAGACATGGTACTACGGCAGGACGCGAATGCATGGATTCAAATCTGTTTCTTTCAGTCTTCATCTGACTGTTTTGGTACTAACATTAACATGCCTCACATTTATTAGCTCATTTCTGAGATAGGAGAATGTCAATGTGCGATTTGGTCTAGATTAAAGTATCAAAAAATGATCATCAACTGCTGTTGTGCACCTTTTTGCGTCCATGGCTGGGTTTTCCTTTTGTAACTTCTAGTTGTTTGATACTTTTTCGAAATCCGTGAAACTGATTGTGGGTGTGCATTGATTTATCCCGAGATATATTGCAACATTTTTATGTATATATCCTTCGTTAGATAGAGTTACCCCTTCTACCGCTTCAACTTCTTTGCAGCGTTTAACCGGTGGTACATTGCCATTTTAAACAGAGGGAAATAAAAACACTATTGACTACAACTTCTTTACATTCATTACAAATAACTTAACACTACAATGCTTAAATATTTTAAGTAATTAAGCAGGCAAATTGCATGAACGTCTATAAATGTTACTAGCATGCATTTATATGTAAAAAAATTTTGTTTTTTCCAGTCAACTAGATAAATAATATCAACACATACACAAGTTTACGGCGTCATTTAAAAATTGTGTTAAAAAAATTGTGATTATAAAAAACAATGCAGTAATTTTGTCCTTGAATGTACTTAAATCGTTTTGTTTTTACAGAATTCGACAGACTTTAGTTATAAAAATTAACTATTTATTAATACATTTTTACAAAAATGATAACCGATTTATATTCTCTGTGGTCTGACTGCTGGTTAGTTATTTTCCATTCGACGTTTGTAGCTTTACGGATCCGAATCGTTAGAAACCTAATACATAAATCTCTTCGCAGATGTTTATGATATTTCCGAGGGAATCCTGATTATAACATACGTACTCTGTTATAAACAGAATATATTACCGTTTCGATTTTAAGAGAGCTCTCCTTAATATTTTCCAGATATATTTAATAAATTTATTGGAAAGTTTAGAAGCTACCTAGTGCCATATATATTTCACTATTTCAAAACGGAGGTAGAAAAAAATCTATAAAAAGAGATCCTTTTTTTAGGTACCAAATATTATTTATTACAACTTCACCTACAACTATACAATTATTACAAACAAATAATATAAATAAGTTGTATACAGTGTTTCACGAAGAAAGGGAAATATTTCTGGAGATGCTAGAGTGGGTCAATTTAAGCAAAGAAGTTAATAAAAACATGGGTCCTATTCGGAATTATTGGAGATACATTTATTTGAAAATTAAATAAAACGAAAAATATGGTACGTTTACACTTTTATTTGTAAATTAAATAAAGGAGAAGAATGGTACGTTTACAATAAATTTTCGAAAGTTTCACCATCAACTTCAATGTGTTTTGCAAGTTTGTTTCTACGTTCCTTTATTTGGGAAGCAGCATAAAAACACGAATTTTTTACTAAAAAGTTCATTTCGCTTATTTAACTTAATCTTATAAACCACATTCTTCATCCAACCCATAACAATAATCCAAGGTAGTTAGATCCGGAGACCTTGGTGGGCAGTTAATGGGACCAGGCACTGCGGCCGTTTCTTTATATCTTAAAAGTTTCATTTAGGCGTGTAGAATGTCGAAAAACCCAATTACAGACTAGGAACAACACAAAAAAATATAACTATACACTTAATCCATAAACATTGATATTTGACTAGATAAATATTAAATATAAGTATACACAGAGACAAATAGAATAAGGAATATGCTAAAAAGTCAAAGAAAAAAGAGAGAAAAAAAAATAGGAAAAGTATAATAATATGGAACCAACCAAAAAAGAAGCGAAGAAATAAGGCAACTAAATTTACCAACCCAAAATTTGCAAAAAAATCAGATATGCTTTTATGCGTCTATGTTCAAGTGAGCCGAAACAAAAATTTTGCGAGACGTTCGTATTGAGGGAAACCAATAGCAGATTATTCCCCATCTGTTCATAACTTGGCACATTTTAAAAGTCTACTCTGAATTCCTTCAAAATTATCAATATACACCTTGTCTCTAGACCTTTTGCAAATTGGGCGTGACTAGTAAGTGCGTAATTGTTCAATAAAGTAATTTCGCACTAAATACGGAATTATGGTATATTGAAGAGACCAATAACATGTGTTTAAGGCGTGTCATGTGTTGTAATAATTTTAATATTTTAGTCCTTACAGCAGACTGGGAAGCTCGAGGCGGGGCCAGGCGAATTAGTATGTTATTCACGTGCCCACCTAACTCACTGATAAAGCTGGTAGGTTGGGCTGCGTAGGAATGTGCGCATATTATGTACAAAATATATATTGCATAATCTCTTGAGACACAGTGTATGTAGCGTAATTAGATCACCATATGGTTGACGCATATTCTGAATTACAGCGGACAAATGTGGTATATAGTAGTTTCAGTGTATCAATATTCTGAAACTTATGATTATTTCTGGTAATAAATCCTAGAGCGTTGTAAGTCTTTGTGACAATATAAGTAATATGAATTTTAAAGGACAACGTTTTATCAAAAATGACTCCCAAATCACAGAAAGTGTTAGGTCATGAGAGTATATTATCGAGAGAAAATCTAAACGACTAACCTCCATATAAAATAATATATGTATATTTAAAGTGTGCGCTACGCGCACATTTGGTGCAGGGCAAGGCATCCTCCTCTTTCCCAACAAAAAATACTATGTACGAAACATAAATTTAAACCTAAACGACTAACCAATGTACAAATTCATAGAAGTTAATAGTAGTTCTTAAAGTATTAATTTAGAACAAGCTCGAGAATTTTTTACGTACCATGTACACAGTTCATTCATTGCGGGGTCGGCGGTACCATCTACACAGCTCTTCGTAGCAGGGTCGGTCGCACCGTGTGCACTGTTTATTCGTTGTGAGGTTGATCACACCGCGTGCACGGCTTTACAACACCGTACAACGCTGACGAGACTAAGGAAAGTCGAAACAGTCGTATTTTTTTCTTTATTAAATATAATACTTGCGATTAAACCACATTCCAATTCATAAACTTATATTAATTTTTTCCTTGTTTTAAATTTTATTTATTTTATTTCATATCCGTTTAAAAATTTGTTATTGTCAAGTGTAATATTTATAAATAAATCTTTTTTGTGATGTATTTCCCTTATTTGTCATAAGTTAATTTGCTTTATTATTATTTCTATTTATCGATTCCCTAATTTGTACAATTTTTTGTTATATTTTTTCCTAGATTCTGTAAAATATAATAATCACGATTAACCCATATTTAAATTCATGAGCAGATGAAAAAATTTTTTTGTTTTAAATTTTATTAGTTTCATTTCATATCCGTTTCTGCGCCGTTCGCGACGTAGAATGACACGCCGTACGCGAATTTGCCGAAAACACGATTTCCAAATTTAACCCCCCTCCCCCTATGGCCCCTCCCCACCCCAATTTCTTTGCGCCCCATTCGGGTCCCACAACGTACACGTACGGGAGCGCTTCTCCCTCCCGCAACGGGAAGTATTTTTTTCGTTCGAAAATTTTGGGTGTGCCGACGGCAGTCACGCCGTAACGATGCGTCGAATCGAAAACGGTCGTTAGGCTTTTCTGCGCCGTTCGCGACGTAGCACAAATTTGCCAAAATCGCGGTTTATAAAATTAGCCCCCCTTCCCCGACCACCCCCATATTTTTTCCCAGAAACCTCCCTTCGAGTAATCACCCCCCTAGGAAACGCGTTTCTTAATCTCCCGATCTTAATATTTTTTTTCGTCCGTTTGAAAAAAATGGCGAAAGCGCGATCGATTTGATTCGATTTGCGACGAAACGTCGCGTCGTACACGATTCGCGTCCCTATACTTTTTGTCGGCGACGATATTTGCCTTTCTACCTGGGGGTCGCGATCCTTCTCGTCTCTACGCGGGGTACGTCGTCCCCTCGTGGTGGGGAGGCAGATGTGATGGAATTTTTTTCCTCTCGTATCGCCCTAATGTGGTGAACGCGGCGCTCGAAAAGTCGATGCAGGAAATTCGTGTTGCTCATTGGGCGGCAAAGTGGGAGAAATATTTTCTGCTGCCATTTTCTCGGCAACGGGAAAATATATCGAGGCGATCTCGACGGCGTTGTGTTCGTCTCGTCGTCTCATACGGTACTCTTAGGACCCATTTTTTCGAAAAACCGACTATTTCAAAATTCACCCCCCACCCCTCGAAAACACGCGGATAAACCATCTGCGAGTATGAGGGCAAAATGTGCGCAAAGTACCCCTTTTTACGTAAAAAATTCGTCGTGCGTCTGAGAGGCGTCTGAGATCCAACTCACGTTCCCCGTTAGCGGGACGGGTACAACAACAATAATTGAAATGTATTTAAGATTTTTTGGTGGAGTACGACATTGCGTAACATTTTTTGATATTTAAAGCTAAATTATTTTTATGCACCAGTCCTTGACAAAAATTAAACTTTGTTGTAGTTCGAGACAGTCATCAATCCTTGCAACTCTGCAAAAAAATTTTCAAATCATCAGCATATAAACCCCATTATCTTTATTATTTCTGACTATTTAAAAACAGTTTATTCAAAAAGTTGTTAGAAATGGCTTCGATTGTCTTGGTAATACGATTTTCAAAATATTCTTAAAAAAATCTTGTTTACTTTTTTATACACTATTTTTAAATAGTCAGAAATAACGAAGTTAACAGGGGTTGGACTCACACAAAATTTCCTTAATATCTCTCTTAATGTTAGAGATATATCATGAGAAAGCGTTCCATCAAAAATGTAAAAACGTATAGTGTCCAATTAAAAAAAAAATAAAATAATAACTGTAGCAATTTTGTGCGTTTTCCACTGTTTTCCTGACATAGTTATTAAAATTTACATAAAAAGTTCTATAACTTTTGTATTTACGATTTTTTTCGTAATAATAAAAATAACAAAATTAGGGAGGAGTGGGAATTCTCACTAAATCACTTTGTACATATTAACAAGTCGCTCAGTTTGTATTTAATTTAATTTTTATTGGAACTGGAAATATACTTATACAGTAACTGTGAGCACGTGAACATATAACAGCTGCTAGTATTTTTAGATGTTGAACATTTTCCTGCATATGATGTAAAAGTTATCTGTTGAACAAAGACCTTACATAAGAAACATCTGGGACGTCAAGAAGCACTAACAGTTGCCCACGGAATTCTAATGCGGTTGAATACAAACGATGACCAAGTACTCGTAAGCTGTCCTCGATAACCAATTTGCATCTGATGGCTTTCCACGATATGAATTACATCCATTTAGGCCACAAAAAGTTTAAGCTTTACATGATGGTGACAGACAAGTTCGAGTTAACTTTTGTAGATGGTCAATACGAAGACGTGTGAACCAAAACACCGGATTTCTCGAATACTATCTTTGGAGTGAAGAAGCTATATCTATTCACTAGAGCATCATAAATAATCACAATATACACCAGTGGCTTGGCGAAAATCCTCATTCGGTTCGAAAACGATCGTTTTAGAGGTAAAGCTCTTGCACTCCCGGTTCTCTAGCGCAGGATTGTCGCCCTGGCGATTCTATTTTATGTTTGTTAATAGTTAATAAATATAAAAACACTATGTATCCATGTCTTATCATTATTTGTATATATCATATAAATAAATGAAATATTAGGTTATAGTTAGATTTGTAATAGAATAGGCAATAAAAAATTTTAAATTGGAATTTGGTTCTCTCCAGTTATACATTTACATTTTACTTTGTTTTATGAACATTTACTTATTCATTTATTTATTACTATTATTTCTAATGTATAAATTGAATCATCATCGGTATATATGTGCATGCGAGGGGCACGTTTAAATATTTGAGTGAGTCCTACGATACAAGCTTCGCTTAGATCGCTCATCCAGAAAAATTGTAAACTTAATTTTCAATGTTTTGTTATTGGAAATTCAAGCAAATTACTTGAATATAGCACTTATTTATTACTTATAAATAAATGTCGCACTTCTATATCATATTTGGTACTTTTTAGAGACCGTTCACCACTATTAATTACTTGATATTATTGTACCACTTAGAGGGCCAAATTTATGGCACCAACATGACGGAGCACCAGCATATTTTGACATAGAAGTTAGACATTTTTTAAAGGACAATTTTCTGAAGTGTTGGATTGGAAGATGTGGGCAAATTGCACGGACTCCTTAATCACCATATCTCAGTCCACTTGACTTATTTTTCTGGTGTCATATTATAAAGCAGATTTATTCTGAACCAGTTGATGAAAATGATGAAGCAGTTCCTCGCATTCAAGCAGTTGTGGCTTTAATAAATGCAGATATATTGCAGTCGAAAATAAATCGATACTTTGGAGGATAAGCTGTCAGGATATAAAGTGATACTATAGAGGAAAATTGGGTTTCCAAGACAATGTGTGGATCAAGAAGAGGCACATCTAACTAATGCAATATTGAAAAAATAAAACTGCTGTTCTAATTCGTTTTAGCTCAAAGTCCGTTAATCGATAACGTTGGATTTATCCAGGACAATAAATAACATCTATAAATTTTCCCCAAAATTTATTAGAGAGATTTCCCCCTTAAAGTCTGTAAAAAAATAAAGTTGTAAGAAAATAAAATAATAAATCCACCTGCCCCCAAAGGAACCTGAATTATAAAAAAAGATCTTACTTCATTAATACCTATTTCGTTTAGTTCCAGACCACATACGACCTAGAGTGTGCTCTCTTCCGGAGAAGCCATACAATCCTCGGCTAAGTGACGATCTCTACCGTCTCCGGACCTTTAGCATCACCAACAAAGGAGGAGTAGTGAATTGTGGGGACTCAATAATTAACAGGAGGTCCCGATCCAATACAAGTGTAAATTCGACAGCGAGCAGGTAAGATAGAATTTACGCATGCTTGCTTTTGAATTCCCATTATCTGCAGCTACTGTTCGTCCTTGATTTTTGTAGGCGTTTTACGCATTAAAAGGATTGACAGAACTCCGGCCGTTCACCATTTCAGACAAAGAATTGTGTTTTAGTTATTTTGAAATTACAATGGTCGTTCGTGATATTTTAAGCTAGAGTTAGAGTGTATTTACAAAAATTGAGATAAACGATCCTACCTTAAAAATAATAACTAATCGTTTATTTCATCTTTGGTCAAAAAATTATTATTTGCAGTTCCCCGACGATCTTCTATTAAAATTAACTTGCTATGGCAAGTTTATTTGATGGACCAGATTTATATTCACGGATATAATAGGGGCTATTAGTCCATAGTTAGCCATGCAAGTTATAAGTTTCGTATAACAGTTTTTAATCGTTTGACAACTTTCTGTTCTCGTTATGTTGCTATAATTATTTTTCCCTGCTGTATAAAACAAATAGAGTGCAATATGGTGAAATTGTATGTAACCACATCCAGTTATTTATTTATATAGAGTTAATCAAAAGTATGGAAACAATCTATTTTGCCAGTGCGGTGGAATTTTTTTATTCTATACAGGGAGAATAAGTTTTAACCAGCATAACTTTGACAATCGATAGAACTCGTCAAAATAATATATGTTTCATATAAAAAAATACTATATAATGTACGAGGTGGGCAAATTTGTATAGGGTAACTCGGTAACTGTAAGAGATACAAAAAAATGGAAGGTACATTCTCGATCTCTTTTTAACTTCCCGCTAAGAAATTTGAAAATTTTCAGAAATCGGGAAGTTTTTGGTTACACCCCGATTTTCGAAAATCGAGTTTGTGTCAGATCTCGACATTTTGAGATCCTAAGAAGCTATTCTGACTATTCCCATGATGGTGTCTGTATGACTGTATGTATGTATATATGTGTGTGTGTGTGTACGGTGTACGTAAACCTCTCATAACTTTTGAACGGCTTGACCGATCGAAACGCGGTTTACGGCATTCTAAAGGGGTTGACTCAACTTAGATTTTCTGATAATTAGAACCGACTCGGCCTGGTAGATTTTGAGAAATCTCAAAAATAAAATTTTCAAATATCTGTTTTTTTGGAATATCTTTGAAACTACTGAACCGATCAATTCAAAAATCTAATCAGCTCTTCTGTTTATAGAACAACGTCGATCGTCGCAAACCGCATCAAAATCGGTTGATTCGTTCGAGAGATATCGATTACGAAAAATTCGCAAAAAACTGTTTTTTTGAAATAACATTCAAAATTCCTGTCGGATCGATTTTTGGTACCAAGATAACTTTTTATACTTAAAAAACTGCGTTGAATGCCGTAAGCCGCATCAAAATCGGTTGATTTGTTCAAGAGATATCGATTACGAAAAATTCGCAAAAAAGTGTTTGTTTGAAATAATATTCAAAATTCCTGTCGGATCGCTTTTTTGGTACTAAGATAACTTTTTATACTTAAAAACTGCGTTGAATGCCGTAAACCGCATCAAAATCGGTTGATTTGTTCAAGAGATATCGATTACGAAAAATTAGCAAAAAAGTGTTTTTTTGAAATAACATTCAAAATTTTTGCCGGATCGATTTTTGGTACAAACATAACTTTTTGTACTTAAAACACTGCGTTGAATGCTGCAAACTGCATCTCGATTGGTTAATTTGTTCAAAGGATATCGCAGTTCAAAAATTATAAAAAAAAAGTGTTTTTTAATATAACTTCGAGATTTTTTACCTAATCGTAGAGCTCAAAAATGTGTGTATAATATTTTGAGCTCGGAGAGTTACGTATATTTTTGAGCGCTTTAAGCTCGAAAATAGCGGGAAATTTCAGGGATGGCTTGCAGGGTCAACCGATTTTCAGATTTTTTTGAGACAAATTCACTGGCGAAAACAATAATTTGCCATCGTCTTTTGTTTTCGAGAAACAAAAGTGCGATTTTTTCAACTTTTAGGCACATATCAATATCTTGGTTGTTTGTAAAGTTATGAAAAAACAGCCTTTACATTCTGGAGGCACTTTTTTCTGTATAATACGATGGCGTCGAGAAAATTTAAAAAAAAGGTACAATTTCGAGTTATGGCATAAAGCTGTATTTTTTTAAATGGGTTGGCTATGGTTTAGTTAAAAAGGATTTTTTTCTCTTTCAAACTATTATGTAGGGTCGCTTTTGATGTGTAAGTATTTAATAGCGAAAATAATCTTTTAGTAGATTACTTTTTGTGTTTTTTTTTAAATATTTATTCCAAGTAGGCGTGTGTCATCTATGACAGTGTTTATCTGTTTGTCAGTAAATTTCATATTAATAATTTTGTTTCCGTTATAATTACACCCCATTTGCCCACCCTGTACTGTTGATGTGATAGAGGGTGTTAAACTCTATTTTTTTACAGTTTTTCTTACTTAACTCCCGAACAAAGTACAGTTTATTTCACACTTACTTGCAATATAAAAACCATTGGCCGCTTTGATTTCTTTACCGCCGTCAAAGAAGCCGATGTTTTTTTATGTTGCAAATAAGTATACAATGTCAACCTCAAATTTACTACAAATATTCAGTATGTCAAGAGCAATATTTCAGAAATTATCGAGCTAAATATACTGGGTACTATGAACCCTTTTACCTACGCAATCTTTTTATAACTACGGTACTGATTATTATATTATTAACTGAAATCGCTACTATCTTACCAAATATATTTTACTCTTATAAACTTTCTATATTTTTGGCTTTTTAAAGTTATGGAGCCAAATTTAATTTTCTGGACATACTGTTGCGGATTATAATAGGTAAATGAATAACCGAGGGGTGAACTGCTTGGGAATTTTGGTGTACAAAATCGGAGAATTACAAGGAATTACTTGATATTACCTAGGTATTATTTGAAATTTGTAGGAAGTAGTGGGTATTACTTACTATTATCGTGGGTATTACTGGGTATTATCATGTATTACAGGGGTATTATTAGAAATTACGGTACTACTACTTAGGAATTGCAATATTTTATGCATAAAATAGTATGGGTAAAGACAGGCAATCTTGCAGTCGATGAATAAACAACTCAGTTGTGCAATAATAACATAAAACCACTGTAAACTCTTTTATCTACAACTTAGTAAACTACTAATTTGTTTGGTGTAACAAGGTGTAAAATTAAGTAAGTGAAATGTTTTTATTATTACATATATTCGACATCATATAATGCGGAGGAACGCGTGCCCTACGGCCCTTTATTTGAACGCCTTCGGTGTCCTCTGTCCCTCCATGAGATCTTCTGAATATCCTCTGTAGGCTTAATTTTCTGGAAATGTCGTTTTTTTTAAACCCCGTGTTTTTTCCACTTTGGAATGACCGAACATTATAGCAGGCTCATTTTTCCGGAAAAGTCAATTTTTTATTTTTTCTTTTTTTCGAACACCGTATAATTTCTTTTTAATTCCTCTATTAAAAACATCTCATATATTTTTTTCGAGGTCACTAATCGATTCAGTATATAGTCGATATCCGGAATAAAGAGAAATTGTGTTTGGGACACCGGTTATACGATTTTTCTTTGGGCCACCATATACATTTCGCCTAATTTCTTCTCTAAAACGAAATTTCGGACCGCGAGTGATATAGAAATGTAAAGAAGAAGGTCTGGAGGGAACGTTCGTAGCATATTTGGAACCCAAAATCTAAAATTGGGGGCGATATGAAAGCACGAAAATGGATTTCGGTCGGAACGCCAACATTTTAAACGCCGAATTCACGTAAAAAAAAGGCTCGGAATCGTTTTCTGTGTAAATAAAAAGGAAGGTCGTAGACTGCGACTCAAAAAGTAAGAGCGACAGGAATGAACAAAAAGTGATATTTTTGACGTTTTAGCTAATATGGCAAAATATTAAAATAGTTTGTTTACCAACAAATTAAGGAAATACAATTAGAAAAAATTCAAATACAAACAAAAACTGTAATTTATAGCTTAAATAAATAAAGGAGTTGTTCATTTGCTTCAATGCATTTCTAGCATAGCTTTATCAAACAATTTATTGAAGATGTCAACTGTAATTCATCTTGTTTAAATTCGTCGCATGCATTTTGTAAGTATACGTACAATTGACTCTTATATTGTTGCGATAGTAGTTTCATAAAGCTTTCCTTTAAATAACCGCAAATGAAGTAATCCAAAGGAATCAGGTCTGGCGATCTTTGTGGCCAATGTACAGGACCTGTGTTAAGTAGCATTCTTGAACATTGGCGTTGTTAGTTCTACCAATCCAGCACTGCGGGTAATTTATATTAAGCAATTCATTAATCTAATTTGGATTGTTTCAAGGCTCTTAAGCGCACGGCAGAAGGATATCCTCCAATAATTCATACTCCGATCTGACTCCTTTAGATTTTTTTCATTGGGATCATTTAAAATCAAAAATTTACAATACAGCCATGGATCGTGGTAGAATCTCGTCAAATTTATTTATTATTTATTTATTTAAAATAACGTCAGAAATGTTTATCAATGAAAGAGCTAGTTTTAAAAACAGATTTTATTATTGTGTGGAACAAAATGGTGATCATTTCTAGCAATTATTATTGTAATTTTATTTTAAGTATTCATATTTTTTATTTTTCTATATTTATGCCATAATAAATTACCCTGTATATTGTAGGTACCTTTTAAATTATTTTATTTAAATATGTATTAACCAACATACTGTCATTGCATTTTCAAACTTTCCTCATATTTTTCCTTTCTATTTGAGCCACGAGAACTTTGCATTAATTATATATATATTTAATCTTTATTTTTGTTTCTTAAAAAAGGTTTTAGGTCACTTCTTAATATAGAAACAAAACTGCTCGTACAATTCCCAATTAAGTGCTTAAGTTCCAACAAAAATTGTTGAATCTAGGTCACAGCAAATTAGGATTGCTCACTTGAGACCAATCAATTAGTTTATCGGATTTTTTTCGTGCAACTTCACAATTCGATTTATTAATTAAGCGAAATGGGCGTATTGGCGTAATTTACATCGAGACAATTGTATTATATACTTATAAATTTCATAAACAATACTTCAATAATAGAAATAGTATATTGTTTTATTAGGATTAAAAGTGACACTTTGTTTGACGAGCAATTATATTTGCAAGAATTGTGAGTCAAACAAAGACACTTTAAATCCGAATGAAACATGTTATTTTTTCTTCAAACGCAAAAAAAATTCGAAATATTTAAACATTAAATACATACATAATTATTTTCGATTATACGACTTATAACAGTCTCATCGTGTTGCTTGTGATAAACACTATTTGATTGCTATGGATATTGTGTGGTTGCTAGGGATGCCAATAAATATAAACAAACATTTTATTTAAGCAAATAAATTGTGATTTATTACATTAAGTCCATTATTAGAAAAAAGTGTCTGATTGTGAAGATTTGTCGAGTATACTAGCAGAGATGGTTAAAATTGCTACCGAAGTGACTTTAAATCTTCTACCACCAAAGTCGCGTGAAGTGTATGAGTGCTCATATAATCGTTTTATGTAATGGTGCTCTGAAAAGAATATAAAATCGTATTCGAAAAGTGTTTTATTGGCATATTTTGCCAGTCTGTCCTCAAAAATGAAATGTTCCATAGTATTCAATGATGAAATCAACACTGACTCTCAAGAATGGCTAATTTTCCAAGTTAAATGCATTTTTAAAAAGGCAAAGTAATGGTTATACCCCTAAAAAAAGCTAGGGTTTTAACGAAGGACCAAGTTGAACAGTTTTTGGATGCTGCTCTTAACATACATTATTTAATGATGAAGGTATGTTTAAAATTAAAGAATGAAGTAGGCAAATTTTGTGAATTTTTATTTATAGGTTGCCTTAATAATGGGAATTGCAGGCGCATGTCGTTGTGATGAACTAATTTATTTAAAAACTGATGACATTGAGGATGTTAAATCTGCTTTACTGATAAAAGTGCCTCATATTAAGACCAGAAAGGGTCGGTCATTTACGGTTCTTGGAGAAAAATATTTACAGAAAATACGCTCCTCTACGGCCAAAAGGTTTTGAAGAAAGTCGTTTTTTTATAAAGTATCAACAGAGACTATATACCAGTCTCTGGTATCAAAATGGAAGATGTCAACGGTCAGTAGTCGGTATTCATAAAATTAGTAGTGTTGCAAAAGAAGTGGCAAAATATTTAAATTTACCAAATGCAAATGAATATACTGGACACTGCTTATGTCGAATTTCTGCCACTTTTCTTGTAGATCTGGTGGTGATGTCACTTGTCTTAAAAGACATGGGGGTTGGAGGTCGAACACTGTTGCAGAGGGGTATATAGAAGAATCTATAGAAAATAAAAAAAGTACAGCAAGAAAAATATTTCGTCTCGATGAACCTAGTACTAGCACCAATGGGCCTAATACGTGTAATAGTATCAATCCCTTGAATCTCGATAATACAGCTGCTTGCAATAATGTAGAAAATCAAGGACAAATTAATCAAGAAATGTGTTCTCACGATACCACTAAGAGTGTAACAGTTTCAGATATTGCTACCACCACCGTTAAAAATGTTAACAGTGTCGA
The DNA here is from genome assembly GCA_029963845.1 of Rhamnusium bicolor. Taxonomy (NCBI): domain Eukaryota; kingdom Metazoa; phylum Arthropoda; class Insecta; order Coleoptera; family Cerambycidae; genus Rhamnusium; species Rhamnusium bicolor. Next base: position 877,101 of record JANEYF010002382.1, on the reverse strand, counting down.
TTCTTCTGGTTTGTTTAATTTTTATTCAACTTGCTCAAACTGCACTTTCAATATTACTATCAATAAATAATAATAATTGAATGAATTTATATATCTAGCCTAATCAATAAGTTTTGTATTTCATTTCTTTGTTTAATAATTTTGGATTGTAAGAATTTCATATTTTAATTTAAATAAACTGAATTAATATGAAAATGCTTAATTTTTACCTAAATATACTTTTAATACTAGGATTAAAAATACTTTTAATCCTGGGATTAAAAGTGTTGACATTTTTATATTAGTAACAAAAACTTCAATTTTTGTATCAGATTTTACTATTAAAAATGATGACTTTTGTGACGTTTGGAGAAGAACAATATCATATTTACCCTCACAATAAAGATTTAGGTACGATGAAAATATGTCTTTTGTAACCAACTCATCTTGTCAATGTAGGCAATCAGTCTGGCGCAAAACGGTTTTGCTCAGAACGCTCTTCCCTTATGATGTGAGCAGGGTAGCAGGAGAATAAATAGAGTCATCAAAGGCAAACTTTAAATTGTGTCAGAAAACGGTAATGGCAGATCTTATTTGAGTTTAATAAAAAGAGTTTTCCCACTGGGGTCAGTATTGGAGCCTATCTTATCTATATTTACGATAGTAATTCTTTCATGAGCTTTACAAATAGATGCTTATAGGTATATGCTGACGATGTCAGCCTCTGCGAAACTGTTGTATTGACCTTAAGGAGCTTCTTTTCCCACAAATAGTTACTGTTTGCTTTTTTTCCCGAAATGGGCGTATTGGCGTAATTTACAGCGAGACAATTGGATTATATACTTATTAATTTCATAAACAATATTTCAATAGAAAACAATATTATCATATTTACCCTCACTTAGAGATTTCGGTACCACGAAAATATGTCTTTTCTAACAAACTCATCTTGTCAATGTAGGCAATCAGACTGGCGCAAAACGGTTTTGCTCAGAACGCTCTTCTCTTATGATGTGAGCAGGGTAGCAGGAGAATAAATAGAGTCATCAAAGGCAAACTTTAAATTGTGCCAGAAAACGGTAATGGCAGATCTTATTTGAGTTTAATAAAAAGAGTTTTTCCACTGGGGTCAGTATTGGAGCCTATTTTATCTATATTTACGATAGTAATTCTTTCATGAGCTTTACAAATAGATGCTTATATATGCTGACGATGTCAGCCTCTGCGAAACTGTTTTACTGACCTTAAGGATCTTCTTTTCCCACAAATAGTTTCTGTTCGCTTTTTCCCCTAAATGGACGTATTGGCGTAATTTACATCGAGACAATTGGATTATACACTTATAAATTTCATAAACAATATTTCAATAATAGAAAGTAATATTATCATATTTACCCTCACATTAAAGATTTCGGTACCACGAAAATATGTCTTTTGCAACAAACTAATCTTGTCAATGTAGGCAATCAGACTGGCGCAATACGGTTTTGCTCAGAACGCTCTTCACTTATGATGTGAGCAGGGTAGCAGGGGAATAAATAGAGTCATCAAAGTCAAACTTTAAATTGTGTCAGAAAACGGTAATGGCAGATCTGATTTGAGTTTAATAAAAAGAGTTTTCCCACTGGGGTCAGTATTGAAGCCTATTTTATCCCTTAACTACTAACGTGCCGGATATATAGCATTGTTAGTAACCCGACGTCTCACAGACGGCTATACGTATATATGCATATTTATCTCTAAATTTAGGAAATATATTGTATTAGCTTATTATGTATGTTCTATTTATATCTGGCAAATTGTTAATGGTGTTTAAAAGTGAAATAATTATACCAGTTTTTAAAAAATCATGACCTTGGACAGAGATACAAATTTTTCTTCAATTTTGAATTGACATCTTGAAATACCAAAAATGAAATAAGAACAGTATTTTCAGTATACGAAATTTATTTAGTACACAGTAATAATGAAACTAAGTATGTGTGAAAGAAATAAACCAAAAACAGCAAAAATAAAAAAAATCACAACGTCTCAAAACTATGAAGATGAGACACATTCTGGACATAATTTGTTGGCACACTCTAGATAAACAGGGCTTTGACAGTCAAAACAAACATAAGCTGTTCTTCTCTTTTCTGGTAAGGACAAAGAGAACAATTTTTCCTTTTTTCTAACTTTTCTACTCTCGTTGGGGGAATATTTTCAATATTTTCTTTACCCAATATCTCAAAAATGCTGAGTCGTAATTTTCGGCTAATAAACGTATTACTTAACCTTCTTTGTAGATGAGGTGTTACTAGTTGTAGAGCAAGTTCTTTTATAAAATCAGATCTTTCTATTTGAGGATTTTTTTGGATAAGAGTTATATAAAATATACGAATTGACAGTGCTTACATCAAAAATTCTGTAGAATATCGTCATCGGCTATCGACGACTTCTACGACTGCATGAGAATTTGGAACATTTTTCATCAATTGCATCCACCCCGCCTTTTGTACAATTGTAATCAAGTATAATGTGTGGTTTTCCAGACTCTGGGTCTTCACTTTTGTGGTGATGCGAAGAAGGCACCAAGACAACGGCTTTATTTTTTTGCGGTACAAACGAAACTAGTGTGATATCCTTGGTAAAACCGTATAATGCTGATCTAATTACCCTACTCTTCTTTGGTAAAAACTCGGGTGGAATTTCCCTCTTATTCTTCCTTATTGTTCCAATACAAGTTAGTCCCCTTTGCTTCATGATAAATTGTCAAATGTTTCACTTATATTTGTATTGTAGATTGGTTGTGTAAGTCGAAGAACACTTTGGGCTGGTTTACTATATTTTTATCTTCATTTGGAAAACCTCTTCCATCCGAATCTCTACCCATATAAATGTACCCGTTGTAAAAGTATCCAGTACGTGCGTCTGTACAACACATGATTTTTAATCCGTATTTGTCAGGCTTATTCGAGATATACATTTTAAACTTGTATATCCCTCTAAACCCTACCAGCATCTCGTCGATACAAGCTGAAGTTCCAATAGTGTAACAAGCCTGACAATTTTGCACAAAGAGTTCAAATATTTGAGAAATTGCAGCTGCTGGATCACCTAATCTTCTCATGATTCTATCATCAGGGTTGTTAAATCTAAAGCAAGTGAGTAAGAAATCAAATATTTCTTTACTCATGATGCACCTAATGATTTCTGTACCAGTTCCGTCGGTGACAAATAATGTATGTATGCATTCATTATTTGACTTGAACAAAGCCGTGTATGCAAGAAGTCCAAAAAATGCATAGAGTTCTGTTTTATCCAAGTCTTTTAGCGTTGCAGAATTTTGAGTTTTATAACGGGCCCGTTCCTCTATAATTTTATGATTGGTTCACTGAAGTACTATGTTGCAGATTTCTTCTGTAAAAATAAGTTCCCAAATTTTAAGAGGACTTGCTTTTCTTCCTAGTACTTTTGCTGAAGAACGTAAACCCGGCAAGTGAACAACGATATTTTCTTGTAAGCGTCGTCCCCTGTTGGAAACAGCAGGTTAACTAGATCACTTGAACCTATTTTTTCCATAATAATAAGTTGGGACTTCTTCGTCTATATCCTCTTTTTTATTATTACCGTCTACATCATCCACGGCTGTAAACATTGATAATAAGAATAAAATATTACAATTTAGCTAAAAATTATTTAGCTTCTTCTTCGGACTCTGTATTGTGATAACTGTCTATATGAAATTCTTCATTGCATTCATCTTGAATATCACTAAATTCACTTAGGCTTTCATTATAACATTTTAGCAACTGTTTTTCGTAATTAGGATCGGAGAATTTCACTGCTTTAGAAGTACTAGGCTGAGGATCCATCGTCAATAATTGTTGATTCGTTAAAAACTATTCCTACGCCTGAGTAACGGCTCCTAAATTTAATAGGTGCGTTAACACTAACTGTACGTCCGAGAGACGGATACTTCAATTCTATCCGAAATATTTCAAAAACTGAACCCTCCACGGTCAGCATTCTTGGTGTAATGATTAAGTACTAAATGGTGATAAATTGCATAAAAGCTCATTGGTAAAAATTGAGAGGGCGGGATTATTGTGAATATGGCGTGACGCAGTCCCATCTGTGAGACGTAGTATTAGTAGTTAAGGGTTATCTATATTTCTCGCAAAGTTTTCTATAATCTTCTAGTTACTTGAAATCCTTTTTTCATCTTCATTAAGTTCACTTAGCATTTTGTTCAAGGTAGGTACTTCTCTGCTGAAATGGAACAAACTTACTTTTCTTCTGATTGGATTTCTGCTGTCTTTTTATTAATTATATCGTTGCTTCCTGGAGATGATGTTGGCGATTTTACACTCCCATTTTCTCTTTCACTTAAGAGCTTGTATCTGGTAGATATTCCAACGACCGTCGTGTTTGAACATAGATCAATTTTATTATGAACACTACTTGTGCATATCGTACGTTCGCCCTCTATCTCCTCTTGATAGACTGCATTATAATGGGCCGGTTTTATGAATTACATAATGCAAGGCACTTTCACAACTATGACCAATCTCGAAAACCAGACTGAAACTTGCAAATTAAATTATTTATTTATTTATTTATTTATTTACGTAGTATTTTATTTTTTTAAAGTTGGTACTATTTTTCTTTAATATTTATGAGAATATTGATTTATATTTTTAGAATTACTTTATGTTTCGAAAAAAATATCAATCTCGATTGTGTGCTGTTTTGATATTTTTCATAATTTTAGTGTTTTACTATGTGGCGTCTCGAAAGAAACACTGAAACATTTAGATGATTTCAAAGATTTCTTTAGATGAATGAGCAACACTCTCCACCACATCGTTAGTGTTACTGAAACCTACATGCTTCTGCCAGCAAGCGCCCTGATACAATCGTTAACTTTCGTTCGGACTTCATATTCAGATGGGCAAATATGACCTGCGCATACCGTTAGTCGTATATCTAGTAAGTTTGCTCGAACTGTGCAACCTTTTTCAGTATTTTCGAGGTGTTATTATAAAAAACAATTCGAAAATAATCGGCGCGGTGCACCCACGGAATGTGTCATACAGTCATTTATTACTTCTTCTCAATAAGAAATAGATTGTAGTGAAATAATATGTCGCAGTTCATAAAATCTTTTTATATTTTCCAGCAAATTGTTGGCTTTACTGTGATACGAGATGCCTTTAGCTATAAGGAGTGAAATCTTTGGTTTATCCTAGCCAACAGCCAATAATAATGAATGCAAAAGTACAGTTTATTTCAAACTTATCTGCAACATAAAAGACGTCTGCTTCTTTGATCTCATAACCGCCGTCAAAGAAGCAGAAATTTCTTATGTTGCAAATAAGTTTTAAATAAACTATACAATTAAGATAATATAAACAATTTTAGGGATACCAATATTTTGAACATGGAATCAATACGATATATGCAAATTTGCGCTTATTAAATCTCTCACAACACGATTCGAACTATACATTGTCCAATCTACATATTTATTCAGCCTGATTAAAAACAAATAATTGCGTAATGGTCATTATCAGTTTTGCACATATGCTTCAAGGATTACAGTTTTGAATTCAGGATTACGGCATCAGAACAGCTTGATACATATTTTATAATTTAGGATGGCGAAACCATGAATAATGCATATCCAAATTTTGAAAGTTTTATTTCATTAGTATATTACAACGTGCCTGTAATATTTTAAGGCAGAGAATAATATAAGCTATACCCCTAACTGTTTTTATTAAGCCCGTTATCAACTTTTATTTATACAGCAAAGCGGGACTGAAAATTGCTTACCGCGCATTATTCCAGTTAAAAGTTTTTAAATGTTTTTGTTTAAAATGTTTTTACTACAGCTTTAATTCTGGAACTTTGTCACTGTACAGGGTGATCTAAGCTACCGACCACGCCATTTTTAGAAAAAAAAAACCGATAAATGATAGGTATTTGATTTTTTTAAAAATTTTTAGCTATTTATTTGTTCAAACAATATCGTTAAAAAAATGCACCTATTGCATTCAGGTATGTCGTTGTGACGCTGATTTATTTTTTTTTCAGCTATATCCATCTTACAGTACAGGGTTAGTTTTACTAATTGGACCCCCCTCTATTTTCTAATATTTTAAGATTTTTAAATATTTCAAAGTTTATTCCCATTTATTTTTTTACGAGTATTTTGATTCCATCGTCAGATTTTCTATTGGAATCCAAACATACAGGGTGTTTAAAGGGGAACGTTTTTCTTAAAAAGAACATCCAGTATATTTCTATGTATTTGGATTCCCCTAGTTCTCCTAATTTCAAATATGTAGATTCCTCTACATATAACCGAGTTATTGATTAAAACTTAAACAAAAATTATTTTACTTTTTGACAATTACAGGTATTTATAACAACTTGATTGACTGATTGAGATAGAAGAATATTCTGTCAAGAGATGATTGATTGACATAATGGTGATATAGATTTTCTAAAAAATATTTTATGGACATATGATTTGTCGACAGCAGGTGTATATAAATAATAGAAAAAACTCACCACTGGGCCGCGGAAAATCGCCACGCCAATAGAGAAATAAGAAAACAATGACGTTTTACTGTAAACGTTTGTTATGGTATACATCAAAATAAAATTATTGGTCTTATATTCATTGAAGGTTCTTTGACAGAGCCAGTTTACTTAAATATTTTGGAAACTAGGGTAGAAGAATATTTAGTTATTAATATACCTGTACATACAACGCTGTAGCATCATCTGGCAACAAAACGGAGCTCCAACTCATAGTACCTAAGCTGTTACAATTTTTTTAAATAATCATTATCCTTTTTGGATTTATCAACATGGTCCGTTATATTGGCCTGCAAGAAGCCCTGACTTAAATCCATTAGATTTTTTCCTTTGAGGAGCTCTCAAGGCAAAAATCTATAAACACGGGGAATATGAAGATGTTCAGCATTTAAAAGATGCAGTAAGCGAATGCATTCAATCCATGAACTTAAATAATAAACTATTTGAAAAATTGCGCTTAAACTTTATCAAAAATAATAGTGGCTATGTTGAGAATATTCTGTAAAAAACTGTCAAAGGTATTTATTTTTGTTCTCGGTTTTGTTAGTTGTTCTTGGTATCCTTTTGTAGGTGTTGTTTTTCTATAGATTGCAGTAAATATACCTACCTGTAATTTCTGTTTAATTCCCAACGTGTTTTATTAATTTTTTCCACTAGCAACTTTTATATTCTCGAAATGTTCACTGAATTGATAGTGATATTTGACCATTAAACTATTTACCATTTGTTACTTTCATGTAGTGAAAGTTATACGCAAAACAGAAAATATAAAAGGTTCATCAATGGCTCAGTGATTTGTAGGGCAATCATATAACTTGTACACATATTTGAAATCAGGAGAACTAGGGGAATCCAAAAATATGCAGGGTGTTCTATTGAAGAAAAGCGTTCCCCTTTAAACACCCTGTATATTTTGAGTACAATAGAAAATCTGACGATGGATTCAAAATCCTCGTAAAAATTTAAATGGGAATAAACTTTGAAATGTTTAAAAATCTTAAAATATTAGAAAATAGAGGAGGGTCCAGTTAGTAAAACTACACCATTTGAAATTTATTTAATTATAAACTCATTTTCTTAATTGAAAAATTCTCTATTCATAACAATATTTGAGTTAGAGGTTAAATTTTCTAAAGAAATTATCTTAAATCTTGGTCATAGTCACGTGTGAAATTATAAAGTAACATTATTAATTATGAACATCTAAACCTATTATTTATGAACAACTTGATCTACAGTAGTCGCATTTAGAGTGTAGAAATTCCTGATATCAACTGTAGGATCTGTGTAAGGTTCCTGATAACAACTGCGGTCTACATCCACCGATATATTGCGGCATTATGAATGCCATATTATCACCTGAATCACTCGTATGGGGTAAACCAGATACCAATGCTACCTTGCGTCCCAAAGATAAAATCTCCAATAATATCCCGGTAGAGCAACGGAATCAATGGATGTCGAAAACAAGAAAATTCGTATTTACTGAAACTACTCGTTTCCAACTGTCAAGGGAATACAAGCCAATAATTCTAAAGCTTTTTATCTGATAATAACAATGACGTGGTTTTTTACAAAAGACCAAAACACCACATACTGCACTTGACTTGCGTTTTGCCAACCAAGTTGGCATCATCTGGAGTTAAATCTTAACACTCTTAATAACCTCCAGATTATGCCAACTTGGTTGGCTAAACGCGAGTTGAATGCAGTATATGGTGTTTTGCGATAAACCACTTCCCGTGTTACAGGTCAATAAATCTGACATTGTCCTCTACTATCAAACCAGAGTGATGGATGTCATCGAAATCTCGGCATCTGCTGGAAAAAATGCCACCTTGAAGGAGGGGGGAATACGGTCCAAATAGCGCCTACTCTTGTACGAGCTCCATGTTCGGTCAGGATAGTCTTGTGGAATCGGTGGAATTAAACCTACGATACCTCCGGAAGTAAGACCTTAGCGTACTGCAAACAATCTACTGGAAATCAGCGAGCCAAATGCAAAAGGCGATCATCTTAGGTTCCTCATGTCTGTTTAGAGTACATGATTATTGGATCTACGCTACTAATCCTGCGGGATGTGAGGGGCTGCTGTAGTTAATATGGGGCAGAATTATTGTGAGATTGGGACAATGGGTGAATGGGACAACTGTACGGTGTTGGGTAAAAGAAAATAGTAACAATCGAAATAATTACATCTTAAGTAAATTTAACAAAAGAATACAACCTGAAATGATATAGTAAATATATGAATACTTCTTGTTCACTGGTTGTTCGAAAATAAATATATTTTTGATTTCGCTTCATTGTCGTCTTAAGGTGCATTTAAACTAGAGCGAACAGATGCGAACGAACGAATGAACTAACGAATTCGTAGGTATTCACTCCTTCGTTTGTTTTTTGCAAAATTAATCATGTCGGATATAGATGATGATACAAAATTGGCGCTTCTAGTTTTATAGTTATGGCAGAACTTTCAGGAAAAAAAAAAGGAAAAAGAAGAGCGTGTGGTGTTCTAATTTGTTGAAAGGAACAAACAAAACGGGGGATGAAGATTTAACAACTGATATTATATGGTATGGCATGGTAGCCGTGGGTTAAGCGCTTATAACTGTTTACTCGGTACCGAATATCGATCGTTCGAATCCATCTCGGAGCAAGTAAGAAATTTTATTTGCAATTCGTTTCGGATTAAGATGGGAGAGAACTGTCGATGCCCTTGATGTAGTTCGGACTCCACAATAAACTGTAGGTCCTCGTCTCGCTATACTCAACACAAAATCCTAGGATTTTCTTGGAGTTACTTCGGTGATCATTTCAACAGCGATTTAAAGCTATCCTGGCGACGAGCGAGTGCAAACGCCACCTTAAACAAATTCCGTTCAGCACAAAAGAAAACAATTCATAAAGAATTCGTTCGCTACTAAACTGGTGTTGTCTACATTGAGCACGAAATTCCTTTGCTGATTCGTCGATTAACCGACACGCGTCGGAAAATATATGAAAACAAACGAGTTCGTTCGCTTCCGCATTTTTCTCCATTTAAATTACTTGAGCTTAAGCGAAAGAATTCGTTCGTTCGCTTTTGTTCGCTCTAATTTAAATGCACTTTTAGTGATTTGCGTTGGTATAATATTCCATAATGTAATATACAGGGCGTCCCATAATTAAGTACCTCATTCAAGGGGATAAGAGAACCAAAAATATATTTTTGAGTTTTGAATACTGTAACAAGGCCGTTCATCCTCTTATTTAGAAAAATAAAACCAAAAAATTTACTAGTAAAGGAAACGAAATTTATTGGACAACTATATTTATTCAATTAAAACAAATCAGACTCTTTTCTCTGGGGCTGGGAAGCGAGCGATCAACTAGAATAATTTTAAATTATACTTAAAACTAAATAAAATCAAAAACATAGTCCGCAATCACCACTTTAACTACTAAAAAATTGTCCAATGTACTTAATAAATTTTGTTTTTTTTTTTAATATATTTTACCAAAATTTCTGGCTAATCAAAACCCACTGTTAACCATTAAAAATGGGCAAAAAACGTGAAACTACTTTCTACAGTCTCTCATTACGTTAATCATTAATTTCAAATAGGTCAAATATAGTTTATAATAAAGTCCAGAAACACGGACAGATGTGCAAATCAAATTATTTATTTTACACTAGCGAGCACTTCCAGCTGACACAGGTGAATGTATCAACGTTGCTAGGTACCTGGTTTTATAATTTATCAAAGGATGAATCTACGTCAGTTTCATTGTCGGGCACGCTTAAATATAATTGTAATTTCTTTTTTTGTCATTTTTTCTGCAGAATAGGAACGGCCTAGGCCTTCTATCACATTCTCGTACTCACAAAAAACTGTTAAACACTTGGGCATCACCCTCTTATCCAGTGTGCCAAGCAATCACTTATCTTGTTTTGAAACAATCTCAACTACATACATTTAAAATTCTGCTCACTTCGACAGTCTTCTCTCTGTCGTGGCTCAGCATTATCTCCTCAACGTAACAAGGTAAAGTAACATCCAAAAATCAAGACAACACCACAGGTCCACCCTGCACCGCGGGTCCAACTCGTCTCTTCCGTTTTCGCGCTCAAACACTATCCGAAAACATCGTCAAACATCGTCATTTCCGCACGCGCACTAGACAAAGCGTCTTAGATACACAATTTACTCGTTAGCGCGACGCTACAGGGGTAATACGTATATATTTAACGAAATAGTTTTAAACGAATCTGGAATTGTATAACTCGAACCATTATATCTAATTTATAACGAATGTGGTTGAAATTATTTATCTCCCAAAAACGGACACGCGACATTACGAATGCTATAATATCATCTGAAGCAGTCGTACGGGGTAAACCAGACACCAATGCTGCTTAACGTCCTGGAGAGATTGTTTCCATTGTCGAGAACAAGAAAAGCCATATTTACTGGCAATACTCATTCACGACTATAAAGAATCCAATCCATTGAACCTGATATAGTCTTTGACTGTCAAATATGGGTGATGTATGTCGGTCAGGTCTCGGCATCTGCAGAGAAAATATTACTTTGAAGGAGTGAGAGTTTGCTGTGGTTAATTTGCGATATAATTCTCGTGAGGTTGGAACAATGAAGAACGGGAGAATTCTACGGAGTTGGGTATCATAAAAAAATGGTGCTAATCGAAGTAATCCTGATGTATTAAAGAGTCGCTTTCAAACGGCACGTGAAGGCACTTACCCCAATGGAGTTAGAGATATATTTAAACAGTTGATGAAGGTCCATTTATAAAAGGTGTTTCAATAAGAATGCAAGATTTGAATAGCGCGCAAGTTTGGTTGTCCCGATGATACAAGATTATGACGTACCAGGTCGATAGAAGACATATGGGAGTTAGTAAACATGGAGCATTACACGATAGAGCAACGCGTCCTAATTGTTAAATTTTCTTTTCAAAATGGCGAAAGTTGATTGCCAGGATTCGTAAAGTGCGTCCAATTTTCGGTCCAAATAATGTTCCTCATTCATCACTGTGAAAATAATAATTGAAAAATTCGAGAGTACTGATTCGGTTAGTTATGTGAAACACACAACACGAGCTTGTAAAGGTCGTTCAGAACAAAATATCACGGCAGTCCGCGAGAGCGTGTCCAGGGACGTCGATTCGTCATCGTGTACAAGAATTGCAACCACTCTTCAGCGTATTCTCACTAAAGATTTGCATCTCCATGCCTACAAAGTCCAACTGTCTCAACAACTTCGGCCAACAGACCATGTACAGCGAAGAGAGTTCATCAATTGGATGCTTGAACGACAAGAAATGAATGCCGATTTTGTGGGCAAAATCATTTTCAATGATGAGGCCCATTTTCACCTCGATGGCTTCATTAATAGGCACAACTGTCGCATTTGGGGTTCAGAAAATCCACGAATGATTCATGAGAAAGCAATGCATCCAAAACGTGTCACTGTTTGGTGTGCATTGTAGTCTGGAGGAATCATTGGATCGTTTTTCTTCGAAGACGAGTCAAGTAATGCAGTAACGGTGAATGGCGAACGTTATCGTGATATGATATTCCAGTTACTTGTGCCTCAAAGTTTTTCTTGACGTCTTGCACAAGTTTTTCCTGGTCGTGTCATCGCTCGATTTAGTGACCAGAACTGGCCGTCACGCTCTCGCGATTTAACACCTTTGGACTTTTGGCTGTGGGGTTACCTGAAGTCACAGGTTTATGCCAACAAGCCCGCGACCACCGAAGCATTGAAGGCCGAAATTAGACGCTATATCAACAAAATACCGCCATATGTATGCAACACCTTTATTCAAAATTTCGCCAAAAGAGTACGCATGTGCTAGCAAAACAGTGGCGGCCATTTACCAGATGTGTTACTCCGTACATAACTCCCAAATGTATACATTATAACTCAATAAATATTTCAATACTTACAAAAAACCATATTTTATTAAACCTTGAAATATTGCGCTCGTTTTGAAACAACCTTTATAAAGGAATTACCCCGGTTTTATTGAGAGCTTTTTTTAGCAAATGCGGCTTGTTTTCTAGAAATGGAACTTTGCAAATTATTTTTTGGATTTTTTCTTCCATAGTGTCAAGAAAACTGAATAAAGTGAATGTTAATAACATCTTAAGTAAATTTAAGAAAAGGAAACAACCTGAAAGGATATATTAAGTATGTGCATATTTCTTCTTCACCGGTTGTTCGAAAATTAATATTTTTATGATATCATTACTTGTCTTCTTAGCGCTTTGCGTTGGTATAATATTCCATAATGTAATATATAATACCAACAATTATGTAACATGTAACTGTACCCGTAAATATACATGTTTACCTACAATGAACGTTAATTAAATTGTAATTAACTGTTGTATTATATTATGCGCCCAGCATGGAAAGCAGGCACAAACCAACTATTCATATTTTACTAAGTAGATATTTTATGACATGCATGCTTATGGCATCGGTCTTTAAAGTGATTTGCTTTATGGGCGCATTCTTATATCTGAGTTCTGTTCAGAATGCTTGTTTTCTTATTAATTTTTCTTAATAACGGCTCGACAGAAATTAAAGTGCTTATAATACCTATTATTCCAAGACTAGCACGCATGTAACATGCTGTAACAGATTTTTTTCTTGATAATTTAGGATAGTGAAAAGTATGTGTAGTTTGATATATTAACTTAGAGAAATGCTTTATTTTTGAGATACAGGACATCAAAGACTTCAGTTTTTAGTTTTCATTCGTGTCATTTCTAAACAATTTTTATGAAAGGGGAATCATTTTTCTTTACAACAGTGCATCAAAATATGCCATGCACTCCAGACGTGTAGAATTAGAGAACTACACACATTTTTGCATCTCTATTTGTATATATTTGTACGTCAGAGACTCTTTTTAAGAATTGAAAACAATTTCGAATTCCTCGATAGATTCCGAAGAAAACATATTGGTCTGATTTATCGATATTCCTAATATTTTTCAAGTAATAGGAATCAGAGTAGAAGTCCGGGATATAATTTTATTTATTTATTTCACTACTACACTTCAGTTAGCTTGGTTCTTTAGAAGTATGAATGAAATGTGTATTTCAGTGTTTAAAATAATAGGGTTTAAAACAATATTTGTTCACTTACAGTAAATTACTTATCCAATGTCGAGATTGAGAGACTATTTTGATTATGTTTCTAGTAGCCGGCGCTCCTAAAACAATATATTCGTTGCGAGCATATGTAAATTTCCAACCAACATTTAAAATCCATCTCTTGAGTCTTACATATACATAGGAATTTTAAATTCTCTTTTCGGGAGTAACACTAGACATGACAATTAATTAATTTTCTTCTTTTTTATGAAAGATGGTTACGACTTTGTTTCTGAAGTTGTCACTTTGCGACAATTATAAGGTAGTTTCATTATTGGAATCTTTTCGTATTATTTGTGATAAAATTATCAATTTCACAAGTTATTGTACTGTTGAGAATCCAGTCTCATAATGCCAAGTTATTATTCTGAGCATGCTGACATTCGTTATGTGTATTAGTCTTGTGACCGTAATTCAGTTTTTGCAGCCATGGAGTATGAAAGGCGTGTTTCATGTATGATATAACTTTTCCACAAAATTCAAATTCTTTAATTTGTAAAAATTTGATACTTATTTAAAAGAATGCTCTGAAGGCAAATAGAAAATTTCTATGGATGGGCAGATGGAGTCAGAATTAAATCTATTTTTATTTGTTTTAGTTGAACGCCACCAGTTTTTATCGGTTTATATCTAACAATAATTATTTGAGATTATTTACAAAAACTAGAACGTACATCCCATGCTAAAACTGAAAAAGTGATGGGGTTGATTTTAAACTGGAAATACTGATCTTATTCGTATCATTACGCATAACTTTGAATGTACTATAAATAGGCCACGTAATAATTACTGATGCTTAGTTTAAGTTTCACCTAAATTTCTGTGTTCGCCACACACTGACTTGAAAAAATAAAACAATGCATAACATTAATTTACAGTATTAAACGACAATACTTTAACAAAAGTTTACATAAAGCACACCACATAAATTAGACAACCCCCAAACCAAAGCCGAAGCTGCATGGACAGGGGTTACACAGTTGAAAAAAGCGGACATACACAACCAAAACTTTCGACTTTGTCAGAATCGAAACCGGGATTTAAACCCGAGAATCGATAGGCAGTAACCCAGCTACGTTTGCCACTTAACGCTCTGGCCCACTGCGCTACCGAGCTTTGGTACTTACAACTCAAGTACTTACAATAATAAAAAAATAAACAGTGTATGCTAATAGAAATACTACTAAGACATTAATACAAGATTGTGGAATGTTTTATTCAAGTTACCTACAAATAAAATCTAACTAAAAGTTATATACATACAGCAGACCGCATTAGTTCTTAAACTAGATGGGAAGAGTTAAACGAAATAAAGTAAATTTTATAGTCAGTAGGTAAAAAATACTCCACCACAGATTTGCAAGAGCACATAATGCACTATTATCAGCTCATTCAGGGCAGTGCTAATAACTGTAATAACTCATAATTATATTAGCAGCTCACACCAGCGGCGGTCAAACGAAAGGTTACATATAATTTGCGGCTTGTAACTCCCTCACTAGAATCCTCGGCATTAAGGTAAAAATGGCGGTACTTTCAGGTGATTATGCAACATTAGACTTCTCTACAGGAGATAAATTTTACCTGTATAGCGCCAAATGTTTGCACCACTGAGCCTACCAAGTCACACTCTATAAAACTAAACAATATTGATAGTACATTAATCAATAATCAATCATATTTAAGGTACAACATAAATCCGCACACATGTGCTTAAGTACAACACAACCATGTCCGGGCAGATTCTCCTCTTAACTCCGCGATCTTGCCCATTTTCACGGTTTTCTCTCCGCACCCTCTGAGTACAGAGTTTAAAACTAGCGCTCTATAGACAACCTCTTATTTAACTGTGAAAATTAGAAATTGCCTAACTGACAGGGTCATAAATAAACTTAAATTCCTTGACAAATAATTGACGATGAAAAGTTACAATGTGAATTTCTATTTCGTAAGTTTTCATACATATTCATTACCGTATTGCTGATTTCGGAATAATAATTCTTTAACTCTTTGACAGAAACCCAAATTTGAGTACTAGAATGGCAGCAAGACAACTGTGATTGTCATATACTGTATGTGTATTAAAATATTAGACATTTGTATCTTAAATGGCAACGTTACAATGTAAATCTGAATCTTCGCTGGTCAGCGTTGGCGTTAGCAGAGCAGAAAATTCATTTTCGATCTAACTATCAGTTGGTCAAGAGTGCACACTGAGCGCGATACGATGCCAAATTTCAGCCTTCCTTCGATCTATTATGTTCAATACTTTAATATACATAGTGTATAGGTAGCAATTCAGTTTTAAATAATGATAAAAGGAGACTACATCATTTTCAATAGGTTTAGTATTTCACCCAGGAGATGCTAAGAAGCGCTTAAGTTTTCGTCAATGGATATTAGAGACTCGAGTAGTAAACTACCACAACCTGTATGCGTAAACACATGAAAATCTACATCTAGTTTGTGTAGTGTCATTTCATAAAGAATTTAGTGTCAATACATGGTTGGGTGTATTCGATGAAAATGTATGTGTTCCATTGGACTTAACCCTCCACACAACTCTTCCACAACTTTCAACTGAATGATTTCGACACTTTGAATGACTTACCAATAAATGTGACATGAAAAAGTTGGATCCAGATGGACCGCACTCCAGCCTACTTTAGTTAGAGAATGGTTGAACTTTAATAATGGTCATAGTTGGATTGGTTGCATTTCCGAAAATGATGTACATGAAAAAATGTATATCTATGTAAAAATATATTATCCAACCATTCCCGGACTAGTAACATATAATGCGGAGGAGCACCATCTCACTGGAAGTGAAGCACTTCATTTAGAAAAAGAAGACCATCCTCAGCAAATTGATTTTCCAATGCATGGGTTATAAAAGAGTTAATGGCGGTTTCAAATATGTCCAAATAGATTCTGCCACTGAGATTTTCTCTAACGAATAAAGGGCCAATAATACTATCTCTCAACATAACATCCCAAACGTTTATTTTCTGTAGCCATTGAATATGTCCAACAAAGATATGTGGATATTCATCACTTCAGTATTGACAATTATGTCTATTGAAAAAAGCATTTAGAAAGAATGTTGAATCAGCGCTGAAATAAATACTGAAATTCATTTCAATCCCTATTTTTCTTGACAAATTTTGATGAACTCTTATGAGAGAACACGATTCTCCAGATGTTATAAAAACTGATCGAGTCATTTAGAAATGGCACGAAAGAAAATGAAAAAAAACTGAAAATTTTGATGCCCTATTCCTTGGAAATACAGCAATTCTATACCTAAATTTTTAAGTCAAACTATAACTATTTTCCTCGCTACTATTCCATCTCAAAGTTATCATTTAAGCTGCAAATCGTTTCTGTGTATCATGGTCATAGAGTACAGATGTACTTACTATCGCCGGCATTCACCTTGACCGCGAAACTTTTTCTCCAGTCCACTCTATTATTAGCTGTCGAATTGTGTACACGTTAAGTCACTTGGGCGTATTGCATACTGTTTTTGTGTTTTTATTTTATTTGTTGTACTGTATTGTTGATAATAATTTAATAATAAAGCATGGCAGACGTACGCAGGGGTAGAAAACGGCCATTTGCTGACAAAGTGAATAAATTCATAGGTGAATTCCCGGATTTATTCTATGATGGTGCTAAAATAATTTGGAAAGTGTTCGAGAAAGATTTGATGTGCTGGGATAAGCGTGATTGTGGACTTCACGTAAATAGTGTACACCATAAAAATAAAAAAAATGCCGTGCCTGCGACAACACAGTTTATGTTTGATTTATTATTAATGCTGATTGCCTGTGATGTTCCGCTTCACATACTGATAAACAACCATTTCGAGAGTTCTGGAATAAATGCAATGCCCAGGTGAAGTTACCAAGTCGCACAACGTCATGTACTATCTACCAACTGTACACGCAGATATGGTAAATAAGATGAAATGTGAATTAAAAAATACACGGCTGTGGTTATCTGTTGATGAGGCAACAGATTGTAAAAAATCTATTTTAAATGTTATAGTACGAGTACTGGACCCTTAATCCGACAGTTCCACCGTTACTAGCTAGCAAAAGACTAAATCAGTGTACTAGCGAAACAATTACCAGGGTGGTACTGGAGACGTTAGAAAAATTTGAACTGCCAGAAAGTCAAGTGTTGATGTTTGTGACTGATGACGCCGTGACAATGCGTTCGGTAGGCCGTTATTTGTAAGAACAAGGTTGTACGTTTATACATGTTACGTAAAGTGCATGCTTTACATCTTGTGGCAGAAACTATTCGAAAAATTTTTCCAGAGATGGATGCATTAATAGCAAGTACAAAAAAGTGTTTCTTAAATCTCCTAAACGTTTCCGTGCATTTCATAGCAAGTGTCCCGGTATTCCTGAACCACCACAGCCGATTCTTATACGTTGGGGAACATCGTTGCAGGCAGCTTTTTATTATGCTGAATATTTCCAACAAGCTGTGATACTACAATTCAATTCAGATGAGGCTGCAGCTATTACGAAAGCCAGACAAAATTCGAAGATATTTCCGTTGAAACAGCTTTAAAAATATTGCGAAGAACTATAAACTATTACATGAAAGTATACAAAAATTAGAAAACAGTGCGTTGTCGTTAGCGGAGTCACTGCAAATAGTGGACGAAGTAAATCTACTGCTACACGCTATAGGTGACGCAACAAATGAGCGCGTTAAAGAAAAGTTCCCTAAATAAAGACATCGCTTTTACCAAATTGAGACAAATATGTGATGGTGTAGTCCCAGATTCGTTAAGTGCGTTCAAAGACTATTTTACGTATGCGTGTATTACATCAGTAGATGTCGAACGGTCGTTTTCAAAATATAAGAATATGTTTTCACCAAAGCGAACATCACTCATGGAGACAACCATAGAAACATACCTGATGCTGTAAAATGGCTACACATCTCCAGTTTTTGATAAGCAAGCTAGTTCATCAAGCTAGTTAAGAGGGGTACCTTTATACATTGTTATAAATTGTGTCAGTTTATTGTTTCTCGTATTAGTTAATTTTTTCGTACGCCACTGTCCCACAGAATATTTTGGACAGCCTTAGTTATCATGATAAAATTTGTTACAGTCCGTATGTTAATTGGGAATTTTCTGAGGAATAGTATTATCCAAAAGCAATCTCCTGATGAGACCAGTCAACCAATTCATATAAGTGAAATTAATCAGGCTCGGTGGAGTAGTTGTTGCTACAAGCGCGCGATAGCAAGTGTGACTCTCCATCGTAGCTGCGGATTCGGTGTGAATAGTTGTGGGTCCGCGTTTCTTTCATCAATGTAATTCTGCTTGTTCAGCTTAGGCTTGGATCCAGGGTTGTTCAATTTCTGTGGTTTGTTAAAAAAAAATCTCCAAGATTTCTTGATTATAGGCAAAACTTACAGACAGACAGACAGACATTTTTTTAAAAATTAACGTTTTTTGTATTCAAAAAGCATATTTTTGTTAACATCTAATTACTTTTTTCCACTGCAATAATAATGTATATTATTTCATTTCTTTTCTAACAAAGTTACAATGACCTTTATAAATTTATTTTTGTTTATAATGAAAACGTTTTATAAGAAAATAACGACGTATATAAGTGAACAGTTTCATGATACAAAAAACCTGTGGGTTATGTAAGTTAAACAAAAAGGAAGAAAACAGAGGATACTCCAATTTAACGACATTATTCGATTAAAATCAATGGACCAGCCACTAGCAATCAAAAACATGGGAAGTTCCAGATGTGATGAAAAAAAGTGGTATAATCCTGTGCAAAGACCTTCCCTCAAAGTAAATGTAGGTCTAATCCGTAATTTATACAGGGTGACTGTTAAAAATGTCCTGAGGGTCATTTGTTATTTTTAGATGGTCTTTTATAAATGATTTTTTCTTACGCAAAATTGAGTGTTTTCAATATTTACCGGGTGCGCTGAGAATAAACTGTTTCTTATATAGAGGACTACTTTTCTCCACAAAATCTACTTACTACAGCTTTTAAAAATAATATTGTAAGTGCGTGTTAAAGTAGTTAAATTACACAAAATGTCCAAATTAAATGAAAGAGGAATCGAATTTTCATTATGATATGAATAAGGCGATAGAATGAACGAATTAAGAAGTTTGCACTTTTTTCAAATTTTTTCCCACAAAGTTACGCAATTTTCTATAAGCACAGTAGCGATGACGTTTAGAGAAAGTGTTAAAAATGTTCCAAACTCAGAAAGACAAAAAATCAGCGATAGGCGAAGAAGAGGTTTTAGATATTTTGTTACCTTTGTAAGAAAGCCTATAATCTATCAGAAATCTTTTTAAAAAGAAAAAGCTGTCCTTATAAGTTGCATTTAGTCCAAACGAGGATGATTAGTACATAAGATTCAATTTCAACTGTCCTATCTTCTGAAATGAATTGGAATATGATATAATATAATTATTAAATATGATTTGAACGAAATCACTAGATATGTGCATAATGACTCTATTGAATTACACCTTCTAATCATGATAGAACGATAATAATTGTCAATTTAACCAGACATAGATTTCTGAACTTATTTATTCCTCCTCAGTATGCCATAGGTTATGGAACAGACAAATGTAGTGGTAGTCCTGCTAGTCATATACTAACTAAGGTAAATTGGGTAGTGGTTAGTATATGACTAGCAGAAGGCTACTATCATTTGTCTGTTCCATAACCTATGGTATACTAAGGAGAATCAACAAGTTCGAAATCGGTCTATGTCTGGTTAGGAATTGACAAAATGATATTGGCTATCGATCTATCATGATTTGAAGGTGTAATCCAATGCAGGTCGGGGTATTTGCCCGCTGAGTAGTTGTTTCGTTCAAATCATATTTAATAACAGTAGTTTAGTCCATCTGGCTAGAGGTCGCCGCTCCCGGTACTTGCTTCGCAAGTCGCTATGCGCCACAGAGACATCTATGATGTTGGTCGGATAGTAGCATTTAGACCATACGAGAAGTTTCATACCTCTCACCACTACTCAATTTACCTTAGTTGGTATATGACTAGTAGGTTGGCCACTATCATTTGTCTGTTCCATAACCTATGGCATACTGAGGAGAACTAATAAGCTCGAAACCGGTCTATGTCTGGTTGGGAATTGACAGATGATATTGGCTACCGATCTATCATGATTTGAAGGTATAATCCAATGCAGGTCGGGGTATTTGCCCGCTGAGTAGTTGTTTCGTTCAAATTATATTTACTAACAGTAGTTTAGTCCACCTGGGCTAGAGGTCGCCGCTTCTCGGTACTTGCTTGGGCAAGTCGTTATCCGCCAAGAAACATCTATGATGTCGGTTGGATAGTAGCATTTAGACCATACGAGAAGTTTCATACATCTCACCACTATATAATATAGAGAGTTAAATTCTCCACAAAATGTATGCCCAATATTTGAAGAGAAAAGAATATATACCACTCAAAACAAAAAACGATTTAATTATCTAATTGATAAAGTAGATTGGACGACACTATACAATGGTACTGATGTAAATACAGCTTATTATATTTTTTATGATCTTTTTAATAACTGCTTTAATGAAGCTTTTCCCCATAAAAAAATTGACGTGAGCTCAAAAAGCCAAACGTAATGGTTGGATCACAAAGGGCATTAAGGTCTTCTGCCACAACAAAGATGTTTATTGTACATAAAAAAATTTACCACAAATGTGAGCTACTATTAATTATTGTAACGCATATTGCACATTACTTAAAAAAAATTGTATATCAGGCTAAACAAAATCACGCAAGCTACACAATACTGAACGCCGACAATAAAATTAAAGCCACTTGGGACGTCATAAATAATACAATAAAAGGATAGAACACCGCTCAAGTTTCAAATAATTTAAAAATAAATATTGATAATAATGTTTTGTCAGACCCGGTTACTATTGCCTCTGAATTTCAAAAATATTTTATAAATGCAGCCGGAAATTCAGCTAAAAACTTACCTAGCAAGCATTTACCAACCGAATATTTGAACACAGTTAATTTAAGTTTTTTAAACTCTTTTCAATTTTTACCAGTTATAGAATCTGATATCATTCGAATAATACAGGATCTTAAGCCAAAGAAATCTACAGGCATTGATGATATCCCCATCACAATCATAAAAGAAAACACAGACACATTAAAAGAACCCATTGCATTTTTAGTTAATCTTTCACTGACCACAGGTGTTTTTCCAGACTGTTTCAAAATCACTATTGTAAAACTATTACACAAAAGGAGATAAAACTATAATATCAAATTATAGGCCTATTTCAATTATACCTGCACCCTCAAAATTTTAGAGGCAGTGGTTAATGAACAAATTTCGTCCTATCTTGAAAGTAAAAACATTCTTGCTCACTGTCAATACGGATTTCGTAAGAACTGTAGCACATCAGATGCCACATTTGAATTGTTAGATAATATCAGTAAAATACTAGAAGATAGACAACTACCTCTTGGAATATTTTGTGATTTATCCAAGGCGTTTGATTGTGTTAATCATTCCATACTGTTGGATAAATTAGAATACTATGGAATAAGGGGTGTAACGAACAACTGGTTCAAGTCGTATCTCAATAATCGTCAAATCGTAGTTGACTCGTTTACTTGAAAATTCCTCTTACCAAAATTCTATTCACAACCCCAGAACATCAAAGATGGAGTACCTCAAGGGTCAATTTTAGGACCAGTACTATTTTTAGTGTACATTAATGATCTAGTATATAATTACCCATCGTCAAAATTCTCACTATTTGCAGATGACACGAGCATTTTACTTAAGACCAAAATATTGACAACTTATTTAGAACCACACAACTGGAAATCACTAATATATCTGAATGGTTTACAGCTAACAAATTACTTCTTAATTAGGAAAAAACTGTCAATATGTTATTTCAACCCAACAGAAATATGCCACAAACAACCCTGGTTTCAAACATAGGAAATATCGAGCCAGTGTGCAATACAAAATTTTTAGGGCTTTATATTGATATAAAACTTGACTGGAAATTTCATATAAACGTTCTCAACAAAAAATTATCTAGTGCAGTATATGCTATAGGCACGGTAAAAAATAATATCGGTTCTGAAGCAGCTAAAACAGTGTACTATGCATACTTCTATTCAATCCTACAATACGGAATTGAATTCTGGGACAATTCAACAAATGTAAACAGCACATTCTTAATTCAAAAACGAGCCATTCGCACTTTATGTGGCCTAAGGAGATACGATTCATGTCGTAATTTCTTTAAAAGAACGCAAATTTTTACGTTAACTAACCTGTATATATACCGTTTATCTCTGGCAATATTTAAAAGGAAAAGCAACATAACAACAGCATCAGAAATACATAAATACGATACACGAAATAAGGATACATATTTATGTCCATCTTATAGCTACAATGTCAACCGTGGGGCCCCCTGTACATGGGTGTGCAGATTTATAATCACTTGCCATAGCATATTCGAACCATTAATAATTTAAATAAATTCAAACGAGATTTAAAAATCTGCTGTTATCTTACGTATTTTACAACACTGCTGAATTCTATGAAACAACATGGTAATTACTTAGGTAATAAAGATATTAGTAAGTGTATAATAATTAATATGGTAACAATTGTATAGGTAGAAATACGTTACACATTTAAAATAAATTGATATTATCCTTATTGCTAGAAATAGAGCTACTATGGTTGTTATATAATTTTAGACTATTTTAATTTTTAATGTTAAGATTGTTCGCAACACGCCAACATAACTTAATTTCCCAGCTGCTCATGAAGAGCAAATTTTCGTGTATACCTACTATACTTTTCTCTTAATTGTATATTAATTGTATATTAAGTGTATGTATATACGTTTGGGAATAAATTCTATTCTATTCTATTCTATTCTATTCTATAATATTAACTCTATAGAAAAACAGTTGATTTTTTTAACCAAATCTATTTAATCTTTTCAGTAAACACGTTCCTTCAAAAAAAACTTTTATTGCCTAAAACGGTTATATTTTTTTAGAAGATTTCCAGATGTAAATGCTAAAATATTGCTTTTCGGAACCATAGTTCTTTTGCACCTAATCTATGTAGCTGTAGTATATACTTCTTGTCTTTCACAAGAAGATAAACATCGTATATAAAAAATTCAGAACTGCTGTGTAAGACATTTTTCATGCTTCAATATAGCCATATTACTCATATTTCTCCCCACATGTTGAACCTATGTTGAAAACAGAATTTGTGTCCCCCTAACAAAACTTAGTATTTTAGAGCCTTCTTCTCATATATAGTTGCTTATATTAGCAACAACTTGTCAATTCAATAGTACAACTTGTCAGTGACAGCGGTGAAATGTAAATTAATAGAAGATGTACTATCATCAAGATTATATTGAGGTTTAAATGTTCTGTATATCCAAGTAACTTTCCTTACATACTATTTATTATACACGGTAGTGTTATCATATAATTATTTATTTTACTGGAGGTTTTGTAAATCAACTTTATTGACACTATTTTTCAATAGATTTTGTATTCTATTGTATTATATAAAGAGAGATTTCGTAAAACAAGTTCAAAGTAATAACAAAATTTTAAATCACTTTTCTAAATTAATAGCTTGGCAAGAATCCATACAAAATAATGATTTCTGGCATGTATTTTGATATTCATGTAATATAAGGAATGAAGTTCTCCTTTATTCTAACAGATATCTAATAGTAAAATAAAATCATTAAAACATACATACATTTCCAAGTTTCAAAAGTCCCCTTTTCTTCCAGCACAACTTCTTTTTAACCCCAGTTCTATGGCCTAATACTGGTTAGGACCTTTTGTGAGATAATTTATCATAAAATAAACGAACTGAATTGGTACGCATAACAACTAATTCTCCAACCAACAAAACCGCTTAAAATTGCAAGTGACAAATTCATGATTAATCGTGAATTTGAAGGAACAATCCCTAGAATACCAGTTGGATTTGTGGGATTAACTAAAATAATGAACGACGTGAATACATATATATCAAGTTAATGCTTGTTTGCAAAAACTTTCAACCTAACAAAAATTGAGTGGGTTGTGTTTTTGTGCCGTGTAGTTTAATCTTTAATTAACGTGCTTTGCTTTTATTCGTCATTTTCTTTATTTTAAACGAGTTATAACTTTTTTGCTAATATTTTTTGGATTATTTAAATATGAGATATTTTTAACTAATCGTGTATGATACAATTTTAATATTTTTTATGTATATTGATGTTCTTTCTGATCATACTAAAATGTATAAATATCATAAAAGAATATATATAAACAACTAGATAATTTCTTATGTTAAGTAATAAAAGTATGACAGTTTTCTGCTAAATACCTAAATAATATTTCTTTAAAGTCGAGTGGGTAAAGCGTTTATAGCCATTTCCTCGGTATCAAAGGTCGATGGGTCGATTCCATTCTGGAGCAAATTAAAAATTTTGTTTGTAATTTATTTCGGACTAAGATACGACAAGGAATTTGCTAGATTTGGTTCGGACTCCACAATAATCTGTAGGCCATCGTCTCTCTTTTCCAACACAAAATCCTAGAATTTGCCTGGGGTTACATCGGTGACTCGAGAGGCGTTTAGGAAAACATTTCTTTTTACTACACAGTGTGACCCAGTGTATACATCTTGATAAAAATTTAGTTTATTGCTTGATTCGACCGAGTTTTTTTTAAAAAGGTAGAACACTACTTTAGGACAAAACGTCTCATTTCTTTACCACAAACAAGGCCTACTGCAATTTTTTTTGATGAGTTAAAATTCAAGAAATCGCATTAGCATTTTTTTATAAAAAAATCTGAATACACTCTTGTATTCAGAACCCTCTTAAATGGGGATGTACCAAATTTCATTAAAAATACGAAAATTTAAAAAATTAAGTAAATTAAGAATAGCAATATTATTATGAATTTATTATTACAAACGAGGGAAGCCATGGAGTAAATATAAAAAACAATTGTAACTGTAATAAAATTACAGGCAATACTGATGCGTATTTTTTTTAATCTAGAAAACATAAATGTTTTATTTGGTGTCCTTTTATGAAACTAAATAATCGCATTCTGTGAGTTTAAAAAAAAATATTAAATAATATTAAATCTATATGGTATTTAGAATGAACCTAATATTTTCGTGTTTCGATATTACTAACAAAAAAATTTTAACAACGATTTATAAATTTAAGTTGGATATCTGGTAAAAATGCAGCCTCGTATTTCTTCTATGTGATATATGGTAATGATGACTTTCTCCCCACGTCTTTATACTAGGAACTTTTAACTTTGATAAGGGAGCGTGAGTACCGTCTCTGATAGAGAATCCACATTAGTCATTAGAGGGCGTACATTCTTAGTGGCTAAAAGCATCATGAAAATAATAACTTATTCATGTAAAATATTGAAAAAACATCAATCTAGCGGATTGATGTTTTTTCATTATTTTATATGAATAAGTTATTATTTTAATGATGCTTTATAGCCAGTTCTTTTCCCCAATAGTTTTTTGGTGTTCACCATCAGGTGGTTTACCTGTATAAAGTTGATCTTGCAGAGGATGACCATTAGAAGCATCGCATGCCAAAAAGAACTTTTATTCCATACTTGGCCGATTTTGAAGGAACATATACTTGGTAAATTTTATATGTTCTCGAAAGGGAAACAGTTGTTCATCAACCGTTATGTATTCTTTTGACCTATAATTTCTTTCCAAGTTACTATTTAGCATAAATCAAATGTCACGAATAGGGACTGCTTTGTCTGTCTTGGTACGTTCAGCACGAGTATTTTGATTATCAAATCGTAAAAAGCGTAGAAACATTTTGAATCGATCACGAGACATCGCTGCTCGAATAAGGAGGCGGAATTGCATCTATAAGGATTCCTAAAAGTGCATCCATTTCCTCTTGAGTCAAATGACTTAAAAAACTTTTAGACGAGGTTGGTTTTTTGCTGCATCTTTGTAACTTTGCAAAACTTTTGTGTTGTAATTTTCTGTTATCTGTTGGCCTTTTCTATTAGTTTCTTGTAGGAATTATTGAACATATTTCATTGGAGACAATTGATCTAAATATTTCCTTTGGTGTATAAAAATATTTATCGCCGTCGCAGCCATTTTACCCCTCAAAATGTTACGACTAATTATTTGCGCCTTTGGTTGTGGCACATCATTTCATACAGTACCATCATTGCTTGTGAAAAGAGTAGATTTTATGGAGCACCCCGGTTCCCCAGGCTGTTCCTCGTAATCGCTTTCGTCTGAGTTGTCGTCTTCTTCTATTATAGGTTCGTTTTCAATATCGAACGTTTCTGTATCTACATTTTCGGGATAATGATCATCTTCGTTTGAAGGAACAAAGGGTTCTTCATCAGAGTGGTCATCTTCTAAAGCCGCTCTTAGTTCGTCAGAAGTTAACCTGAAATCGATATGCTTATTATCTTTTTATTATAATTTATTATTACTAGTACTATATTTATTAATTTATATTTATTTGTAATTTCTTTTTGATATATCTTTGGAAACCTTCTTAGTGCAAACAAACTGTTTTATAAAAGTTTTATTTTCTTACCATTTCCTTTGCCATTTTTGCTGACGTGATCCAGCGATTGTATCTGCCAATTTTTTCTAAACCACACAAATACACTCTAAATTACACTAACACTTCACTTTTGCACTTTACGATGCATCAAGTCCGGAATGTCTCAAGAGAATAAACGAAGAACGTACTTTACGAGTCACGATCAAGTCCTAACATATTTGTAAAAATACAACCAAAAACATAAATATTTGTCTCAATTATATCAGCAGAAGTTTATTTGAAATATAGAGTGTATACGAAACAGTTTCATTACCATAGGGAGAGAGATACCGTAACTAGTACCTGGGTACTATGCGCGTCATTAGGCGGTGTTTTATTTCCCAGTCACATAAAGGTTAACTAGATATGACACACTTGTAATTATTAAACTTTCAATTTCACTTATAAATAAGCCTAGCCAAGCGATGGTAGATTCAGGGTCGGGCGCAATACTAATGCCATCGCGTGCTTGTTTACGATGACGATGACATGACACACTTCAGTTGTTATCTGTCGGTCGATGCATAGAGTACTAATAAATAATAAATAATGTTGAGCGTAAAGAGTAGAAAACGACCGTACGCTGATAAAGTGAATAAATTTATCGGTGAATTTCTGGATTTATTCTATGATGGATGTAAAAATAATTTGTAAAGTTTGTGATCAAGACTTAAATGCTAGAATAAATACGGCTGCAAAATTCATGTCAATAGTAACCGGCATAAAAATAAAAATGGCGTGTCTTCTTTGGAACCTCAGTTTATGTTTGATTTACTGTTAATGCTGATTGCCTGTGATGTTCTCCTGCACATATTGGATAAACCAGCATTTCGGGAGTTCTGGAATAAATACAATCCCCAGGTGAATTTACCAAATCGTTCATCGTTACGTAGACATGTACCAAGTGTTCGTGAAGACATTGTAAGTAGGATTAAATGTGCATTAAAAAATACACGGCTGTGGTTATGTGTTGACGAGATGACAGATTGTAAAAAAAATTCTATTTTAAATGTTATGGTACGTGTACTCGACCCTGTTAAACCAACATTTCCACTTTTACTAGCTAGCAAAGACTAACTGCGTGTACTGGCGAAACAATTACGCGGGTTGTTGGAGACTTTCGAAAAATTTGAACTGTCAACAAGTCAAGTGTTGATGTTTGTGACCGACGGTGCTGCAACAATGCGTTTGGTGGGCCGTTTTCTTTAAAGAGATGATTGTAGGTTTTTACATGTTACGTGTAAAGTGCATGCGTTCCATATTGTAGCAGAAACGATTCGAAAATGTTTTCCAGAGGTAGATGCATTAATAGCAAATACAAAAAAAGTATTTCTCAAATCTCCCTAAACGGCTTTGAGCATTTCACACACTGTGTCCTGGTATTCCGGAACCACCAGAGCCGATTCTTACACGTTGGGGAAAGTGGTTGAAGGCAGCTGTTTGTCATGCTGAATATTTTCAACAAATAAAAGCTGTGATACTACAGTTCAACCCTAACGAGGCTGCAGCTATTAAGGAAAGCCAGACAAGCTTTCAAGATGTTTCCCTTGAAACAGATTTAAAAACTATTTATAACAATTATAGAGGACTACACGACGCAATAGAAAAATTGCAAAATACTTCGTTGTCGTTAGTGGAATCGCTGCAAATAGTGGACGACGTAAATACACAGCTACAGACTATAAATGACGCAAAAAATAAGCCCGTTATTGAAAAATTCGAGAGTGTATTACGGAAAGATCCTGATTTTACCAAATTAAGACAAATTTGTGATGGTGAATCTACAGCTGCGTTAAGTGAGTTCACAGTGTTTTACTTATGCATGTATTACTTCCGTAGATGTCGAACGGTCTTTTTCAAAATACAAACATATTTTTCACCACAGCGAACATCGCTTACTGAGACAACTGTAGAAACATATCTGATGCTACACAGTTATTATAGAAGTGCTCCAGTTTGTGATAACGATAACCAAGCTACTTTATAAATCTGCTTAGAAGGTGAGTTTTGTACATATTTTTATAAAGTGGACCAGTATTAATAAAATTTATTTCCATTTATTTTATTTATTTATTTATTTATTATTAGTTACACTTAGATATACAATGTACATGTGTGAACGTCACTTAACAGTTTAATAATAATGTGCAGCACTAAGCTTACAAAATATAAGGAAATACATAAAAAAAATTTTAAAGCGAACGAAATAAGTACAAAAACATACATCACAATATATAAAATATTTTTGTTTTTATTATTGTACTTATTCAAGTATTATGATATGATGCATACCCAGTACGTCTCTGTATGATTAATGACCTTGGCCAGGCCTACTTATAAACAATATACTGGATAATTAGCCAACAGGTTAATAACGGCCATCTTCCAAAACCGCATAGACGAAAATATTTCGTGCAGAACAGATACAATAGACACGTCGCGTCACGTAAACGATCTGATATGGAACCCCACAACATGCGGACATGGAGATATCATCCACTGGCCATCGGGTAAAAATTGACTCTTTTCTTACATATTTTGTTCGATATTTTGTCATGACAAAGTAGTATTGCCAATGATTTTTTGTTTATTTGAGTCGATTTTTTATAAAATTATTATGTCTTTTGATTTTTGTCCAAGCTTTAGCAATCATATTTTTCATTATTTTTAACAACAATAAATATGGTTTACTCTTATATATTTTACACACATGTATTGTATCTCATATAGAAAAGTGAAAATGAAAATATTATAAAACATATAAACTGTTTTTTCAGTGTAATATAACGTACGCTAAACTGAACAGAAAGGTAATTTTATTTATACTGTGAGACTAATCGACGCAGTTAGCAAGGGTGCGGTTTTTTGTTCAACACGGCTAATGACGAAAAAACCAGCACAACATTAAATACTGGTTACAAATGTAGTCCTAAATAATGGAAAACTTCCCCCTCATTATTTTGCACGATTTATTTTTATTCATTTAGTAAACTTCAATGTTACCAGGGAGATTAATATCGTTTAGTGTTAAAAACAACAAAAACCTAAAAATTTATTTACGAGTGGGGGAAAAAAATTTCACTTTTTAAACCCTATACATAGTGTCACTGAAAGGTCTATACAAAAAGCCACCACGTACTATCGAAATCAAAATACAACAGCTAAACCTTATTACTCTTTTAAAAGTGCTTCGTCAAATCAGGGTTAAAATTCTTCAGAAAATTATTTTTTTTAAATAATAACGGAATGTTTGGAGATTTTATTTATCTTTTTATTATATTATAATGAAATACACAACGGGTTAAATACCCAATTACAGCATAAGTTTACACAATAAAATGTAATAAAAACCAGAGGAAACTCTAACAATGAGGAACTAAAAAATAAATTATTTACAAAATAAATATAAAACTTCACTTGTGAAATAGTAATCAAAACTCCACATAAGAAATCTACACGCACATCATTTGATTTTCATTTATGCACAGCAATGGTTTTTTTTGCACACAGCCTGACATGGAAGTCAAATAGAGCTATAATGGTCTCAGACTTAGTGGATGATTTTGGAAAACAAATAGACTGCCATAGTGTACCTTTTAATTAATTAAACTCATTACCCAAAAATTTCTCATGGGTTAAATCTCATGGGATAAACATTGTCTAAGGTAAAATAGCTGATCTGAAAAGCGCCTTTGGACCTCTCAATAACGGAAATTGTATGGAATATCTAAGATACGAGTAGCAACCGGGATTTCTAGAGATTTAACATCTTTCATGTTCCGAATTAGGAAAGGATCTTGTAAGCAGATGCTACACTATTGTTGATTTAATCCGTAAAAAGAAAGTTTGGAATCAAACTATCATCGAGATCTTTTTATTAAAACCAGATCAAGATGAACCTATCGAGAATCTAATCAAATACTAGTAAATCATGTTTGTGGCCATACGACATGTATGTTACATCTACTGGTATACGAGGTAGATGATGGTTAAGGCACCAGCGCATTTATAACATCTAGATTTTCGTGCAGTTTGACACATATCAAGAGATGATTCCACCTCACAAAATATCTTTGATCGTCCGCGTATATACACATATCCGGGTTAGTGGCAATAACATTAATAAAAATATCAAATTACAGAGGACCAAGAATCTAAATTGTGAGGGGACAAGTCAAACAATTCAGAAATTTTTAAATAATTTCAGTGAAACTACTTATAGCTCTTACAATTATTGTGTTCAACATAAAATGACGACTCTTAATACCTTCATCCAAATCTTCTCATAAGGCGATATTTTAAAAAGGAAAAGCATCGAATAGATAGTTTGTAAGTAATGGTAATGTTAATATCATGAGACAGAAAGGAGATACTTCAAAATTACTGCACCTTTTAAGTTAAGAAAGAATATTCAAAAAGTGTACTAATTCGATATAATCCCGGTTATCTGTAATTTTGGAAGGATTTTCAAAGATAAGCAAAATTATTCATCCATTATATTACAAAAAATATCGAAACCACGAAATTGGAATAAACGAGGATTTACGAAATCAGCCGTTAATGACTTTAATCAACAAGATATTGGGTAAGCAAGACTATCAATTCAGACTAGATTTAAAGAGCATAGAGCGTATCCTGTAGATCTATGTCTTCTGGTGATGTAGTTTTAACGCGCAGCGATTTTTGTGATCTCGGGTCCATTGTTCTTACATTTCTTGTTTACAGTGAGAAACGAACAAATTTTGTGTCAGACGAATTGAGATTTCGTTTAACGATCCTCCGTGTAGAGCAGTTTCAAGAGGACGAACATTTAACGAAGCCTCTTAACGACAATAGCTTGAAAGTAAATGAAATTCGACTTAGAGCTACTGAATTCACAGTGTATGAACTTCAAAAGCTCAACTCTGGATCATATTGGTGATATTTGAAACCTTTTTTCTTTGCTTGACTTCGAAGTTTTAGAATATTGTGGAGACTACTATGAGAAAAAGTGAATTGATGTGTCAGCTCATTATTTTTCTGCTGTTTCTCAAAGTAGGAGAGTGTAAAAATCCGGAAAAATGGTTAAACTGCTCTTTTAATGATGGTGTTTAGATAAACTTCTTACTCTCCTATTTCTTTTTTTCTCTCCTGCTTCTAACAAATTGGAATTTTTGAATCTCGATCACTTTCGATTTTATTTTCATCTGTCTTTGGTTCTACCATCTTTTGTACGATCCAGGGGGAAAAATTCCTACTAGTTCTAGGTGGCCGGTGCCTGTCTCGTCAAAATGAAGAATCTCCTGGATTGGGTGTGTGATTTTTCCTGTTTATTCTAGCTCGGTGATCTAAGGTCTGTATATGTATGGATTTTTTCATCTTCACTTCGTCGGTTTTAATGCGGTCATGTCGTTTCTTATTCCTTCGGAATCGCTCACTCAGTTCTTGGTTTCAGATAGTAAATATAGTTTGAATAGATGTTTAACAAATGACTTTCTTGAATTTACGTATGGGTACCTGAGAAGTTGATTTTTTTATTTTATTATTTTGATTATCCATTGTTGTAGCGGCATGCTTTAGCTTTTAAGCTAAGAATTGTAAAAATGGGGAGGCGACAAATGATCAGAATTTCGAATTTGATAACAATCTTACATATGGAAGAATGAATATATCTAGTGTTTGCATTTAAAACAATTATATAATATTGAAGCTTAATATATTGTTTTCTAATTTTAATCATCTTAAGGTCTAGATGATATCAGCTTGATTAGCGAAATATGCATCAGATAAGGGAAGTATTTTGATATACTATTCAGTGTGTTAGTGCCACACCAAATATTGCTACTCTCTGTCGCGTCAAATATGAAATATTAGTCTCGGTGAATAACCAGCGATGTAGTTATTTTGATAGATTAATCAATAATGTCATATCTTTAAACAGTTTTTCAGTTTTATTACCAAAATTGCATGTAATACTCCTTAATAAGCAACTTTTTGAGGAGACGATACATAATATAATTAAATCAAACTGTAAAAACACGATTATGTCATAAGTTCAATGAAGAAATTGTTAAATAGTTTTAAATGTAATTTTATCAGAATCTCCATCATAGAAACAATACAAGTATAAAATATATTACCACTTTTATTTGACGTGTGACCCTATTCTCTATTATATTTTCTCTTGTAGAAACCGGTATATGGTTAAAGCGATCTTTCAGTTTCAGGACGGATTTTTATACGATCTGTGAACTTTTTAGTCAACAAATAGTCAGACATCAATATATCAGCGAGGGAGCACTTTGTATAAGAGACTGGCGCCACAAAAGAAGGTTATTGCTCTCTGGATGATGTTGATGTACTTATGAGGTGGGTGGAGAAGTTATTATTCTACCCTAAAATATGGATTTTAAACATGAAATGTTGTAACGGCCTGTGATGCTTGAATGAACCATTTTCTTCCTCAAAAAATGTTGAGTGGAGTGTACTTACTCAAAACTTGGAAGTCGAAGATTCAAGTAGTCTTTCGTATAAGGAAAGGAGTAAAGGAGACAGGATGACAAATTAAAAGAAAAAAGTTCTACGTTGTCTACATTTCATTTATTCTACAATATACGGGGCATCAAAATGCATGGATTATTTTTAAGCTTTAATAATATTTTATTGGTACAACTTAACACGAGGCATAGTATTCAACAATAATGGGATACTATTTTGTGCGAAATATTGTGTGAGTTAAATGAGCTCCTTCATTATCAATGCACTCTTGCAAACGGTGAACTAAATTGGACATAACTTGTTGAAGCGTAGTCACCGAAATGGCTTCCATTTCGCTCGGATGTTCCTTTTAATTCGCGGTTTCTTCTTGCATACTTTTCCTTTTAAAAATAGCCTAAACGAACAAAGTCTAGAGCAGTAATATTCGGTGATCTAGAGGGCCAATGAATGTCTTTTTACAAGATATTAAACATTGTAGAAGAGATTGTTCCGAGATTGTCATACAAATTCTTGAAGTATTGCTAGTGGCGCCATCTAATTCAATCCAAAACAATTCTATCCTCATCCACATCCCAAAAGATTCACGTATTTTGCATATTTTATCGGTTAACTGTTATCATTGTATGGTTTTCCATTGATACAAATACACTGATATGCCAATGCTAGTCTAGAAACGCATCGTTACTGAGATTCAGGGTGTTGAAATGTTCTTTACTTTTTAACTTTTCCAAATATGTCGAAACTGCTCTAGCAAGTTGAATGTTATTTGCCAAGTCTGTAAAGTACTTAAAATATTACTTATTTTACCGTACAAAATGGTGTGGATAGATTCGTGAGGGCGTTCGTACGGGCTTACAAATTAATAATTTTTGTTAAAAAATATGTACGCCACTGACTTTTCTATCTTAGTTAATACAATTGAACTAGGTAAATGCTAAAAAAGTTACCTGTTGATATTTTCCATTTCTGCTTCGTTTTGGAGATAATTGCAATTTGTATTAATTAGGGTACCCAATATCGCACTAAATGAAGCTAAAATCAAAATATCAATAGGTGTAATTCTTTATTTGTTTGCTATCTTGATCTCTATTCGATCGTAAAGTAAAAAGGCAATAGCGGGCACTCCTTTTTTAAACAAAATTAATAAACTTTACAAAGTCCCCACGCACCCCCAAGGATGAAACTATCCACACCATTTTTATCACAAAAATATGTAGGAATTTTAAGTACTGTTACAACCCTAAATATGCTTAAAATCGTCCTAGTCGTTTCGGAGATATTTGAAAAAACCTGGAAAAATAAATAAATTTGTAGGGTGTATCTCCGTAAAGGTATGTTTCGGGGCCCATGTTGACAGGAATTATTTGTTTCGTTTACGGCTGGGGTATCTCCCGCTTTAAACGATGGCACATTTTTTTTAAACACCACTCTTTTCAAAACTAATCGGGGATGAATTACCAAACGTGTCAGCAAATCATTTAACACTCGTTACCGGGGTATTTTATATTAATACTTTGTATTCAAATTTTTATTGATATTTTTAGAACGTCATTCTCAGAAAAAGATTACTGCAATCAACTTCTCCCAAAAATTCATTTAAATGCCGCTTCCACCATTACAACATTGACCATCACTCAGTCTATGCATCAAAAATGTGAACTGACATTTTGATCTACTTTAGTATTTTCTAACAATTTAATATTATTTATTTATTTATTTATTTATTTATTTATTTATAGTTACATCTACCCAACCAGACGAATCTAATTACAGGTCAAGAAGTTACAAAACAAGGTCGGTCCACAAAAAAATTTTTGTCTTGGTGCCGAAAAACTAAGCAATGATTTGAGATGTTTGCTAATTCGAAAACTATATCAGTTTTTTTGTAGGAGCTCTAGTTTTTGAGAATGCAATATAACAAATTTTTGGTCTGATAAAATGCAAAATTAATGAAATAACGGTGTATTCAGAGACCAAGAGCGTATTTTCTTACTAAAAAGTTAGGGCCCTGAGTAGCCCTACTGGGTATTCCCATGACCATAAGGCTTAACCCTCGTTTCCCGTGATCTCCCCCCACTAAATAATGCATGCTGGCCGATAGTCACCGGTGTCTACGGCCGCATTCACTACAGTTCAGGTTTGATAAAACAGTTTGTTTTCCGTTTCATTGAGAAGTACGTTGTATAAAAACTATAGCTTACAAGCAAACTTAGGTATGTGAATCATCCAGACTGAGTTCGAAATTTTTGATGGTCCTCAGAATAAAGGAACTAATAAAAGATCCAGTTTTCACAGAATCAATGAACGAGGTTGAGTCTAATGCTGGTGTTCGTTTATTCAAGTAGTTAAAAATTTCTTGGAAAGCATAAGGCAGGGTATCGTTTGAATTAGTGGAGGAGATACTTTCAGCCGGAATAAGCTCGGTTGTAACATGAGCATTAAGGTACACACTACCTCCACAGCAGCATAGATCGTTTTCCAGAAAACCTAGATGATTTTAATGAAAGAACAGGTGGAAAGATTCCCCTTGAGATATAAAAACGCTATGAAGAAAAATATCAAGGAAGATGAGATATCCATGATGGCCGACTACTGCTGCAGTCTTTAGCGAAACTGTTCTGGTAACCTGCATTCAAGGAAGTCTTATAAAATAAAGATTTTAATAGTAGTTTGATCAATGTGTATGTCTATTTTATGAAATAAATACGCCCCACGTATTTTTCTGACTGTCTTTAGCGGACAGTTATATTAAATAGTAATAACCTGAAATGTACATAAGTTAAAAGATAAGATAATTTTAATATCTATTTATCGATTTAAATAAATTGGTAGGTATACCACATCTCAAAAATTAGATCTAATATGGCAAATATGACCATATTTTTTGGATTCTGCATCCAAAATTACCCAGAAACACCTAACAAATCACAGGCATTAAAATGTGTATCGACCTGTGAATCGATGCTAATTAACTTAACAAAATAACTTAACTATTATTTATAAGCGTCCACAGAAAGGAACATGATTTTTTATAACACTAATATTAAAATTAAAAAAAGCACCAGCGTTTTCTTGAACCATACGTATAGTTTAGACACATGGTGTATATGAGGCTGAAAATGTTCACAGATTTGTTCTGAAACTGTAAGGTAAACTAAATTGGTGAGACGAGTTTGATGAACTGGAACATGGAGAAATGAACAACTAAGATAATTCTGGACAGTAAATTTGCGTATTTAAAATTTAATGTAAGATTTGAATAATCTTTTCAAGTATTCAAGTCATTCACATTCATGTGAAATCTCTGTAATATATTGTTGAAAATGCCTTGAGGAGGATAAACATAATCCAACTTATACAATAGAAACTACAAATTTCCTCTGTATTTTCTTAATAGCAAATTTATGAATTTCGTATCCTGGATTCCAGTCCTGAACAGCATATTCCAATTTAGATCTAACGAAAGCATTAGACCATCCGCACACGGGTCGATCGGCGACGTGGTCGCCGCGAGTGGAATCGTTACGAGTCTCTCCTCTCCACTCGACTTCCGCTACAAAGCATTTGGACCCCGCACACGGGGAGTTTAGTGGTCGTCTAGAAAGCGTACGATTGCAAATCTCCTCATTTTCAATCTCACGTGATTAGCAGGAAGCAGTTTGTTCGAGTGAATCGTGCGTCATGGAGAGGTAATTTTGTGTGTTTATGCATATGTTTATCATATTTTGACCATTATTTGTTGTACTTCTCTAGGCTTTCAATATAAAATTTGTTGGGGAGATGAGGAAGCCTCCGCTCTTGCATTTTACGTGCAGCAACAAAAAGTCGAGTGCGAAAATTTCTTTCGTCACGGATGTACCCATAAACTGCGTTGTCTCCTTCTTCTTATCCGCCGGTGCCACAAAAACATAACAATGTCTCTCATCACTGGAACTGCTCATTTTTGTAGCTTTTCATTTAAGGACGCAAAGTCTGCTTCCCACTGGATTAGACGCGAATCGACTGAGAAAACGGTATTGTCTGGAGGGCAGACGCTCGTCTCTCGTGGATCGTACGATTGAGGAGATTGTGAGCGTCTTTGCAATCGTGTCCACCACGTATGATCGATCCGTGTGCGGAGGGTCTTACAGAGTAACTCCAGTATAGCGGTTTCCACAAACTATATAGTTTGCCAATAGATGTGTGACGGGACGTCAGAGTGGAGCACTTACGGAACGCAGGGCCAGACCCAACTGTATTGTTGTTCGCTCGTTTACTTTTCCAATGTAGGAGGTTTGTATTGGTCATTTTAGCTGGCAACAATTTAGCAATTGTACAAAAAAAATATTAACTTGAAATAAAAGTATTGAATTTAAAGTATTAATAACTACACATACAGCAGTTGCAGTTTGCTTAATATAAATTGTTACTACCCAACAAGAACTGCGAGGGAGGTATGAGCGTATCTTGCCAGGAAAGAGATGGACATGGAATATTAGTATAAAATAAAGAGATTATTTAAAAAATAACAAGAAAGCTTTAAAAACAAAATAAAAATAAAAAATATACTCTCAAACTAGTAACAAATAAATATTTTTCTCAATAAAAGAACTAAAGATAAATTCTAACAGAAAAGTTATTATTAAATAAAAACAGAAAGACATATTTTTGTCAAAATGGAAAAAAAATGATAACATTAATAAATAATAACATCCTGAAAAATAATGTTTCTCAAACACACACAAGTTGATATCACAAAATTCACTTCTTCACTTCGCATCACTTCACTTTACCTCACCTCACATTGTTTCTTCCACTGAATCCTGCGCCCTTCTCAACCTCTTCATTCATTTTTTAGATGAGCTACTATCCTCGTTAAAATTTATAACAAATTTATTTCCACTATTTATATGATATTTGGCAATTTCTAAATAAATCATCCTCAACTGTAATTACTTTCTAATTCTTTATTCCTAATCTTCCTTGTTAATTTTCGACACTTCATTTTGAATTAACTCTACGAATTTTTATCAAATTTCGGAAAAATATTTCCTTTTATAGCATTTTTCTTCAATTTATACTAAATTAATCCAATCGAACTGAAAATGCAGAAATCTGGCGGAAATCTCAACACTTTGTTTACCTATCTCTCCGCTCCAATGTCTGTAATATACTTCTTCTCATAATTTTTCATTTACAGGACTTCCCACAGTTGTGTTTTATTATAATTTTCCTTATAGTAGGGATCATGTTCCATTAAAAAAAATTTGTAACTTCAACATAGTAGAACTAATGATAGGAATTTTATACTGTTTGTCTCGATGGTTCTTCGCACTGTCAAGAACAATAATGCTATTCGGTTTTAATTTTAGAATAAGTGTATTTTCAAACCATTCCCAAATATTTCTCTCCCTCCATGTTCTTGTGGTAATCCACGTTACAGTCTTCCATGTTTTTCCCGCACAACTTTCAATACATTATCAACCCATCCATCAACTGATCCACCTGGTAATATAATCAACCATCCCTTTATTAGGGGCTAATGATATTGATTGACCTAGATCCATCAGTCCATCCTTTTTTACGGTCTCGTGAGTATATTACCAAATTTCATCTAAATAATCAATTGGTCTATTTTTCCTTATGAGGTCCATTTATCCTTCCAGATATGAATATCGCCAATCCACTATTTGTCTACTTTCCATAATTGCCATGCGATATTTTAAATCCAATTTTTCTCAAGCCAAGTTCCTAAAGTTCTTTTGGTATATTTTAGATGATAATCTATTTCTTTTAATTTTCTGTCTACCACGATAATAGTTGGGATTTCATTTTTGTGATACGCATCATAAACTAAAGTTCTTAAGTTTTGCTAACGATGGGTTCAGAGTTTTCGATTGACCAGAGTCGGATCTTTGTTTTCTTGGGAGGGCACCTTCTTTTACTCGTTTGTGACACAATAAGATGCAGACGTAGAGGCCTCCCACGATCGAAACATTTTCACATCAAATACCTTCTTAAATTATTTTCAAAAACACACCAACAACTAAACAGATATAAAATAATTATTATTTATATTACACTATTATACAACTCACTGTAAATATATAGATTCGTAAATTAAAAAAAAAAAAAAAAGACAAATATTTGTTACTTATATTACACTATTACACAACTCACTGCAACACGATAACCTTCTTAAATTATTTTCAAAAACCACACCAGAAAATTAACATATATAAAATAATTATTACTCATATTACGCTATTACACAACTCACTTCAACACGATAACCTTCTTAAAATATTTTCCAAAACACGCCAGCAAATAAACACATATTAAATAATTATTATTTATCTTATAATATTATACTTACAATATATCAACACTGCTAGAAATGATTCGGTTAATAAAATTAAGTGTGGCTATGAAGTATCACAGAATGTGAGTGAAACTCCGACTCGGTCGCGTGCTAGCAAAAACAATAATCATCGTTCTCGCTTTAATGTAAGCGGTGTAAAGGACGAAATATGTCATGTGTTATACATTTTCCGCTCACTGTCGCATCTTGCTCCACACATCCCCTTCACAACTATAGGTTTCACTGACTGTACTTGCTGTTTTCTTATTTCTTATTATAAATCAATGATGTGGTCAGTAAAAGCAGTAACATATTTATCTATGAGACAAATAAATCTCTTTGTTTCAATTGTGCCAGCAAATGACAATAATGAGTGTAGACAATACCGGGGGGTGACACTAAAATATCCTTCTTATTGCACTGATATTATTCTTCCACATTTTATTAGGTAATAATTCGTTATACTTATTTATTTAAATGTGATAAATAATTTCGGATGAGTGGCTATTAAGAAAAAGCAAGAAAAAAGCAGTCATCACCTCTAATTTTTAAATGTATGCACATTTTCGCCATTTTGCCGGCTTCAGAATAGAACATAGATATTATTTGTTTTTGTTATAATAAATATCTGACTGGTAAAATTTAATGCGCAAGTCAGAGGTTACTCCCCGACCCTTTTAAACTTATAACATCCAGTTACATTAGCCTCGTTAATTGAATATAATGAGTTGAATTGTTTTTATTTTTCTCGTGAAACTCATGCAATTGCACTTACTAATATTGAGCGGTAATAAATTTCTCTTCGGACTAAATATTCAATTAATTTAAA
Source organism: Rhamnusium bicolor (assembly GCA_029963845.1). NCBI lineage: Eukaryota > Metazoa > Arthropoda > Insecta > Coleoptera > Cerambycidae > Rhamnusium > Rhamnusium bicolor. The sequence goes on along the minus strand of JANEYF010002382.1, from coordinate 836,030 downwards.
TCTTCACCCAAAGTAATTAAGTCTCTCAAAGTTAGAAATCAACGAATATGGTTTTAGATCATCGCAATATAATAGAGCATTACAACTTAGTTCACAGACGATATCAGTTATGAAAATAATGAAGAAAAGAGGTCGTAGAATGGATCCTTGCGGAACTCCTGAAGTTGCTGTCATTTCAGCAGACTCAAACCCTGGTAGGCACGTACAGGATTCCGTTGTTTAAATAGGAATAACCAAACTTGAGGAATCCATAGTTTATGTATGACTATAAATCACGATTGATCTGTCGAATGTCTTTGGAAAGTCCGTATAAATGACATCACCCTGCCTCCCGATTTAAAGTCTCAGCTAGAAACTATTAGCGACATATTATTCACTTTTGATCGTGTATCTACCCTGTGAGATATCTGCTGATTAGAGCAAATTTGAGCTTTTAAATGACAAAATAATATTTCATATAAAATTACTTCAAACAATTTGTCGAAATTATACAAAATAGTAATTGGTTTATTAATTACCTATAGAGAATTTATTTTTGTTTTTGAATATGGGACAAATTTTCAGACCCTTTCGAAATTAGAGGAATTACTGATCAATTTATAAAGAGATTATCATCAGTGGTCTTATGTAGTGGTTTAGCTAATAAAATCTCAATTCTTTAGTAGGAATGCTGGAACACAAAACTATATTAATAGTTTCGGTTTAATTTTTTCAATCCTTTCAATATATCATCTTCAGTCATATCTGATATTATTAAAGGAGCTGCGTTAGATTTTGACTTTACGTTTGCTGCATTAAATTTAGTTGACGAAATAAACGTTGAATGGGAAAATTTTGCATATTATCATTTATTTGGATGCGCTATTAATTGGTCCCCCCCTCCGCTTAGCACGCTACTTAGAACTGATTTTATTCTCCATCCCATAAATCTGCCAGCGATGTTTACATATTAAATATCACGTAATAAATAAATATTGCGCTTCCAATCCCTAATTCCCTCACCCCGTAGACATATTTTCATTGTTTTAATGAATATAAAGCTAAACCACCCCACAAAAAGTACTTGTTGTTGAAAAAAAAAAAGAATTAAATACCTATTTTTTAGTCACGCCTGTGTTTGTTTTAAGAAGACTGATTAGAGACTTGAATCATTAGACAAAAAAGTCCTCCGGAACAGTTAGAGAATAGAAAGGGTTTGCTTGATAATTTCCCTTAAGGCATATTTAAATGAGATTCTATTATTCCAGTTCGAATAAGCATTATTATCATAAAGGAAAATTCTATACGGGAAAACTAGGTTGAGTTGGATCAATTAAAATTATTATAATTTTCGGTGAACAACATAACAAACTTGGGCAGTTGGGAATATATATTATATTTGATTTTCTGCTGAATTAATGAACGATAGCATTCGTATCATACAGAGTATTTGGTAAATTAGTGCAAATGATTCAAGGGGAGATGCTATGGCACAAAACGGCAGTCAAATACTCAGTAAAACTGTGATCCAATTTTTAACGCTTACACTAGCTGGTAAAAAAGTAGTAATATAGTTTTAAAAAAACAAAACACGCTTTTAAAGCACATCAAACTAAAAAGTGAAAAAATAATTATTAATCTCAGCTTTGAAAACAATAATAATAGGGCGAAAAATACTAGTATTATTGTGAAAAAAGCGTGGAGTTGCTCGATATACGAAAAATATGGCACAAAGCCCCACGCTTTTTTCACGCTAATTTTTGTGTTCGTTTTTTTTTGTTTTCTGTTCGTCTTAATAATGTGTTTTTTTCTCTTGAGTCTCTATCTATGTACTTTAAAACATTATTTTTTTGTTTTTTTAAACATATATATTTACTTTTTCACTTTTTAGTTTGATGCTGATATGAAAGCGTATTTTGTAGTTTTTTAAAACTATAATTTATATTGCTTATTGATGCTGATATTGAAACATATACGATCCAACAGATATTTCTGAAAAAAAATTTTTTATTTCAGCCGTGGGATTTGAACTCACGCCCGAGGAGTCCGTCGTTTCTCGTCGACTAAGACTTGCCCGCTCGACCAACGACCGAGCTGAGAACCACGGAATATACATATACAATATCGGCCTCACCTGCCCTCACGCAGAGGATACGTGAGGAAAGGACTGGCGATCCTGATCGGGATAATGATGTAAACTTATCAAACTATTGTATTGTTACCGGTTCTTCGTAAATGTACAGAAGTTTCAATTAAAATCTGTCCGTTTAAAGTGGGTCAAAATCGAGTCGAAAGAGTCGGTTACAAACAAACAAGCAAACAAACAAGCAAACAACAAAGCAAACAAACAAGCAAACAACCAAGCAACAAACTTACAAGTGAAGCTAATGGCAATCGTGTTAAAAAGAAATACATTCTATTCATTGAAATAATAACATTGTTTAGCAAAAATTTTGTAACATAGTTCACACTAGTGTTTTTTTATATTGTTAATACCTACCTCCATATTAACTGAAAAGTCCTAATACGTACAACGTTTTTGTGACACAATAGACCCTATTATATTGCCAGGTAATAAATTTTATGATGGGTCAGCAATTTTTAGAAGAGCAAATTAAGATGAGTGGGATATTTTCAGTATCAGTTTTGTTTTTAATGCTTCAAAATTGTTAATTGTGTCTGATAGAAAGTGTTTTTCGTTTGTCTACATAATATTAAGTGTTTTATTGCTGTCTCCACTAGTGGCAAAATAGCTTCACTCAACAAAATATATGTTCAATGTTGCCAACATATCGATAAATTTTACGAAAAATATTCTCGAAAAGTTACTTTCTCATTTAAAATTTTTCACTATACATGTGGTCTGGAGTGGGTTGGAATTTCTTTGATGTGAAGATAACACTGTCGTAGTTTTCCACGAAACAGCAAAACACAATATATTGCACTCGACGCGCGTTTCGCCAACTAAGTTAGCATAATCAGAAGATGATGGAAACTAAACCTGCTAACAATCTACCCTATTTATACCCAAACTTATTGTCGAACCGTGACCGTTCGGTGAACCGTGACCCACTAACCAATAATGCGGGCTATTTGGGATAGTCCCTCTGTCACTATTCATACTATTTTTACACTTTATGATTTCCAAGCTTTCAAATGCATCAGCTGTCTAGTATTTGTTACATTCCTAATTAATCTTAAATTGCTAATATTTTATAGTTGTTCTCAAACGCATGTTGGGCAACACTAGAACTTATCAGTTCTACTATATTTGAGACGATGCCATATGCTCCTTGAGTCTGGTTTGGAGCAAACTACTAAGTCTGTCCAACATATTTTTGATACAGTCATTACAGCTAATTTCGTAAATCCTCGACTTTTCGTTTGTTTCAATTTTGTCTTTTGGATTTCCTAAAAGTTGTTGTAGTTTGTTTCCCGATGAATGAACCACTGTCATACCTACATCTTCAAAAATCTTATCAATACCTGGGGTGAATCGAAGGTCGAAGGGATCGATACAAATTTCGGATTTTCTCTTTCATTTAGGAAAGGTCGAGGGGACTTTCGAATTATTGGAATAACTGTTTACAAGGAATTCAAGCGACGAGCAAGGAGAAAGATTTCATCAAGATATCAGGACAATGGAAATTTGTTATCAAGGACGATGGAATCCAGCTATGATGAATGATTAGATTACTGTTGATTCTTAAAGCAAGACGATTTGACTCCATAAAAGAAATAATTGATCTGAGCATATGTTTTTCAAAAATTATTCTCTATCTTTATAGATATATCTATGTAAACCTAATATATGTCATATATATCATTGATATACAACAATAAAATATGAAAATTAGTAAAATTATTAACAATAATGTTATTACTGCCCATAATGTTTTATTAATGTAACAAGAAACCGTCATGTGTTACGACTTTTTGCTTGTCATTTCTGTAATCAGAAAGGTTTTATTCCAGTGGGATATGCTATTCAGGTACATGTTACAAAAAAAATGTATATTTTTTGTCCGCCAGTCTAATTTTTTTGATATTTTATACATAGTAACTAATTATAGATTGTCTCAGTTTGAACTGAAAATATGTTCTTTATCAGTCTGTCGTTTTTGGAACATTGTCATAAAAAAGTATTTGGGACGCCACTGGACATTAAAAATAATAACACACAAAAAATTTTTTTTACATTTTTCGCAAATCGGCCAACATCTAAATGGCAAGGCCGGTTTATTTTCATGATAATATCTGAACTCTGAACTGTTATAAAAAAACGTGTCTCTAGAGTCCGTGGAGGAACACAAATAATTTTAAGTTAAATTAAGCATAGTTAAGTTATTTCTCTAACTGAACTATGCCTAAATGAAAGAAGAAGCCAAAACTCTTAACGTTGACAATTATATAACAGCTGATTTTTACTGTAGGGATGTGAAGAAGGGTCGTGAAATAGCTATACTCGTCAGGAATGATTTTAAATTTCATAGAAGGGCGTTAAATTATATTGAAATAAAAGAACAATTGTTTGAGTCTGTATCAATAACTTTAAATCTTCACAACAAAAATATTTGCATTAATGCTATTTACAGATCTGGGGCATATTATGATTATTTTATCTCCTTCGTTTGAACGCTTACTAAATGGTATTAAAGATTTTAAGGGTCCAAAGTATATTTGTGGTGATTTTAATTATAATTTTCAAGGAAATAACAATAAGACCTTGGCTATTACTGCACGTTTATGATCTTTTGGGCTGTAGCCAATGCATGTACGACTTTTCGCGATTACAAGGTAATAGTAAGACGTTAATTGATAATATTTTCACTACCCTTGATTTATCTGATCTAGTAGTTGACACGATAATCCTAATTTGTCGGACCATAATGGCCAAATTGTTAGTATAAATTGCCAGAATATTAATAGACCTGGCATGTTCATTCACAAAAGATCTAATGACTATTGAAAATAGAAATTATTTTAAATATTTTATCGTATCATTGAAAATTAAGGTTCCTTTAAGTTAAATCTTTATTGATAATTATTAATATCATAACATTACAACAACTTCACAATGACTTAGTTAGTACATAATACGTTAGTTACAATATATAATACGTTATTTACCATATCATAATACCCTAGATACGAATTATATTTTAAAAATATTATTTATGAACATTGACGTGAATATTTTGACAGTTTTCAAATTTGATAGATACACCTGATACACCATTATTGTCCAAAATGATGGGCATGTCCACTAAATCTTGCCTAGCAGCATTCTTTTTCAGTTAAATGGTCTCTTTAGTACATGATACAGTGTTTACAGAAACGTCTGCAACGATTTTTTCGCGCAATGGAAACCTTCTTACTCAAGTTATCTTCTAAATACCCTCTTACAACATTGCTCGATTCCCAGCCACCAAGTTCTTGTAAATCTATTATGTCTCCACCAGCAGTAACAAGAAAAGTTGTAGAAGATCTTCTAATACAATGACCAGTATACATAGTTGGATTTTCAAGTTTGAGATGCATAGCCATTTTCTCAGGTATTCTTAGAAAAGAAATGGATACCACAAGGCTGAACGGTGCATTTTCCGTTTTTATATGATACGAACAATCTTCTATGCGGAGTATGAGTTGGACGTAATGCTATATATTTTTTAAATAAAGCCACAGGATTGACGTCTCCATCAGATATCATCGCAAAAACCTTTTCTTGTTGGGTTTTTAAGTCAGGAATTGTGGGTACTAGCTTGCTCTCTAGATTTTCCACATTTTTCATGGTTCTACAAGCTCCGCCAATTCCAATTAAAACAGCTCCTTTCATCATTAAAAATGTCTCGTCTGGGGCAGTACAAACAAATTCACTAACCTGCTCTTTCGTGAATACTTTCGATTTTATAGCTCTATATCCCACTTATTTTTTAATGAATCGTATCAAAGCACTATATGTCGATTTCCACTCTTACCTCCAACTCAAAACAAGCTCGTGACATAGAATATTTAGGCTACAAAGATGACAGGAAGTATTGATTGGAGAGTTTCACAAAATAGAAGTATTACCTACCGTTTCTCCAGCACTTTGAACCTGTTCTCTATCCCGCCACTTCCCAAAACTGAAGATATTCTTTTTCGTAATGGTTTTTGATTTATCCGGAAAGCAAATCTAATCTTACAGTGTTAGCAGCAGCAAGTATATTTTCAGGAATATCAATATCTTCCATGATTTCGCCAAAGAGTTTGTCGTAATTAAGACTACCTTAATTTTGACAGGTTGTAATGAAGTTATACGGGAGAGTAATTTTATTAAAAACATCTACCAGCCAGCGAAAAAATATTTCCTAATGGTCATGACTTGCTTCTTAGATATAAAATCTTACATAAAAATCATAAAGAAAAGTTAAATTAACTAAAAAACAGTTTTATGGTAATCAAATAACAAGTTCGGGTAAATAATCCAAAATTACGTGGAAAATTATAAATAAGACTGAGTAGAGCCAAAATTACAATATACCCCCCATTAAAAGCTGATAACGAAATTATAACCTCCAATCTTGAAAAAGCTAATAAATTCAACAATTATTTCGTAGAGTCTATCAAATCCTTAACAACAAATTTTCCCGTTTAGTAAATTCAAGTGTAATTCCTAACGAGAAAAATCCCTGTTTCTCTCACATGTAACACCTGGTGCAGGTACACAATATAATTTCATATGAGTTCACCAAAACATCATCTGAAACAGATGAGAATACCTTGCTGCTTGTTAAAGGACGTGATCGACTCAATTGTGTCTCCACTAGTATATTTAATAAACATATTTTTGACCATGGCTTTTTCCCAGATGAACTCAAAATTGCCATTGTGGTGTCCGTGTTCAAAAAAGGTGACCGAAGTAGGTTGAATATTTTACCAAACAATAGCTCTGCTTTCTATTCTCTCAAAAATTTATGAGAAAGCCTTCGAGAAAAGGCTCACCTCGTTTCTCGGTGAGTTACGGTCTGCTGGCTCCTCAACAATGTGGCTTCCGTAATGAGAAATCTTCCCCAAGACGCTGTACTATCATTCTACGAGCATATCCTGCAAAACTTTAAAAACAGTTGGAATCTACTATGACTTTTTCACGGGCCTTCGATATAACTAACGATGAATTGCTCCAAAAAACTCTTTGCTTATGGAAGTAGAGGCCCTACTTACAATTGGTTAAAAATCATACCTTTTTGGTAAACAGCAGATGATACAGATCAAGGAGGAAGGTAACAAAACAATCTGACATTGTTAACATTAACGCTGGAGTACCACAGGGCAGTGTGTTGAGTCCACTGCTTTTCTCCATTTTTATGAATGACAGCTGTTCAATCTGATAACTTTATAACTCTTTCTGCGGATGACATATCCATGGTAATCGAGGCTAGTGATGTCGAATCGTTAGCCGTGAAAATGCTTCTAATATAGGGCATATGGAATCTTGGAGTAGTGGAGCATGTCTGTCCTTAAACTCTAGAGTTTTTTTAAATTTTTAAAAAAAAAAAAAAAAAAAAAATTTTTTTTTTTTGAGAAAAAAAAAAAAAAAAAAAAAAAAAAAAAAAAAAAAAAAAAAAAAAAAAAAAAAAAAAAAAAAAAAAAAAAAAAAAAAAAAAAAACACAAAAAAAAAAAAAAAAACCCCAAAAAAAAAAAAAAAAAGAAGGAAAAAAAAAAAAAAGAAAAAAAAAAAAAAAAAAAAAAAAAAAAACACGGGGGGGGGTGGACAACCTCAAAAAAGGGGGGGGGGGGGGGGGGGGGAAACCCGCCGGGGGGGGGGGGGGGGGGGGGGGGGAAAGCAGGAGGGGGGAAACCCCAACCCCGCCCCCCCCCCCCCCCCTGGTGGGGGGGGGGGGGGGGGGAAGAGGCGGGGGGGGGGGGTTGGGGGGGTCTTTTGGGGGCCTTTTTGGGGGGGGGGGGGTGTGTGGGGGGAAAACCGGGGGGGGGGGGGGAGGGGGGGGGAGGGGGGGGTGGGGGGGAGGGGGGGGGGGCCAATTTTGGGGTAGGGGGGGGGGGGCGGGGGGCCGGGGGAAGGGGTTAATTATTTAAAAATCTTTTCCTTTCCCAGGGGGAGGTTTAAAATTTGGAAAAGGCTTAAATATTAGAATTAGAGTTAGAAAAGGTTGATTTATAAAAATTGGTCCTATACGTGCTTAGAAATGCATTTTCTATCACCCCTTTTAGCTTGACACACGACTTATGGGAAACACGTTAAATACCAAATTAATATTTTTATATAGAAAATTTGTGGAATTACTGTTTACAAGGAATTCAAACGATTAATTACATTTTCAACAAATTAATTTTATACGCGAAAATTTCGTTTATCAGGTAGCACTCACAATTCCCCTACATTTGGGTTTTGTATTTTTTATTCTGACTGTTCAGTAATGATAGCAATTTGCTCCCTTTCAAAAATTTGTAATATTGTATTTCCTCCCCTAGCCGTTTCGTAATATTCAGTATTAATTTATGTAAAGGTAAGAAGCAGATTCAGGGATCATGCTGTAACATTTTTCATTAAGGGATTTTACATTAAGAGCAGAGGCGTATTTTAACTTTAGTGAAATGCAATTAAAGAAATTACACCGAAAGTTTTAATCAGTCAGTCAAACTATGTTTCACTTTAAAAAAACATTCTTAGTGAAAAAGTTAACAGCATAATACAATATATATATATATATATATATATATATATATATATATATATATATATATATATATATATATATATATATATATAAATATATAAAATAAATGTGAAGTAAAATGAATAAATATAACAATATTGAATGGAATGAAACTTAATCGTTTTAGGATTTCCACATTTTTTTTATTTATATATTTATTACAAAATATGCAAAACACGTGACAATTATTTCACCAACACTTCTTCGGATGTGAGTACAAAACTGACATTACAATGCAAAAGAGGGTGTAAATATAGGTTCAATACCGTTAATCGTAAAAATAATTTTGAATAAATTATGAACATGTTTGTCATTTATTATTACATTAGTCAAAAAATCGGTCGCGGCTAGGTGCCCCCTCAACAATACTTTCTCATCAACATTTTCAATTTGACATGAAAGAAATAAATTGCTTTAATTAAAAATGTCATCTCCATTTATTTTATTTATTTATATAAAATAATTAATATAAACAAAAAACAAAATAAATAAGAAAAATAAGATAAATGTGACAGATAAGATAAGAGATAAATGAGACAAATGAGATTAAATGAGTCGAATGAGATCAGCGAGACAAATAGTCCAAATAAACCTAATGAGACAAATGAGATAAATGAGAAAAACGAGACAAATGAAACCAATGTGATAAATGAAACGAATGAGATAAATGATTCAAGTGATACCAATGAGACAAATGAGATAAATGAGGCAAATGATATAAACAAGAGAAATGGGAAATAAGACGAAGACAAAATAAAACAAAACAAAATAATTTATTTTTCATTCATTTCAAATTGGATATATGACGAGGAAGTACTGCCGGACCGACTTTATTTTTTTAATTTAATAAAATTAATTTTAAACCTTTTTTTCTCAATAATGGTTTATATTAAGAGAAATTGTCAAGAGTTATTTTTGACACATTTCCTCATTATGAACAATTTTTATTTGAAAATTTTTTTGATTTGACGCAAAAAAATTGTTGCACTTCTGACAGGTGCCCTCCCTGGTGCACCAATGCCACCAATTTCACGGATATTGAATATCAGGTTCGTCCCTGGGCATTACATTATGCAAAATTTCAGATTTCCACGCTGAGACGCGTTTAGAGAAAAAGCAGTCAACAAATGACCTGCGACATACAGACGGCATGCCAATTCAGATAAATTTCTATTTTCGAGTCTCAAAACGTTTTCATCATAATCTGGAACTTGGTTTTTCTCACGATGCCAATACTTTCTCTATCAGTACGGATAGATGAGAAAGTAAAAATAGTAAATAAATAAAATGATAAAAAATATAACTTAAATAATTATTTCATAACAAGTAAATAAAAATATGTCACAATTAATTAAAACAAATTTAATAATAGTGAATTACATTCTTTTCTTAAAATTTATTCCAGTTTGTCCCATAGGCAAGCTTATAGATTCCAGATTTATCCTTATTCCTAATTTTGTCTTTATTATTTTAATTAATTTACCGCAAACTGTTGCTTGTTTTATAGGAAATAGTAGTGTTTGTTTCCTTAAATTCTTCGCACTTTGCCACATTTAGTTTGCTAATCAAGGTTTTTATACGACAATCCTAAAGTAATCTTTGATCCAGTGTCACTTCTAAAAATGTAATAGTATTTGATTGTGTTATAGAAGAATTGTTTAATGAAAATAGACGTGTCTATGTTTAAGCGTTTACAGCAGGAGAAAATTCTAAAATTGTAATTTCTGAAATATTTGGTTTGTCTATTATTTTTACACCAGTTGCTGTTATTTCTTGACCAGTTGTTACGCAGATGTCTTGTCTGAAAATTGGCATAAATTAGTTGTATCTAGTATATGTTCGTTCGTTCACATATAATAGAAATAGGAGTGGCCCAAGAACAGGCCCTTGAGGTATACCCTGAGACATATCTGTTTTCTCAGAAAAGTAGATTAGCAACCATAATAACATAGTTTGTTTAGTAACTGCGATGATTTATGGAGTCAACTGCACGTAAATAACCAAAGAAGCTGCTTTCTGACTTTGATTTAAGCAATTGTTTTTTTTAATGAAATATTGCTTTTTTAGTAGATGAATTTGATGTGAATCTAAATTGACAAAACATTTATATTTTAGTTTGAGTCAGAGAAGACATAATCCTGTCATATATTTTTCAATGTTTTTTGAGAAAGTTGATGAAATGAAAATACTCCTATAATTATTTATTTCTAACTTGTCGCCGCTTTTATAAACGACAGTTTTACCTATGTTCAACGCAGAAGGAAACCACCGGATAGAAGACAGGTAATTATGTCCACTAATGATTCGGCAATGTATGAAATAACACTTTTCATATAGCAATAGGAAGATCATTTAAGCTGATGGAATATTTGTTAATTTGCAACTGCAAAAAATGGTGCAGAAGCAACACATGAAAATGTGGAAAAGAATTTCGATGAGCAGAAATCTATCATAATAGTGAATAATTCTGATTTAACCAGTTCAAAAATCACACGTAGCTAGAAGATCAACCGGATGAACTAAAATGAGATGAACAGTATGTGGAGAATTACTTTTATTGAAACAAACAATTTTCTTTAAGGAATAATTAACCGCGAGCAGAATTTCTTCAATGGGTAGAGCAGTTAATTTATATACACCCGATTTTTTTTAAATAAATTTAATTATTGTTAATAGAAATACGATTCATCTATAAAATCTGTAATATTATGAGCATTTCATATCATACACAGAACTAAATATTTTAATAAAATTACTATTAAGAAAAAGTAGTTGAAGAATATTATAAATTCATGTTATTACGTGCATACGATACGTTTCGTGTTCAGATCTTATACATTCCTTCCCACACAAAATGCAAAAAACATTTCAGTAACTTCACAGTAAAACCATTGTACCTAACAAAGAAATCGATGCAGTTTTAAAATTTAATCCGGTTCTAGAATTTAAAAAGACAGGACTATAAAGTAGGCTGACGGCCTCAAATCTATTTAAAGATTTGTATAATCTTTTTAGTACAATGGGGAAACAGCCCTCAGGAAATCTTATTATCTTTCAAGTAAATTTATTCCACACAGGTAACTGAATCTCGATAACTGTTTTGATTCATTTATATGTGTCTGATACGCTGTGGTTACTCATATCCATGCGAAAGACATAAGAAAAATTGAGAATGTTTAATTAACACATTAGTTTACAAAGAATATGGCACCCGAACAAGAGGGATCCTGAGTTTCAGTAGACTTTTCTGAAATTTTTTGTACAATATATTATGACCCAGGATGACACTTGTACATGCGGGAAATTTTTGTGAGCCTACAGGGTGTACTAGAAAACAGGTCCGAAAATTCCTTCTTTTGCAAAGTTTAAAAATACTATTTTTCTTTTTGGATATTAATATCCTTTAAAAAATCGATTATTATAAGGATTTTGAAGTATGTATTTATTTATTTATTTTTATTTATTTATTTAGATTACACTGTTCAACAGGTAAATAACCCAATTACAGAACAGGAGAGTAGGAAAAAATACAGATAGACAAATATAATATGTTCATAGGTACTAAGATAATTACAAAATACTAATTACAAAATACTAATTATAAAATACTAATTACAAAATACTAAGATAATTAAAAAAATAAAATAAAAGGGGAAAAGAGAAGGAAATAACACAATTAACCTGACAAACCAAAATGGCCTTAAGGATTTTGAAAAATATACAATGATATAGGGAAAAACAAGTCATTACTTAGAGATACAACATTTTTATGTTATTAAGGCTGCAATTAAATATATCTAAATGGATGCCAGCGGCATTACAGTTATTACAAATAGTATGTAGCGGAGAATATTTTAGAATATTTGTACGAGGTGTCGGGAGATAGAATGTTAGGTTATCTCTAGAGGTTATTCTAGGCACAATAAAGTTTAATTTAGATAAAATATCTTGACAATCGGTAATATTGTGAATAATCTTAAACAAAAATACCTGAGAGAAATATTTACGCCTTGTATCAAGACTTGCCAGAAAATGTTTTTCTAATAACTCACTTTGAGGAAAGCCAATGGGAGGATAAGTACCGTCAGCTTTAAAGCTTAAAAGTTTTAAAACTCGACGTTGAACAGATTCCAAAATATCGATGTGTGAACCGTAGTGAGGGGACCATACAAGAGAAGCATACTCAAGCTTAGTTCTGACAAATGTAAAATATAATAATTTAATTGTGTTTATGTTGGTGAAATCACGACAATTTCGAGCTATAAATCCATACGTCCTTCCTGCTTCTAAGACTATGGAGTCTATGTGTGTAACAAAGGCAAGTTTATTGTCAAAGATAACACCAAGATCACGGAATGTTATTGGACGATTTAGGGTGATATTATCAAGATTATAATCGAAGATAATATGTGTTGGCTTCGTTGAAAATGACATTATGTTGCATTTGTTAATATTTAAAGGCAATTTGTTTTCTTGACACCAGATATTTACATTATTTAGGTTACTCTGAAGGTGGAGGCAATCACTAAAACTGTTAACAACTGAGTACATTTTTAAATCATCGGCATAAAGGAGGCAATTCACGTCCAAAACGTTTACAATATCATTTATAAAAATTATGAATAACAAGGGTCCAAGGATGGACCCTTGGGGGACACCTGATGTTGCTAAGTATTCAACAGACTTGAACCCATTAAATATTACATATTGAGTCCTATTATGTAGGTACGACTTGAAAAATGTAATTAAATGATCAGATAAACCAAAGTTACTCAGTTTATGAAGTAGTATATTGTGATCAAGTCTGTCAAATGCCTTAGAGAAATCGGTGTAGATTACATCTGTTTGTGTCTGATTGTCAATTGCCTCAGCTATGAACTGAGTAACACAAATCAGGTTTGTCACTGTGGAGCGTCCTTTTACAAAACCATGTTGAAATACCGATATTTTGTTGGAAACATGGAAATAAATATAATCATGAAGTAACATTTCTAAAGCTTTACAGAAATTACATATAATGGAAATTGGTCGAAAATTACTAACTTCAGATTTATCACCTTTTTTGTGTATGGGACAGACTTTCGACTGTTTCACAGTCAGGGCAACTCACCGTTCATTAAGCACATATTGAAAATAATTTTTAGGGATAAGCCAGCACGTATGCACAGTCCTTAAGAAAAATGCAGGAACACCATCTGGGCCGGTTGTCATTTTCGGTTTTATTTTCTTTAAAACAGCTAGTATTTCACACTCCTCGAATTCACGTAAGTGCACAGTTGAAGTAGGATAATGATCACTTGACAAATAATTAGAATTGCATGCCGGTGTATAGGATTTGCAGAAGAAGTTCGCAAACGCGTTAATAATGTCATTCGGATCAGTGAATTGCTGCCCATTATAGGACATTTGATTTGAGATGTTAGATGATCTCTTCAAACTACCTATAAAAGACCAAAACTTACTAGGTTCTGTTTTTATGTTATCTTCAGATTTACGAACAAAGTCCTTGAAAGATATATTTATATCCGATTTTATTTGATGTCTCAATATTTTGAATTCGTTAAGTGAGCGAATATCATTGGTTTTTTTATAAGCACGCCAGTGTCTATCCTTCAATTGAATATTTTTTATTATAAGAGAATTATACCAAGGAGGATACTTTCTTCTTTGTTAGCCGCAAAAAATTTAGGCACGCAAAGATCAAATATAGAATAAAGTTTATCATAGAAATAACCAATCGCATCCTTTACATTAGAGAAAGTTTCAAGAATTTGCCAATCGATGCTGCCCATTAAATTATATAAAACCGGGAAGTTTGCTTTTCGAAAGTTATAGCTACAATTATTATTGATATTGGACGGAAAATTGTTTCTTGAATTGTAACTGACATTCCCCTGAAGGGATATATGTAAAGCAGGGTGAGGATATCCTCCTTTACAAATGGATCGGCGGACTGTTCCACAGTACAATTATTATTGTAGAGGACTAAGTCAAGTAAATTACCATTGTCATTAAATATAAAATTATGCTGTGAAATATTCAGAATATTTAAAAAGTTATTTAATGTAAAAATTTGACGATCGACATGAGAGTCTTTAAGATAGGTCGAGTATTTAGATATATTAAAATCACCAATGATAAGTAGGTTTGATCCGTGTAAATAGTCAAGCGATTCAATTCCCTCAAATAATTTTTCATACTCCGATACTGCTAACATAGGAGGAACATATATTACAAAAATATATGTTGAAAAACGGTTAGATATAATTTTTATGCCTATAATATCGATCGATGGCAAATTAATGAAACCTGCAGAGGAAAGATCTAGTAATGTTGAACTAATATTATCACGTACAGCAAGTAGTACGCCACCACCTCTACTACGGTTGATAGCAGCAAAGTTTCTATCAGAACGATATACATTATAATTTGAACTGAAGAGTTCACTGTCATAGACGGACGAATCAAGCCATGTCTCGGTAAGTGCGATAGCCGAATAATGTGAGCTGTACGATGCATTAAATATATTACTGGTTTTAGTTTTAAGGCCACGAGTATTTTGGTAATAGATGTTAAAATTTGACAGGTAGTCATCGCGCACATTCAAACCAGAAGGCGAGGAGGAGGAGGAAGGACTCAACCCGCTAGTGGGAGACTCGATGACGGATACACGGGACTCCTGTGGTTGCTATTGAATAGACAACAGGTCATTTCGGAGCTTGTCACGGGCGCGGATATACGCCGTACACTTCTTTTTTCCCAAACAGCGTGGATCAGTAGACACATCAATATTTTGTGATTTTATTAGGTTAGCGCAATTACTGCAATGAGATACTTTAGATCTACATTCTTTAACGTCATGATTTTGACCACAAACAGGGCAGGAGATAAGCTTATTACAAAATCTTGATGAATGATGAAATTCATTACATTTAAAACAACGATAAACTTCCACTGCATCAAAAACAGCACAGCTGTCAAAGCCTACAAATAAATTACCAGCCTTAATAATCCTATCATACGAACATCTATCAAGTTGAAGGATGCATTGAAAAATGTCCTTGTTTTTCCGCAATGGAAACAGCTTAATTAGTTTAACATCAGAATTATCTAACAAATCAGAGTTACATTTTTTTATATAATCAGATAATTGATCTTCAGGGTACTTTTCGGACATTCCAACTATACGGACCCTGGGTTGGACCCCATGTACTTCTCTGACTTCGTATGATTGAGATAACTTCTCTTGGACTATTTTTTTTACCTTCTCATTATCTTCTCTATTTTTTGCACCCGATTAGGACACCGCCATTTTTTAAATTTTTTACTTTAGACAGCTGGATATTGGATAACGAAGGGTTGATATTATGTGCAATGTCTGATTTAGTTTGCCTTAGTGACTGTTCTAAGTTTCTGGGCTGAACAATGATAGCAGGCTGCGTTTTATTTTTAAGAATATCTGAATTTATATCTGATTTATTTAACGAAGTGTCCTATAATCAAAATATACGAGGTGCTATGTATGTTAATGATAAATACTAACTTTTAAAGTTCTAAAAAATGTATTTTAGATGCAAACTATTGATAAAAATATTGAAAGAATAAATACTTATTTTGCACGTTTTCTGAAGCTATTTCAGTTTCTGTAATTAAAATGTACGTAATATTTTTATTGTTAATATATTGGAGAATAGTAGTGTTTTACTCGTTTCCTTGTGATATCGAACTACCACATAGTAACGGCTTCCTCAATCAACTTTTTTTGAAACTTTTTAATTTTGCGAGGTACGCTTTGACGTTATTTTGTTACTATGGTTGTCACGTAAATAATTCATTAACTGCCAACAATTATTTCATACGAAAACTGTAAAAATTATAATTTTTTTAAAATGGTACGATGTTATACTTGTGGTCGGGAAAACTCAAATTACAAAGTATATGACGAAAATGATATTAATGAAGAGCAGAAGAAAAATGTCGCAAAATTACATAGAAATCGGTTCCGTTTTAATGAAATTATGTTAAACTAACAGTTCAGAATTTGTTTAAACTGTAAAAAGAGAATATACAGAGTAACTGAAATGGAAGATGATCCATTGGCAATCCCTACGGACGTTTTACTACAATATAGCACAATGAATTATTTTGTTTGTCAGAGAATTTGTCGATTTCGGGTAGGCATTGATGCAAGAATAAACTTTTTCTTAAAAACTGGACTTTATTTGCCCTTGGAAACACGATGCTGTAATCAACATTTAAGTGAAAATGGATTAATACAACTTAAGTTTATGGACAATCTCATATCTGTACCGTTACGAATAAGTATGACGGGACCAGAAATCGGTGAATGGTTTAGAAAAATTAGGGAATATGCTCAGAAAGTATCATCTTCAAAATACGAGGATGAGGCCAATTTTGATGACGATGACTTTACGTCTATTACATCTTTAAGTAAAAACCAATTTCGTATATTATTTCAATTTTGCAATCCTGTACAATATGGTGGTCATGTAAGAATGTCACAAAGAAATATTTAGAACTTTTTTTGGTGAAAATGAGATAGGGATTATCAGATACCTGTTTAAAACCGCTATTGAATTTATTGTGCCGACAAAATGTAAGTATAGCTATTACCATTGTAAAACAGAGCCTTATGGTCACATTTGTACCTGGAAACTTAGGATTTCATTGTCCTAAAGTTCAAAATAAAGAACAATTCATAAATAGCCATGTCACCAGATTTTCAAATATTCTCTACAATCATGAACCAGAATATCCAAAAGCAATTTTATACCCTGACTGTACATATTTAAAAGTTCCAAAAAGCTCCCATTTTCAAATTCAACGACAGTCATACTCTTACCATAAAAAGTATAATTTGTTAAAATCAGGCCTAGTAGTCGCTCCGGATGGTTATATTTTATATGTACATGGTCCATACTTTTCGGATGTTCGCAATAATGTTGCATCAATTCTCTTACATGACATGATCTAAGATCAACACAGATTAATAGAATGGATTCAAGAAGGTGATATTTTTTTGTAGATCGTGGCTATAGGGATGCTGTTTAGTTTCTTGAAAAACTGAATTTAAATTACGAAATTCCACCTTATGTAATCAAAGGCAGTTTACCACAGAGGAAGCGAATCATTCGAGATTTATTACAAAAACACGTTGGATAGTGGGATCAATAAATGGACATTTAAAATCAGTTTTTAAACTTTTTTAGGGATATGATACCAATTCAACACTGTAAATGCTTCCCTATATACTTACAGGGTGGGCAAATTTCGATGTTTGTATAAGGTAACTCAGTAACTGTAAGAGATACAAAAAAATGGAAAACACATTCTCGATTTCTTTTTTTGAAACAAATTCACTCGCGAAAACAAAAATTTTATATCGTCTTTTGTTTTCGAGTTATAAACAAAAGTTCGATTTTTCGACTTATGGACATATCTTGGTAGTTTGTAAAGTTTGGAAAAAAATAACTTTTACATTCTTAAGGTACTTTTTATGTATAATACAGTGGCGTCAAGAAAATTTTAAAAAAGGTGCAATTTCAAGTTATGGCATAAAGTTGTATTTTTTTAAATGGGAATCATAGATGGCTGCGATTTAGTTAAAAAGTATTTCTTTCTCTTTCAAACTGTATATCATATGTGGGTTCGTTTTTGATGTGTAAGTATTTAATATCGAAAATAATCTTTTAGTAGATTACTTTTTGCGTTTTTTTATATTTATTCCAAGTAGGCGTGTGTCATCTATCACAGTGTTTATCCGTTTGTCAGTAAATTGCATATTAATAATTTTGTTTCTGTCATAATTACACCCCATTTAATCTTAAAAGTAAAGGTGTCTTATGAAAATTACGAGAAATATGATATATATATATATATATATATTTCAATCGCTATCCAGAGAGAAGACAGCATAATAAAGTCATTTTTAAGTGGTTAAAAGAAAATCTCATTAATTGAGGGTACTTTAACAAGCCAATACCAAAAAATTACAATATTGAAGATGCTGAAGAATCTTCTATACTGTAATTGGAATGGCGGTTGCAAATCCTTCAATTTCAAGTCGTCAAACTGGAGCTGATTCTGGGATTTCAAGACGTCGAGCTTGGAGTATTTTGAAGACACACAAAATCAGGCCTTATACAATAAGGAACAACACCACCTGCAACCAACTGATCTTCAACGACGATTGGAGTTTTGTATATGGTATCGTCAAAAAAGTCAACAAGACTTATTCTCCTCTAGAAATGTAGTTTGGACAGATGAAGCCTACATTAGCAGTGTAGGAATTTTCAACAGGCATAACGAGCACTATTGGTCTGATATGAGCACTAGGGACGCTTTGGTTTTAGTGTTTGGTGTGCTCTACGTGGCAATCGTGTTTTAACATGTCACATATATCAAGAAAATATTAATGGCCAAATCTACCCTTAATTGAGGCAAGAAATCAGTTCTTCCAACAAGATGGTGCACCACATACTAGAAGGACCGTTTCAGAATTATTAATACCAATTTTGGAAATAACTGGATAGGAAATAACGAACCATGAGATGGCCACCATGATCACCTGACTAACGCCACTGGATTTTTTCTTTTGGGGTCACATTAAAGACAAATTATGCAAGAATACCACTACCGACTTAAATGAACTTAAGACAAAATTTTATAGACTGTGAACTCCATTTCAAATCTTCATATTTATAATGCAGTTCAGAGTGTTATGAAGAGGTATAATTTATGTATGGAACATAACGGACATCAGTTTGAACATTTACTTTAATTTGAATTATTATTTTGTAATTGTAATTATAAAATTAGATATAAATATCTGATTTTTTGGTCTTAGTTTGTTGAAGGACCCGCAATTAATGAGAGGTTAACTCTTAAAATTGTGAAGAAGATTTGCAAAAAACAACTACTCAGCGGACAAAAGAGCCAACCTGCATTGAATTAAATCTGCAAATCTTGTTTGGTAGCTAAGATCATTTGTCAATTCCTCACTAGATATAGACCGGTTTCGAACCTTTTATTTTCTCATCAGTATGCCATAAGTAATGGAAAAGACAAATAATAATAGCAAACTAGGCTAGCCTAAAGCAGACTAAGCAAAACAGACATAGTGAGTGATAAGTGTGTCCCTCTGGTGGTCAGTGCTACTATCAGTCAGACATCACTGTGTCTTAGGGACTGACAGCGACCTGCAAAGCAGGTACCAAGAGCTTCGACCTCTAACCCTGGTGAGCTAAACTATATACTGAATAAGATTTGCAGGAAACAACTACTCAGCGGACAAAAGCCCCGACCTGCATTGAATTAAACCTGCAAATCTTCACTATCAGTCACTAAGACAAAGTGATGTCTGACTGGTAATAGCACTGACCACCAGAGGGATATACTTATCACTCACTACGTCTTAAAAATAGCTTTATTAGGTTGTCTTCTTTCTGCATAGCGATTGAAACATATTTCGGATGCAATAACACAATTGTTATTACTTTGAATAAGGCATTCTAGCATATCATATTTCTTGTAATTTTTGAAAGACATCTTTACTTTTACGATTAAATAGAGTGTAATTATGACGGATATAAAATTATTAATATGCACTTTACTGACAAACGGATAAATACTGTCATGGATGGCACACGCTTACTTGGAATAAATATAAAAAAATGTAAAAAGTAAAAGATTGTTTTCGCTATTAAATACTTACACATCAAAAGCAACCCCACATATGATTATATATATATATATATATAAAAAAAAAAAAAAAAAAAAAAAAAAAACACAAAAAAAAAAAAAATTTTTCTAAAAAACAAAAATTGCACCTTTTTTAAATTTTCTCGCCGACACTGTATCATACAGAGAAAAGTGCCTGAAGAATATAAAAGTTATTTTTTTCATAACTTTACAAACAACCAAGATATTGACGTGTATAAAAGTCGAAAAATCGAACTTTTGTTTATAACTCGAAAACAAAAGACGATAGCAAATTTTTGTTTTCGCCAGTGAATTTATCTAAAAAAAAGAGAATGTGTCTTCCATTTTTTTCGTATCTCTTACATTTACCGAGTTACTCTATACAAACATCAAAATTTGCCCACCCTGTACAACAACTTTCTTATGGACTTAGACCCTCGATAACGAGGGTAGAGATAAGTTTGGTTTAATCGGTTTATTTTTGTCTCGGCAAAACTTTTATTCTATGACGATAAATGAAATTGATAGATGAAGGGTCTAGTATCAAAATGTTCAATATCCTTGTATCCTCTTTATAAGAAAATTGATAAATACGATTATTATTGAGAAAAAAAATAATTCTGAATCAATCAAATAATTAATATAGTTATGGGGGATGTTTATCAGTACGAAAATTTAAATAAAAATGACAAGTTTAGTCTCTACTGGACAGAAAAGTTTGGTGATTATTCATTTTGAAACTGATCAAGGGAGACATCAATTTCGAGATCAAGAAAAAAAAACAACAAATAAATCAAAAATTTATCTATTGACACACATATTAAACCGTGTGTTTTCATTAAGATGACATTGTTTAATCTTTATTTAAAATACGGCCTAAAATATCTGATAGAAATATGTTTTTCTAAAAATGAGTATTTCATTGTAATTATAAAACATTTAACGATTGCAACATACACAGAAATAGATTAGAATGAACATATTAAAGTGGAAATGAGTCATCTATAAACTGCCAAGTTTCAGTAAATGAATGAATATCTAACGATAACATTTTCAGTACTTCATTTGTAATTAAACTTTGCATATAATATTTTCTTTTAAGTTGATTGTAATGATTCTAAAATGCTTTGATTTTAATAAATAAGCACAAAAATAAAGTAGATAGAATTTTTTAATCAAAATCTAGTAACAATTATAAAACAAGTTCTCATTTAGGGCTGTCAAAAATGTTCCATGGGACAGTGGCGTACGCGAAATTAACTAATACGAGAAGCAATAAATGTTACAATTTATAACAATGTATGTAAAACTTACCCTCTTAACTAGCTTGATGAACTAGCTTGCTTATCACAAACTGAAGAAGATGTGATGTTCGCTTTGGTGCAAATATATTCTTATATTTTGAAAACGACCGTTCGACATCTATTGATGTAATACACGCACACGTAAAATAGTCTTTGAATGCACTTAACGGATCTGGAGCTGCACCATCACATATTTGTTTTAATTTGGTAAAACCGGTGTCTTTATAACACACTTGCAAACTTTTTTTAACGCGCTCATTTGTTGCGTCACCTATAGCGTGTAGCAGTAGATTTACTTCGTCCACTATTTGCAGTGACTCCGCTAACGACAACGCATTATTTTCTAATTTTTTTATACTTTCATGTAATGGCTTATAGTTCTTCGCAATATTTTTTAAAACTGTTTCAACAGAAATATCTTCGAATTTTGTCTGGCTTTCCTTAATAGCTGCAGCCTCATCTGGATTGAATTGTAGTATCACAGCTTTTATTTGTTGGAAATATTCAACATAATAAAAAGCTGCCTGCAACCATGTTCCCCAATGTGTAAGAATCGGCTGTGGTGGTTCAAGAATACCGGGACACTAGCTATGAAATGCACGGAGACGTTTAGGAAATTTAAGAAACACTTTTTTTGTACTTGCTATTAATGTATCCACCTCTGGAAAACCTTTTCGAACAGTTTCTGCCACAAGATGTATGTACTTTACACGTAACATGTATAAACGTACAACCTTGTTCGTGCAAAGAACAGCCTACCGAACGCATTGTCACGGCGCCATCAGTCACAAACATCAATACTTGACTTTTTGACAATTCAAATTCTTCTAACGTCTCCAGCACCACCCTGGTAATTGTTTCGCAAGTACACTAACTTAGTCTTTTGCTAGCTAGTAACAGTGGAACTGTCGGTTTAAGAGTGTCCAGTACTCGTACATTTAAATTAGATTTTTTTTACAATCTGTTGTCTCATCAACAGATAACCACAGCCGTATATTTTTTAATTCACATTTCATCTTATTTACTGTGTCTACGTATATAGTTGGTAAATAGTTACATAATATTGTGCGACTTGGTAACTTCACCTGGGCATTGTATTTATTCCAGAACTCTCGAAATGGTTGTTTATCGAATATGTGCAGCGGAACATCACAGGCAATCAGCATTAATAGTAAATCAGACATGAACTGTGTTGCCGAAGACACGCCATTTTCTTTATTTTTATGGTGTATACTATTTACGTGAAAACCACAATCACGCTTATCCCAGCACATCAAATCTTTCTCGCATACTTTACAAATTATTTTAGCACCATCATAGGATAAATCCGGGAATTCACCTATGAATTTATTCACTTTGTCGGCGACTGGCCATTTTCTACTCCTGCGTACGTCTGCCATGCTTTATTATTAAATTAATATCAACAATACAGTACAACCAATAAAATAAAAACACAAAAATAAATATGCAATACGCCCAAGTGACTTAACGTGTACACAACTCGAAAGCTAATAATAGACTGGACTGGAGAAAGAGTTTCGCGGTCAATGTGAATGCCGGCACAGTAAATAGATCTGTACTCTACGACCATGATACATAGAAACGATTTGCAGCTTTACTCATTACACTAGATACCAATCCTTGATAGTACTTGCATTAAATAACTTGCTTTTCACTTGAGACTGATAGCTTTCTCCTAATGAAACTATGTTTTGACAAGAATCAGTAAATTGGCTCGGAATAATTAATTTGGATCTCTTTAGTAGAACTGTAACTTGTACTACTATGACACAAGAAATAAAGTCAATTTAGTACAGACGTCTTATAATCTAAAAAGGTGAGATTATGTAAAGTGCAAATTATACTACAATTAAATTTTATAATTTTCTTCAAAGTTGTTATAAAATGTTAGGTACTACGTAAAAATTTGGAAAAGATTTTTTAATAAAAAATTTAATTTGTGTATAATAATAATAATAATTATAGTAATAATAATAATAATAATTAGAATAAAGAAATTGCATTTCTTTAAACCAAAAAGGCGAAGTATTAGCATTAAATTATTCCTCCACTTAAACCTGAAAATTAACTTAAAACCTAACATGAGGAATAATATATAGTACATATTATTTAAAATACATTATGTCTGTCTATAGTTAACGATAAATTCTCTTTTTTATGCAATATATGATTTAGAAAAAGAAAAAGCAATGGAACAAAGAAAAAGGGGCAAAATACAAAAAGGAAAAAATTCATTTTCATAAAAATCAAAGTATTCTTGTTTATTCAGGTAGGTTTGATATTACTGCGAAAAGAATATAGTGAGAGTAATTTTAAAGACTCGTCAAGAAAATTATACAGTGAAATTACATTGAATAAAACGGAGCGCTGAAAGATAGCAGTACTATGTTGCGGCATAGTCAATGTATTAGTATGTCTATTATTAAAGTATTATTTCTAATATTTCGTTTCTTACGAAGGTAGAGGAGTGCAGATATAAGTAATTTGTGGATAAAAATAAGAACATTATGTTTAAAAGTATTTTTTACTGATATATCAATTCATTCCCTTTTTTATGATACATGCTGATGCTTTTTTAGTCCATGAACAAAACAAATACAAGTATTCTGTATTTTTTGCAGCCTGTTTTTCTGTCATTTGATCTAGACACGGATAGTAAATTTATATTATTAAAATATTGAAAATTAAATAAAACTAGTACCTTCAGAGTTGTTTTTTTTTAAGTCGGGTTTATAATTTTCTTATTGGAGCTTAAGAGAAATATATGTTTTTTGTATAATTTTGTTAACGTGAGGGTAAATAAATCTTCAATTTTTATTAAAAATCAAACATCCTCAGCTTTGGATTTGGGGGTGTCTAATCTCTGTGCTGCATTATTTATTTATTATTTATTGCTGTAGTGTAGCGTTAAAACATGTTGTTAAGTACACTGTAATATATGAATATGTATGTGAAGTTTGCGATTACATTTTCTGTTCTTCATGGGCTAATTTCTCTAATTTAAAGTTTTGGTGAAGGTGCCAATGATACGAGAACACCATAGTACGGGTTTTCTTTATAATGGAAAGCGCATTGTTTTTTAATACCAGAAACAATAATTGAAAAAATGATTCATGGACATCTGTACATACAATAATCGAATTTTATACACGTATAACTATTGATTTCTTATTGTATGACTCTTGACAAATAATTAACCTAGTTATAAATAAAATTTTGTTAACAAAACTGTTTATAAAAAAGTTTTTTAGCTTTTCACCCAAAGAAAAAAATTAAGTGTAATTTATAACTTGTTTTAGAGTAGCGCTTTATATGTGACATGTTTAAGTTGAAAGTACTTGGCACAGATTTTAAGGAAACAAATTTTATGCAGTAAATACCTTCGTTTTCTTCCTCACTTCTGAATGTATACAACCCTTTTTCATATTTAAAATTTAAATTGTCATTTTTTTAAGCTCGATGCGGTTTCTAACCCTTTTTCAAAAATCGATCCCCAGTTCTTAGTTTTAAATATTTTAAAATCGGTTCACGTGATAATAAAAATATTACTTTTTTACTTTCCTTGTTAAGAACTGCCGACTTGGCATAACATTAATGAATTTTAAATACAATTTTTCTATTTTTAGTACAAAACTCATGTTATTTTTAAGTATTCTGTTGATTCTCAAAGTTTAATAGGACCACCCTGTACATCTGGAAAAAATACTCTCTATACATCATGTAAAAACTGTTTTATTTGTATGAAAATCAAAATATGAACTAAAAAAGAGACGTAATTAAAAAAAACGGAGCAGCTGTAATACCATAGCGTTTGTAAATATATAAAACATGTCACTGAATATTTAAATTCGACAACGAAACTGCCATTTTTTGTTGACGTGCCAATCAAAATTGCTACGCCTGGGAAAAGCATTCCATTATAACGTTAAAATTTACTTTGTCGCTGTAAGTTGAGTTTGTCTTTGATTGGGGTAAGAATATTTTATTAATACACAATATAACGGTCTTATAACTTGCTGCAGGAAAATGAAAACATACAAGGCGCATTTGAAAATATTTGGAATAAGTAATTTAATAATTTTAAATTTTCGCCACAAGGTATTTCTTTCCAACTTCCCCGTTCTTCAGTTTTAATAGTAAATGGAATTAAGGAGCATAGAATATGCTAACGACATATTTTATTAACTAACCGATTCGATTAACATGGTGTATTGTGTGCGATCTAATCTAACTTTGTTAAGAGAAATTCGTCCTAAATTCAGAGCGCAGAATTTTGTAGATTCACAAATTACGGGATTTGTTCCGAAGCCTTTATTTTTTGATATTTCTCCATGTAGATTTTTCTTATATGTAGAAGAAAGTTCAAACTACAAATCCCTGAAATTATTTTTTAATAAACGCCTTAGTTTTAAGTGGAAATTGAAATATAGATCGTATTTGTACGAAATCTACCACTATTTCTGAAGTCATTGAAATCTACCTAATATTTATTGACCTGTAACATCATTTCTAAAGCAGATATTTAAAAACTGGTCAAAAGGATTTCTAGTCTAGTCCTTTGAGAAGACAGTACCCAAATGTCAATTACTGTTTTTCATAAACTTTCCCGTTATTTAAAATTTAGGAAGTATATGTCAACAAATGAAAGACGAAAACGAACAAAAAAAAGCCAAATCAGAAAATATCAACAAGGACGAGAAAATATATGAAAGTGTTCTCGTTCAAATTCAATTGTAAAAAGAAGTAAAAAAAACTAATTAATAGGACTTTTTTGTATCTATGTGTAAATTTACGTAATGTATGTATTTTGTTATTTTATATATAACAAGTAAATATTTGGACATTTTCTTCCTCACTGTAAACCATTTTGATTATTTCATAAAGTAATGTCACTTATCAGACATAATAGTTGTCATTTTCATAGCTCACTTTAATAATGTTAACTTTTCCATATTTACAGTAACTAGTTTAACTAAGATATTCGACGTTTAATAACTCAAAAACGTTATATGGTAGGAGTAACATATGGTATATTTTTGAAATCAGGAACAAAGGATCATTCCAAAAATTTAATAAGATACAGGGTATCCCATTTAAAAAAAATATATTTTTTTGTATCCCCTGAAATCTGCACACTACTGTACTTTTGATAGCATTTTAACAAAGTTCAGTCATAACCACACAACTTTTATTTAAAACTTTTTTTCTATAGGCAATAATAACGATGATAAGGGATGGATAATTTATAATGAATAACCCTGTACATTGTGACGAATTAACCATATCCCCATTTTCCGTTCTATATAAAAAATAAAAGCTGGGCAGTACATTGATTAATATTGTTTACACGACCGAAATTCCAAATAACTATATCTCTCAAACCCGCCAGGCTGAGGTCATCGTAAAATGGCAATTTCATTGTTGTCACTTCATTTGATAAATTATCTTCGAATCATTATTCTGCCAAGCCGTGCATCCCAGTCATCCCTGTTTTACATCATTGACATTTTTCAGTTTTAAAATACGATTTACCAAAGCTTATGCGTTACCTACTCAAATCCTATTATATTGCAAACAAAGGGACTGAGCTAAACAGCGAATGTAGGTCGCTGTATTTCATAGTCGGAGGAAAAACTTATCTAGACGCGTAGCAGCGAAATACTGAATAACCTAGTAATAGGACATCGGCCTTTTATGATAATGTGGAATATGTTTTATTTCAATTAAAATTCAGTTCAGATTTGTTTTAAAATTTAACTAACATGTATATATATATATATATATATATATATATATATATATATATATATATATATATATATATATATATATATATATATTATTAATAAATATATATATATATATATATATATAGTATGTCCGCGGATGGGGTTTACAATAGGTGTAATGGCTGAAATTTTTAACTTCGAGAAAATGTTATTCTTTATAAAAGTTTTTGCTAGCCTAAAAAATAGTAGTGACGTTGACAAAAATTATATTTTTTATACGGGGTGATCAAAAATTACAATAACTTAAAATTCCGTAAGAGTAAACTGGTTCTATTTTTTATTTTGGAACAAAATGTGAAATAAAAAAAGTTGTTTCTAATTGTATGGTCTGTCCAAATACAAAATTTTATTTGAATATTGCAATGTTTCCGAAATTAGTGAATTTTTAGTAAAGTACTAGTCGGTTTTTGTCAAATTCTTATTTAGCGAATTGCATTCGAACAAGGAGAATAAATACCTGATAAACAATTTTGATTTTATAAAAGTGCATACATATTTGAAGTTTCTGATTTTATTAAATATCATAATTCAAAAATTTCTCCACCAAATAGAACGCATGTTTCCATTCGTTTTCGATTGTTGTGAAAACTACTTCTAACTTCCTCAATGGAAATTGATTGCACAGCTGCCGAAATGCGCTGCTTTAGAATTTCAACGTCGTTGTCTATGAGTTGTCGGTAGGTAATTTGTTTTAGACGCGCCTAGAGAAATTTATCCGCAATTGTCAAATCTGGACTTCTTGGTGGCCACAAAACTGGTCCGCCTCGTCCAATCCATCTTTGCCCAAATTTGCTCTTAAGCCAATTACGTACGACGCAGGCATGTTGTGCTGGACATCCATCCTGTTGAAAATACATTCTATTACGATATTCCAACGGCAAGGCTTCTAACTGTTCAAAAAAGAATGTATTAGGCATATGTAAATAGGAGTTACTATTACACGTATTTTCAAAAAAGTATGGCCCTATTATGCCATGATACGAAATAGCGCACCAGACATTTACTTTTTTTAAATATTGCCTTCCGGTGGAAATTATAAATTCGGGGTTGGTCTCACTCCAATACCTTACATGTTGTGAAGCTACAGTCTCATTTGTTGAAAAGTCGACTCGTCGGAGAACATAATAAATTTATAAAAATTCATGTTGCAACTTAAAATTTCATTTCCTACCCATAAACAGAAATCTAGTCGTTTTGCTTAAGCCCTTTCTTCTAAGGTCTGGTTAAAATGTGGTTTGTATGGAAATATTTTATTTTCTTTCAAAATTTTTGGATGCAACTTTTTTTAACCACCTCCAAATGCCGGGCTCGATTTCTCAACGAAATTTTGGGATTTCCAGCAACAGATGCCAACACTAATAATGTGGCGGCGTCATTTTGATCATATATTTTCTTCTCTTTCTTTACGTCAAGCACTAAACCAGTTTTTTTAAAATTTTTTGACCAACTTATGAACTGCCGTTCTCGAAACATACACACTGGGGAAATCTCTGACTAAATTTTTGAATAACGTAACGGTATGAACTGTTATCGTCTCCATAACACTGTACTGAAAAATTCTTTTGCTCGACAGTTAACATTTTAAAAATTATTTTTTAATGCAGATATGTCATGAGGTAACAACGCACCTAACAATCAAAAAGAACACTACAGGATGTTCCTAAAATAAAATTTTACTAAAAATTCGCTAATTTCGGAAACATTGCAAAATTCAAATGAAATTTTGGATTTGGACAGACCATATAATTAGAAACAACTTTTTTTATTTCACATTTTGTTCCAAAATAAAAAATAGAACCAGTTTACTCTTACGGAATTTTAAGTTTTTGTAATTTTTGATCACCCCGTATAAGAAATATAATTTTTTCTCAACGTCACTACTATTTTTTAGGCAAGCAAAAACTTTTATAAAGAATAACATTTTCTCGAAAAATTAAAAATTTCAGCCATTACACCTATTGTAAACCCCATCCCGGACATACTGTATATATATATATATATATATATATATATATATATATATATATATATATATATATATATATATATATATATATATATATATATATATATATATATATATATATATATATATATATAGTCTTTCAATTAAAATTTGAACAAAAAATTACACAAGTTTTCTGGCCTTTTTTGTACCCTTTTATTTTAAAGTATCAATCCGAGCCTTTTTTATTGGAAATTGACAAATTTGGGTTAGTTTAAGATATTAAATTGAGTTTTAAACACCTTTAGAAATGTCTAAAATTCGTAGAAGATCCATGTTTCGTTCGTTAAGTTTTGAACGAGACCAAATAATTAGCCGCTGTAGTGTTGCCAATCCATAATAATAAAATTATCTTAACCCTAGATCGAAATTATCCGCTAGCTTTACCAACTCAAAAATTGATTTAAAATATGTGAATATGGTTGCAATAAAAGGTTTCTAAATAAAAACTGGGTTTTTAGATTTTTTATTAAAAGATAACATTTTAATATACGTTTATTCACAAAAATAGGTAAACAACTTACCTTCGTTAACCTTGTATCTATTTGAGGTTATTTAAGTTTCATCAAATATCATAAAATTCGTAGATGTTACGGAAAAATGGTAAATCTGATGTTTTTTGTTTTTGGTCATATTTAGGTTTATATAGTTGGTGGTAGCATAATGCTAAAATAGTTGGCAATAAGAAGGTTTGTTTTCAGTTTTTGTATTTTAAAGCGCAGTAATAAAATAAAACAATAACGATCTCTTTGCCTTTATTTCTTGCACCTAACAATAAATAATTTAAAATGGTTTCATTAAAACTTTACCAGAACCCAGAACCAGGCAAGCAAAACAAATGATTCATATGAACTTAGTTATAGGAGGACAACAATTCTTGACCAGCCGAATACTTTCGATTTTAGGCACTTACGGAAATGTTAACCGATGATGAAGTGTATTGGACATTTTCGTTTTGCACTGTTGCGATTTATGCATTTAATCGATTTTTTCAATTTCAGTCCCAATTATCCGAAATTATCTCCTTTAAAATAATATCTGAATTAGATCCGTCCTCTATCTGATTATCCGCGTTTCGGATAATTACCCGTTGATTGACAACACTGACCTGCTGCCTTGTCACGCCAACTAATATAACAACATAATTCTTTTTATTTTATTGAGTAAATTCCAGGAAATATTTTCCAAGGAATTCTTAACTCGTGCGCTAAAAATTTCGACATAGTGATGTTACTTATATTCGTTGCAAGCAGTATCTTGTACTGGACAGGATCTGCATCCTTTTGTCAACCTATTGTTGTACCATTTTTTAAAGAGTCACCTTAAAGAGTCACCATCATAGAAAATGGCCTATGTGTTTCGATGGCACGCAATTTTCGGCGACTTTATAAAATAATTTTAAATGCATGAAACAAAGTGGAAATTATTGCCAAAACTTTTACATACGTTACAGTATTGCCATGTTACTTTTTAATTCAGTTTTATTGTTTTTTATTCTCGGTCGCCATAAGGCATCAATATCGGCCGTAATATTGACGTTAACATTTCATTATATAGTATTTAAAAGTTCCATTACAATCAGAACAAAAGATAATGGTAACAGTTTTTATCATAAAATTCAATGAATACAAACAGATATTTTTTTGCTACAATTCGAATTAATAATTTAATATCGGTAATATTGCCTTAGTTCCATTTATTCGGTATAAACGGTCAAATTTATATCTTTTAAGTGATTTAATTGTGCTATTGGAAAGTAAATTAATTAATCAGTTTACAATTCTAAAATGTTCATCATTGAACAAAACAACACATACAATAAAAGATAATGAGTCAGTGGTAATTCAATTTTAAAACGCTTAAATGTAGGGTTGGTCCAAAAACACTTAACATACCTAAAATACTGTTTTGGGGGATGCTGCTAAAATGCGTTTGCTCCATTAAGAATCTATTAGGCAGTGTAAATGTAAAGCTCTTAGGGGAACAAGTTGGCTTGTAATTGACATCACATACATATATGTGCCAATCTTGTGAAATTATTACCTGGCAGCAACATATTAAGTTAAACTATTATGCTATTGATTCCCTATGACAGACAAGGCTATGATATAATTAATGTAACAAATACGTGTTACAAGGGGTAAGAAAAAGTCCCATTAGGAAAGTAATGTTTTGTTGCCATGAGTGTAGAGATTGAATGTATAAATATTTATTACATTTATCTTAGATTGTTCTTAAATTCGATACTGCGCGAACATGACGCAGGGATGAGCTAACAAAATTGACAGTATTGTAAGGCTAAAACGCAGAGATAAAAAAAATTGACAGTATGTTGAATCACCTCCAGTAATTTTTTCAATGTTTAGGCATTGAATTATGATTTTTTTATGCTTTTTGCACAAAAAACACTAAAAAACCATAATTCAATGCCTAAACACTGAAAAAATTACACAGATAGAAATCGGGGTTAATTATTGTTATGACGCCCCCTTCTGCACGCCCCTGGTTGAAATTCGAATTGGCCATTAAGCCTCGATTATAGTTTTTGTTGGTTGCAATTTAACTACCGAAATTCAAAATTGTATCTCATATAGTTTGGAAAAAATAAAAATAAAATTTATTTTCTACCAGTACCATCTTCAAAGGACTATAACTCCCATAGGAAGCATTTCCGAACCCATGTTCATTAGACATTTTTTACTCAGGACAACATTCCCTATCTGCTGTTTAAGTATGGCCGTTTCAATTCGGGACACCCTGTATATTTGGCAACACGCCTTGATAGAAAGTTCGATATTTCGTCTATTCTGGAGGATTTAGAATTTTTTAGGTTTTTAATTATATCTAGTACATCGTCTTCTACAAGAGGTAGGAAAAACAGTGAATTATTACTAACATTTAAAGAGGCACATCCGAGTTCTCCTGTAATTTAGACATAAGATTCTTGGGAGAAGATAAAAAATAATTAATAAATTTTTCTACGCATTCAATGGGATTTAAAATTCTACCATTATCCACTATTTCTATATGACAGTTATTATTATTAGATTTGGTAGAAACTCTATTTAGGATGTCCCACATAGCCTTACTTTTGTTTTTCGAATTTAAAACTATTTGGTCAATTGCTTCTTTAGAAACAGACGATAATAAATTCTGATATTCCTTATTTTCTAATTTGAATTGTTGTTTAAATTGGGGATATTGCCTGCTCAGATCGGTAAAAAGTGATATACGATTTTTAACCTCAGTGATTTCCGGGCTCCTCTTATTATAAATTTGTTTATTTTTATATTTCGTAAGTGAAAAACAGATTTCAAAATACATAGTACGAAATATATTAACCTAATCTCGCAGCATAGGCAAATCATAGTTTTAGAAGAACATTGGCAACGTTCTTTGTAGATGCAGGGTGATATAACTAAGTCTAAGTACCATGGAGTTGGAAATCCACATCACTGGCTGAGAAATTTATTAAAACTGTGGTTATATTATGTACTTTGTATTCTAGTAGAACTAATTCTACGATGTGTTTAAACCTTTGATGTGCCAGAACTAAAATTGCAATACACGCAAACACCAAAACACTGGACTTGACGCAGATTTGGGCAATGAAGTTGACATCATCTGGAGATTATTAAAACTAGTTTTAATTGTGTAATAATACTCTGATATAGCTTGTTCTCACATTAGATTAGTTATTAGTATTATACACTACACAAAACGCTCACTTCGCTCACCAAAATAGCTTCATCTGAAGATAATTAAAACTAAACATAAACTAAGAATGTAGCATATTTATACCTAATATATAATGACTATGATCTACCAGCCAATAGCTCTTCTGGATGAACTGCGTTTCACTGTTTACACCGAGAATTAAACTGTAATTTTTTTTAATTTCCGAAATTTCAAAGGCATCTAGTTTCTATTGTTTTGTTATATTGTTGATCAACTTTTAAATTAGTAATATCTATTCTATTTTTATTGCCAAAAACATGCTGGGAAACACCCGACTTATTTGTTTTTCAATATTTGAGATTGGCCATATGTTCATTAAACGTAGTTTGAAACAATAGTTTCGTTTGCCCAACATACTTTTAATTACAATCCTTTTAGCAAATTTCATAAACCTCGACGTCTTTGGATTGACTAAGAGTTGTAGTAATTTATTATTCGATAGATAATTTTAACTTATCACTAAGCCTGGTCAAGGTCATTAATCCTACAGAGACGTACTGGGTATGCATCATATCATAATACTTGAATAAGTACAATAATAAAAACAGAAATATTTTATATATTGTGATGTATGTTTTTGTACTATTTCGTTCGCTTTAAATTCTTTTTTTATGTATTTCCTTATATTTTGTAAGCTTAGTGCTGCACATTATTATTAAACTGTTAAATGACGTTCACACATGTACATTTTATATCTAAGTGATAACTAATAATAAATAAATAAATAAATAAAATAAATGGAAATAAATTTTATTAATACTGGTACACTTTATAAAAACATGTACAAAACTCACCTTCTTAAGCAGATTTATGAAGTAGCTTGGTTGTCGTTATCACAAACTGGAGCACTTCTATAATAACTGTGTAGCATCAGATATGTTTCTACAGTTGTCTCAGTAAGCGATGTTCGCTGTGGTGAAAAAATATGTTTGTATTTTGAAAAAGACCATTCGACATCTACGGAAGTAATACAGGCATAAGTAAAGCACTCTGTGAACTCACTTAACGCAGCTGTAGATGCCCCATCACAAATTTGTCTTAATTTGGTAAAATCAGGATCTTTCCGTAATACACTCTCGAATTTTTCAATAACGGGTTTATTTTTTGCGTCACTTATAGTCTGTAGCTGTGTATTTACGTCGTCCACTATTTGCAGCGATTCCACTAACGACAATGAAGTATTTTGCAATTTTTCTATTGCGTCGTGTAGTCCTCTATAATTGTTATAAATAGTTTTTAAATTTGTTTCAAGGGAAACATCTTGAAAGCTTGTCTGGCTTTCCTTAATAGCTACAGCCTCGTTAGGGTTGAATTGTAGTATCACAGCTTTTGTTTGTTGAAAATATTCAGCATAATAAAAAGCTGCCTTCAACCACGTTCCCCAACGTGTAAGAATCGGCGCTGGTGGTTCCGGAATACCAGGACACAGTGTGTGAAATGCTCGAAGCCGTTTAGAAGACTTGAGAAATACTTTTTTTGTAACGTAGATAGGTTGATCCCATATGAGTAATTATTCATGATAAAGGAAACAGAAAAATTCTCATAAAATTCCTTTATTAATGTGACCGGTTTCGTGAACAAATTAATTACTTCACATCATCAGACACAGGAATTTTTATAAATATAAAACCAGGGTAGTCAAATTAGAATTAAAATAGTTTTGCAACATGTCAAATTATAAGTAAATGTAAGATATAAATTTTGTTAGTATCTAATTAACCTTGTTAATAAAATTTCTAAAATTTAACGTGCTTCTTTTAAACACATACATATACTACAATAGTTAAAATCTAATTTTTTTGTATTTGCTATTAATGCATCTACCCCTGGAAAACATTTTCGAATCGTTTCTTTTACAAGATGGAACGCATACACTTTACACGTAACATGTAAAATCTTACAATCGTCTCTTTGAAGAAAACAGCCCACCAAACGCATTGTCGCAGCACCGTCGATCACAAACATCAATACTTGACTTGTTAACAGTTCAAATTTTTCGAAAGTCTCCAACACCATCCACGTAATTGTTTTGCCAGTACACGCAGTTAGTCTTTTGCTAGCTAGTAAAAGTGGAAATGTTGGTTTAACAGGGTTGAGTACACGTACTATAACATTTAAAATAGAATTTTTTTTACAATCTGTCGTCTCGTCAAGACATAACCACAGCCGTGTATTTTTTAATGCACATTTAATCCTATTTACAATATCTTCATGAATACTTGGTACATATCTACGTAACGATGAACGACTTGATAAATTCACCTGGGGATTGTATTTATTCCAGAACTCCCAAAATTCTGGTATCCAATATGCGCAGGGGAACATAACAGGCAATCAGCATTAACAGTAAATCAAATGTAAACTGAGGTTCCAAAGAAGACACGCCATTTTTTAAATTTTTATGCCGGTTACTATTGACATGAATTTTGCAGCCGTATTTATTCCACACAAACTTTACAAATTATTTTACATCCATCATAGAATAAATCCGGAAATTCACCGATCAATTTATTCACTTTATCAGCGTACGGTCGTTTTCTACTCTTTACGCTCAACATTATTTATTATTTATTAGTACTCTATGCATCGATCGACATATAACAACTGAAGTGTGTCGTGTCATCGTCATCGTAAACAAGCGCGCGATGACATTGGTATGCGCCCGACCCTGAATCTACCATCGCTTGGCCAGGCTTACTTATCACTTGTTATGTAAATGTGAAAAAATTGTCAATATGAAAACAAAATATGCAAGTTCTGCTCACTATATATGGAGAATGAATGAATAAAGAATAATCGCCTACATTACCTATTGACACCCAACGATATTGGTTAATTATGCATCAATATAGATGCGTATCGCTGCGTAAAGGGGGTGATTACTCTTCATAATATAGATTCAGTCCGCAAAAAGTAGCAGAGATGGTATAAAATTGGTATATGATATCCATATATAATGTTACCCAAAGAAATGTGAAACACTTTATCAAGGTTTAAATTCAACAGAACTTTTAAAACTTTTAAGATCGCACTTATAAATATTCAATAAAATTTGTACCTAGAAAATCCATGTAAAATGTTCTAGTTTCAATTTTAATTTATCAATAAATTTTCACGGGGAACAAAGACAGGTTCATCAGAAATGATGACGGATAAAACATTATTATTATAAAATCTATATTATGTGTGATGACAATTATTCTTCTTTGCTTTCAAGCAATGTAACTACTCCTCGTGTATGTGCATATGTATATGTATTTTTATTTTTCGGGAAAAGGGTAGAACATATAAAACTACTTTTTAACAAATGTAAATTGAATTAATTTAAATCTAAATTAGTTGCAATAGTGTGCACAACAGAGGAATTAATCGAGTAGAATTATAAGTCGCTATTTTTATACAGTTCTTGCACTAATGTTGAAGGAAACTAGCTACAAATTACAATTTGTGGACTATGGTTGGAATCCGAGCCTAGACTACTTGGAGAGAAGATGCTCGACTTACAACTGGACGTCATTGCCTAGGCGTTTCTACAATCCTCTGGCATTCGAAATAATTTTTTTATGTTATTGGAATGCAGACACCACATATTATTTCAATGTGCGAGAGAGTTTGGACTTTTTCCATTATATTAATCTGATTATTCTAGTAATGATTGATTGCAGCAAAACATTTGATTACTTAATAATGAAATACATGGCTCTGAATTAATGAATTACGCTTTCGGGGCTGAGGATATAGAGTTAATCAAATGCCATTTAAGCGGCAAGCAAAAGACATTTATTATTAATATTCTGTCATGCGGCTTTATTATATCCAGGGGTTTTGCACTAGAGTTTATATTATAATTTATGCTCCAGACATTATTAATGCTGACGACAAATTTGTATATCTGCCACAGAACAAAATTTAATCGTTCCACTCAAATTTTAAGGATGAACTTCAAAGTTTGGCTGTTACGATGAACACTGGCGGTTATTGAGGGTTTCATGGTTGGCCATTCCTCTTTTTTAATAATTACTGTGTTAACAATATAAAAACTGCTTTTTTGTCACTAAATAATTTTATTATTTGTTTATTTAAGTAATTAAACCTAAATTTACCTCTGATCCTAATGTCAAGACTGACGAATTCATAGCCTCATCTGGTGTACCACAGGGCTCCATACTTGGACTTTTTCATTTCGTTACTTTTATCAACGACATTGTGTATATGATCGATGTCAATTATTGTCTTTTTTATATGTAGATGATTTAAAAATTTATTGTGATATTAATTTTATGGGCGATTCCTGTCAACTGCAAATGAATTTGAGTAGAATTAATGACTGTAGTATAAAAATTAACTTTCACATTAAACATATGCAAAGTGTAACTTTCTCTCTTTCACTAAAATAAATTAACCGTATTACAATTATACCCTCAATAATATTTCTCTAAATCGAGTAGTCGAAATAAATTTTCATTCGAAGCTGAGTTTTAAACTTCATATTAATGCTGTTGTACTTTTTCGTTGCAAAAACCTTTTTTCATTTTAAAAATGCCGATAAAACTAGTTTACGTATTAACATTTTA
The DNA here is from genome assembly GCA_029963845.1 of Rhamnusium bicolor. NCBI lineage: Eukaryota > Metazoa > Arthropoda > Insecta > Coleoptera > Cerambycidae > Rhamnusium > Rhamnusium bicolor. The sequence goes on along the minus strand of JANEYF010002382.1, from coordinate 798,181 downwards.
AAATGAAATAAGATTCACAGTTGTACAAATTCTACAAATCTGTCAGTAGGTGTTTAAAATACAGGGTGTCCAGATAAAGGAGGCCAAGTCGGTAACCATGGATTTCTTAAGTAAAAATAATAGGACTTTCACAATGCCATTTTTCATTTTAGACCCTCATGTTCGATATACAGGGTGTCGAAGTTTGAGATTTAAAAATATTTTTTTTAAGTAACTCGAGTATTTCGTAAGATATTTTTTTAAAATTTGGTACAGTGCTTCAACTTAAAGAGTTACATGCTTTGAAGAAAAAAGAGACAAAAATTAATATTCAAATTCAAAATAGAGTACCCACTAACCCCCCAATTTTTCAGTATCTACACAAAAACAACCAAACAATTTTTTTTAAAAAAACCATACATTTTGCATTATTTGATGTCTCTTAACAAATTTCGAGGAAAATGCTTCGTTTTAGAGATAAGTTGAAAAATATTGGTGCCTACGTGGCTTACGGTAATCTCATAATTTTCAAATACTAAAACTAAACAATTTATTCAAATTTTGCAGTAGGTATAACAATATCAATAATAAAGAACAAGCCAAAAATAACTATTTCTAAAGTTAATGACGCCCAGACAAATAATTGGTAGGCGTAATGGATTCAACAATCTACAATTATTTATAAATTAGAAGCATTATAACAAGATAACAAATTTAATACACCTTATTTTCCTAAAATTATTCATAATTCGTTAGTAACAAAAAAACACTAGAAATAAAAATAAAACAGCCAGTCTAAAGAAATTGATCGATATGAGCTCCATGTTTTTGTAAACACATACGAGCTCTCTTTATTAAGAAGAAAATCTTAGACTTTGAAAAATAATTGGCTTCAACCTTAACTGCCCTCCAGCTTGAAGGATTATTTTTCTTAAATGATTCTCGTTCAAAATCGAAACCATATACACAAAATCTTTCAGAAATCCCCAGACTGAATAGTCCAAGGGGGTAAGGTATGGGGAACGAACGGGGTGGCCACTGAGCAAGAGCATCTTGTTCCCGACCAATTCAGCCATCAGGAAAGATTTGATTCAAATAGTTTCTAACATTTCTAACAAAATGAGGAGGAGCACCGTTTAGTTGAAACCAAATATTTTGTGTTACATGTAAAGGCAATTAATTTAGTAAATCGGGCAGTGTGTTTTGAAGAAATTGCAATAATGAATAACCAGTCAAGTTTCCTGGTAAAAATACAGGACCCGAAATAAAATTATCTACGACACCTGCCCACACATTGACTTTAAAATTTACTTGATGATGCGTCTCTACTATGGCTTTAGGATTTTCTTCAGTCCATATGTGTATGTTATGCATATTTGTCGTCTCGTTTCTCTTAAATGTAGATTCATCAGTAAACAAAATGTTTCTGATAAAACGTAGATCCCGGTTATTCATTTCACATAACCATCTATATAATACAAGTCTTGTTCGTGCTTCGAAGTCTTGAAGCAAAAGAGCCTGTACTTGTTGGAGATGGAATAGGTACAGCTGCTGACCCCGCAAAATAGTGTCTACCTGAGTTTTCCCTATGTTTTCGACCTGCTTACCCAATACCCTGATACTAATTTTCGGTGTTTCCTAAACAATTCTTAAAATTCCCTCTTCCTGTTCAGGTTGAATCGCATGGAGTCGGCCGCAATTACCCCTCCGTCTTTCCCTTAAATTTTCAGTCTCCCTTAGACGGTTAACCATATTTGAAAAATATTTTCTTTTGGGATGAAATCGATTTGGAAATTATTCGGCAAAGCACCTAGTAGCTAAACTGGCATTGGAGTCACATTTTCCTAATCGAGAAATAAAAATAAATGTTTATCGTTTCCAAAAATATTTAAATCTTACCCATGATTAAAACCATATCCGTCATTTCAGAAAAGGGTACAATTCTTGTCTAGGAGCCATGTCGGTTTTTCTTACTTATAAGAACACTTCTAGCTAATAAAAATCTTTTAACTTGTAAAAAATATGGATTTACTTTGACAGTAAACAAATAATGACTACCGCGCTTGAATTCACCACGAGAGGCGCTAGTGTAGGGTAAGGTCCATGTCACTTAACGTTAATGTTTACAATGGCTTTTTAACGCGAGTTTCTAGTAATTTTTTTATAAAAATTAGCTGGACAACATTTAACACAATGATGACAGAAGGGGAGAGTAGTAATTTACTTGCTTGGTAGGAAAATTATTATACCTATCAGAGGTGTCTTATGTCATTAAAGTTAGGTTATATCAAGCATGAGCATGATGAAAACAACGAATGTGCATGATTATTACTTACGATTTTCTGTAGTAGACTCCTTTGGTAACGCATAATCGTCAATATTAAAATATTCCTTACAAACGCATCCCTGCGAATCGCTACCAACCACTGTTTTAAGCGAGTTTTACCTCTCAGAAGCATATGTCTGCCTTTTGTTTCCGAACAAAATGGAACTGCACAACACTGAGGCATAATTAAAAAGTTTTTTTATTTACTGGTGTACGAAATAATTATAATAAAATTCTATAAATTTTTCTGCGCCTAACAATAACTTTTGACAGGACCTTACTCGCCAATGGCGCCAACTGGTAAGTCTAAAAATGTTAGCCTTCATTCTACCGTGTCCAGGATATTGTCATTTGTTTACGAAAGCGGCTGACTTGATTTATTTTTTTTTTCAAAAAATGTGACTAAGTTGAGTTGGAGCACTGTACCAAATTTTAAATACATATCTTACGAAATACTCGAGTTATTTAAAATAACTGTGTATCGAAGATGGGGGTCTAAAATGAAAAATAGCATTGTGAAAGTCCTATTATTTTTGCTCAAGGAATCCATGGTTACCGGATTGGCCACTTTTTTCCGGACACCATGTATAATGTTATGTCTGCATAATTTGACACCTATTAATTTTTGATTACAATGTATTATAAAAATATTTTATTCATAACATTACCGCGATTCAATTATAAGGTTCAAGCTGGTTCGTCTATTTTAAATAGGCATATCTCGCAAACAACTAAATAAAAACATGACATGTAATATTATTGTATTCACATCGGGGAGTTCTTTCAATAATAATTGTAGAAATATAAATTATTTACTTTATTACGGTGCTAAAGTCCGAGAAAATAATTGTATACACCCGTTACAGATCTCTGACGAGAGTTAAAGACATTTATTTAATACAAGTATATTGATCGTAGAACGTTAGACGGTTAATTAAGTATATCTCATGGTTGTCAGCCAAAAGATTACTTCGTTTGAGCCTCACTTAAAGTTTGAACTGGAATAAGTAAATTACGTTTTAATCTGGGTTTTAGAGCGGCATGTGAGATGTATTTACGAAACGAAACATTTTTCAGATAATTGTGTTTAGGATTATGGCTGACAAAAGAGTGATTAAATTTAATCTATCTATTGTAATTTGAGCTTTATTCTAAGACATTTTCATAAAACTAAATAACATACTACAAACCACTGATGTATTAGTATTTTATAAAATTGGTTCTAAATCTTAGTTGGAGCTTTTTACGTTCTTAGTAAGAGAACAAAATGTTTACATATATTTCATTAAGACGATATGATTTTTAAATTTATAAATAAGCCTGGCCAAGCGATGGTAGAATCAGGGTCGGGCGCAATACCAATGCCATCCAGTTTGTGATAACGACAACCAAGCTACTTCATAAATCTGCTTAAGGAGGTGAGTTTTGTACATATTTTTATAAAGTGTACCAGTATTAATAAAATTTATTTCCATTTATTTTATTTATTTATTTATTTATTATTAGTTATCACTTAGATATACAATGTACATGTGTGAACGTCATTTAACAGTTTAATAATAATGTGCAGCACTAAGCTTACAAAATATAAGGAAATACAAAAAAAAAAGAATTAAAAGCAAACGAAATAGTACAAAAACGTACATCACAAAATATAAGATATTTTTGTTTTTATTATTGTACTTATTCAAGTATTATGATATGATGCATACTCAGTACGTCTCTGTAGGATTAATGACCTTGGCCAGGTTTATTTATAAAACATGTCACTTATTAATAATAATAATAATAATAATAATCCTATTTTATGGGAATAGTCAGTGGGCAGCTACAAATAAAAACACTTAAGACAGAGTTCAATTAAATTAAATCAGGTTTAAACAGATAAAAACCTGTTAGTGTATAAAAATATTGCTCTAACAAAAACGATTTTAGCTTGCGTTTAAACAAATTTATGTTTTTACTAGACTTTATATAGTCGTGTAGTCGTATACTCATAGTATAAATTCGGGCACCAATATGGGAAGGTGAATTTGGTATTTAGCAGAAGGCACATGTATCAGGTATTTCTGCCGTATGTTAATATCATGAATGTCTTTATTAAGCTTAAAATCGTCCTTGTTAGAAAATACATAGGCAGATATCTCTAAAATATGTAGAGAGACAAGAGTTAAAATTATATATTCTCAGAATAAATTTTTGCATATTGTGTGGGTTTTAGGAATATTTCCGATACAGGGCATAACATGTTTTTGTGGCTTAAAGACGTCTTTGGTCATGGTCGAGTTACCCCACAATCAGGCACCATATCGTAACCTAGATTTGGCCTGGGCGTAATATACGCTTATTAGTTGATGCCTATGCAGAACTAATCTTAAATTTCTAAAAATAAATGCGATAGAACTTATTTTGGAAATCAAATGTGGACAATGTGATTTCCAGCTTAAGCATTCATCCATGTACACACCTCAAAATTTTACATCTGTATGCTTTGCAGGATACTGTCATTAAATTTTAAGGGTTCAGTTACTTTACGATAATTATGAAATTGTAACACTTGTGTCTTGCTAGAATTATAATATAAATCGTGCTTATTAAAATAATTAGAGGTTGCAGTTACAACTTGTGCAAATTTATTTTTAATGTTTTCAGTATTCCTCGCAGAGATAGTCATGAAATATCATCTGCATATGTAATGAAATGTGACTGAGATATTGCTGGCTCTAATTGGTTTATGTATAATAAAAAAGAGAATTGGGCCCAATATGGAGCCTTGCGAAAAATTCAGAATAATAATTATTATATTATAGATTATAATTTATATTATTCGATATATCCCAAGGTTCAATATTAGGGCCGTTGATATTTTTAATTTATACATCAGATGTCATAAAATCTCTAGACTGTTGTAAAAATAATATTCAAACTTATTCACGTTTCCATATTGAGAATTATCCCTCTGCAACTGATAGAATAAATACTGACAATCAAATTATAAATCAATTACTTATTTATTTATTTATTTATTTACACCATTCAACAGGAAAGCATTTACAGAATGGGAATTACAAAAATATAATATAAAACAATATTCTAAAAGAAGTAAAAAAGAAACAATATTACATAGAGCATTAAGAATATAACTTTAAACTTAATTTTTAAATGTATACACACATATATGCATGCATACATATATACATATATACATATATACATATATACATATATACATATATACATATATACATATATACATATATACATATATACATATGTACATATATACATATATACTATACTAATACTTTCATATATACATATATACATATATACATATATACATATATACATATATACATATATACATATATACATATATACATATATACATATATACATATGTACATATGTACATATGTACATAATACATATATACATATATACATATATACATATTTACATACATACCCACATACACACATATCCATTAACTTATCTATAATTAACATATACAAATTTATTATACATTACATATCTATAACTAACATGCAAATTTTTGGAAAAAAAAATCTGTTTTACACAAGGACACAACCTAAAACTAAATTCGTCAAAGTCCTTCATAATGCTATTCGGGAATATAAATCACATCAATTAATTAAGAAGTATTTTAAACATTAATATAGATTGCGCAAACTTACCGTTTGTAATCTCTACTATGAACTTAGTTGTTATTTTAGACAGTAGTCTCAAATTTAAAGAACATGTCACTAAAATGTTACAAAAAACGTTTTCGTCGTTAAAATTATATTATTCTAACCATCAATTCTTAAATTTTAATTTAAAAGAAGATCTTTCTGAATCTGTCGTCAAATTTTAATTATTATGACATCATTTACAGCCCATGTATTAATGTTCCTGGAAAAAATGGTATTAAAAAAATTCAAAATCTTGCTGTCGTTTAATATTTGGAATTAGTAAATTTGATAACATATCCCATTCGTATAATGAACTAAATTGGCTACGAATGGAACCTCTCTGAATTTTACATCTTGGAAACTTTGTGAACAACAAACTAAAAGGTCACCTCGATTAGAAACTTTATGTTTTTAGCTACTTCTGAATAGAATTAAAAAATGTAAGACAACTCAGAGTGAAACTAAATTCGCAAATTAGTTAATAGCAGTATATATCTATATGTTCAATATTGAGACAATCTAAGTTTAGTGAGATACAAATTGTAACAACAACAGCCATCAATACGCCTTTCAGCAAGTAATTATTTAGTTCATGTTGTAAATTATCTGTTATAGACTACTAAGTACAGTTCAGAATACCTGTCGTATTTATTAGAAGTTATTGAGAAGTGCATTGAACATAATATCAGTACATAAACTAAATCAAACTAATTAAAGTTATAACAAGATTATCGTGAGCTTTCAGAAGGCGCTAAACTTGTTAGAATGGGATTTATAATAATGAGTAATTAGGTGTATTGTCTTGGGAAAGCATAATGGCTACATCTATTGTAAAACCACTTGTTTAAAGACAATCCACGACTATAGAATTTAATTTATATACTACCTAACAAAGTCTGTAAGGATATTATTAATTATGGTTATAGAGCAAAAGAAATGGGTTAAGCAAAAAAAGTTTTGAAACCAGATAATTTTGTAGATATCAACTTACTAATTTTGCAATAATATAAAGTTGTCGCCGCCGCCATATTGGCAAGGTAACACTGAATAGTATACACTACACCCACCTGAATTTTGTTCCAAAAAGGACATAATTTCCGCAGTTGCATTTCTCATTTTCACAGCACCATGAGTTGCAAATCGCGTGTTTTTTATGTGAATCTTCCAGAGTATTTTCAATATATTTTTTGCTTTTTTGTTGTGGAAGGACTAGGTTCGTTGGAATATACAGAGGCAGTTTTTGACTCCATATGTTGCTGTTCTTTGTGTAAAACAACTCATCGCGCGTCGCGAATATTCTCGTTGAAAACTCTTGATAGATAAATGTACATCTTCGTCTTTGTTAGTCTCACAGAGTGTCTCCAGTACGTTTACGCATGATTAAAATCCATAAATCATGGAACATTTTAAGCCTGCCTTTGGATGTTATGAATTGAAGGAGGCAGCGCTTCACAAGTGATTCTTGTATGGAGTTCCGTTTACTTCTTCTCCATTTCCATTCTTCTGTATTTTCTTCTGAATCTTTAGCAAATGTTGACGAACAGTTACGATTATGGTTTGTAGAAGAGCAGGTTTAAAGTGCTCCATCATATGTGGTTTCTGCAATGTAAAGAAACGTTTTGCTAGATTGATGAGGATTCACCCGTCGAAAATTGTTGTCAAACTAGATGAGACCTAAATGGTAGTGACCACTTATTAAGAGAATAGCGACACTGGTTTAAATAGCCGCAGATTCTGGCGAACTTATCCACCCACAGTATCAAAGAAAAAAGAATACGGTCTATAAGGTCAAAAACACAAAGTTGGTGTACTGAATAAGATTTACAGGAAACAACTACTCAGCGGACAAAAGCCCCGACCTGCGTTGAATTAAACCTGCAAATCTTGTTTGGTAGCTAAGATCCTTTGTCAATTCCACACTAGACATAGACCGGTTTTGAACTTGTTATGTTCTCGTCAATATAACATAAGTAAAACAAATAATAATAGCAAACTAGGCTAGTCTAAAGCAGGACAGACATGGTGAGTGATAAGTGTATCCCTCTGGTGGTCAGTACTACTACCCGTCAAAAATCACTAATGTCTTGGTGACTAGAAGTTGGTGTAATTAGAAAAATGTCGGTCAATTCAATTAATATTCGTTAGACATTCAATCACAGATTGATATGCTCGGACTTCACGAGTCTTGTACCAAAGAAAAAGTTGGTATGCAATTAAAAAGGCAATGAAGGCACAAACAAGTTTTTATCTTATATACGTTTTAATTTAAAAAAATCAAAAATAATAATAGTTCACAGTAACTGTTAGAAATGTCCACCCTGCCATTCTAAACACAAATGATATCTACAGATCTAGTTTTCACAAACTGTTTGGAGAATCCCTGGCTGATTTCATATATTATCTGCTTCTCCAAATATGTTTTGTCTTAAATTAACTTCATTTATGATATCAGTGGAATAGAGCATATTTTTTATGTGGCCCCCGAAAAAAATTTAGGAGATTAATGTCTGGTGAGCGCGCAAACCAGTGGTGTCGACCATTTCTTCCTATCCTATATTCAAACGTGTTGTTCAAAAACTTAAATGTACTGGTACGCCTTCTTGTATGTATCACATATCCATGTAGGGCACATCGTCTAATAATTCTTGTAAATTATTTGTTAAAAATTCTAAGTAAAATTGGTCATTTAATCTTTGTGATAAAATGAATGGGCCAATGAAAAAGTGACCGATTATGCCGGCCTAGACGTTGATGGAAAATTTATGTTGGATATTCCTCTGAATATATGTATGCGTCCAAGTACATATTCCAATCCGATGCGCAATTCTTCTGGTGCTAAGCAATGAATCCTGCTCTTTTGTATCGAAAATTCATTCTTCCGTTACTGGTGTTATTCTTGCTTTCTGCCACGATTTACACATTTTGGAATAATACGTCCAGTCTCAAGTAATCGCCTAGATACTTGCTCTTAAAGCATCAGATCGGGCTTCACCGTAAATAAATACAATGTCATGGTACTCTCGCATTTTAAAATATGATTAGAAGAGTTTTTAATCCAAACTAAAAATTACATACGTAATAGTTGCCATTTTTTCTTGATGAAGATCTGAGTATTTTTTTTGTTATTTTCTTGTTACTTGTTAGTCATACCTTCGCCACTGACTGCTTATGGAGCTTCAAATTATCAGGAATTGAAGGACTCCATCCAGGTATATTGCGTACCGAATTTGGTTTGGTATTTCCATTAGCTCCTTGTATGTCGAAAACGGAGCATTTGCAAACACATCTTGTATAAACATTTTTTGTTTAAAATGGGGTTAAGAATTATCTGTCACAGCGTGAATCATTATTTACCAAACACCCTGTATAGGTCGTACTAAGTATTTTGCTTCTTGTTTTCGTCATAAAAAATTAAAGTTAAAAAATTATGTAAACTTTATAATTATAAAAGAAAATAGTCAATTAGGTAATAAAAAGCCCCGAGTATTAAAAAATGTATTAAAAGTATATAAAAGTTCCTCGTAAAAAGTTCTTTGAGAACTGAATCCGTCCATAAATAAATGCCAAAGTTGAGAGGGATTATGAAGGCAATTATATGTTCTTGTAGTCGGTAAAACGTGTATTGAGTTGAGAATTTTTGTTCGTTAGGAATAAATAATTTCATTCAGGGTCTATTTTTAAATGCCATTTTAATTAGTAGTACAATTCTGTGGTACGTTGCTTAATCTAATATAGATTAAAGAAATTTTAAACATATTTAAATAAATAACAAGAACTGTAATAAGAAAATTTAAAAACAGAAATATACGAAATTTTGTAGTATTTATTTTCAATACAATATTTTATTGCAATTTTATAGAGATAGATGTAATTTTTAAATTCCGTTTAACTTTTCTCAATATATTTTCATCGGTATACTACGTAAAACCCGTTTATAATATTATAAATTTAAAATTCCTGAAAATTTATACTTTTTTGACTCTCTTTTTTCTCCCTTTTCGTTTTGTTTGCATATCAATTCATTATTACATTGTTATAGTTTACTTTTTTTGTTAATTTAGTTCTAATGGACATTAATTTGTGCTATTGTAGCCTGTGTATTTCCCAGTTTCTGTAATAAATAAATAAAAATCTAAGTTGGCGTATTTTTCTGATATTTTTCATTTAGACATGGAAAAGCTTTGTTATCATAATTTTATATCTCTCTCAGAAAAGATATTTTAACTAAAAAATAATTTAATTTTACTTATATCCGTAGCCAACACTGGATCTGACATCTAGGGCGAAGCCACTTGCGTTTGGATTCGAGATTTCTCAGTCAGTTCGTCGTTTGATAGTAGATGTATAGTCGTATATTTGTAGTTCATATCGCGTGTATTATGCTCTCTTGTCCCGTTGTTTGTTTTGAATTGTTTTCTCACTCAACGCTTCTACAGGCGTTTAAGTGTCACTTTTGATAATGTTGTGTCGTGTGTAGTTTTATCAACAGTAAAAGCACAAGAGCTTTTTTTTATCGGATAAATTTCTCTTTGTAACGAAATAATTTTGCCAATCAGTAATTTTATAAGAAAAACTGACATGGAAAAATCGCGAGACCGCAGGTCGAGCGATTTTGTCAAATGTCAGTTTTTCGAGCAAAATTACTGATTGGCAAAATTTTGAGTCAAAAAGAAATTTATCCATAAAAGAAAAGCTCGAGTGTTTTTTGGCAAGATAAATTAACGACAGAATATGTGAACGAACAACAACAATAGTTATCTTTATTTATACAATTATTTAAAGGAACAGTTATTAAAAATATTGACGATTTCGTGTTTTTTGTGGATTGCGGAATTGATTTTTCTATGTTTCTTGCAATTTGTTCAGTCGAAATTTTCCCAAAACGACTCATATTGTACAGTATATTTTCAACAATACTTAGAAATTATAGCTGACAGGACAGATTTTAAAGTGACGTGCGACTACTAGATGTACTCTGATTTTGAGTAACAAGCATTTTTATCGGTGATAAAAAACGATGCACCTTTTTTATCGCTGTCAAAGTGACAAAAATGTGCTGTCAGATAGACTTTTTCATATAGGAGTTAATTTATCCATTTAAAATTTTAATGATAAAATTAGTCCCACAGCGAATCATATTTATATTTACAAACAACTGTTTTAAAAATAATAAAATTTACAGATATTATTTTCAAAATTTTCTGTAAAAAAAAAACTCTAATCGATGCGAGAAATAGAGAAAAAGTTGTGTATAATATGAAAAATACGTGTAAATTTTAAAAAATAAATTAATTTGTGAAAACTATTTTTTTATCGAAAGATATATTATTATTATAAACAATAAACGAAAGTTTAAAGTAAATAAAAATGCAAGTCCAGTTATGTTTATCGGAAAAAGGAAGTATTTAATGTTTGTTTACAAATAAGCTTTTTTTCAAATTTAAAATCAGTTAATGAAAAACCCATTTGTTTGTTTATTATAGGCCATACAGAAACAGCCGAATGTTGTAATTGTATACTTTAATACAAGTGCGGAAAGTCCTACTTTGCTGCATGAGTTTGTTGCCACAAGTGCTTTCTGCGTGAGTTTTATATACTACTTTTTTACGACCGTAAAATTTTGTTTATAATTGTTAATAGTTATGTATGATACAAGTGTTAAAAATGACTTTTTATTTTGTGAGTGGAGAAGTTTGCGAAACGAGCGTAAGCGAGAGGGGCAACTCCACGAACAAAATAAATTCATTTTTAACACGTGTATCATACAATGTTTTTTCTACAAACACCATTAAAAGAACAATAAAGTTTCTTTAAAAAGATTTCAAATCCTTTTAATGGTTACCTCATAATTCTAATAGTTTGTAGGATTTATGAAATAAATAAATCAAGTTTGCCCGTTGTTTGACACATGCTTGTTAAATGTGAAAAACTATTGCAATATGATGAGTTCCAATATTGATTATAGTCCAGAAGGGACTAAATAGCTTGTAATTTTTTGTTAATAAATATATAAATGTCATTATGACAAACGACTTGTCATTTTACTTTTTGCACTAGTGTTAAAAGTAAATCATGTGATCATTTTTAACGCGAGTTTATAGAATATTACATTTTTAATTCAAGTATACCGTGTTAAAAATTTAGTTTTTAATGGTGTTTGTAGAAAATATAATATAAACATATTATAACGTTGACAATTTTATTTTAACAAAATAAAGTCAAAATGGAACTTATTAAGCAACATCTTACAACATAACTAAAGAAACAATGTGTTTTCAAAATAATCACCCCTAGCGTCAATACATTTTTGAGAATGTTTTAAAAAGATTTTTCTCTATCAATTAAATCCGGGTTATTTCTAATGTTATCACACACATTAATATTTCTTTTACTAACTGTTCCCGTATGACGACTTTTTCATTGTATATCTGACCCCACAAAAAGTTGTCCAGAGGTATATGATCAGGACACCTCGGTGGTCAGTTAATGAGAACTCTTCGACCGATTCATCTGTTAGAGTAATTCTGATTCAGATTTCTGACCGGTACAGAAAGAAGAGGTTTAACACAATCATGCTGAAAGTACATGGCTATGATAATATTGTTGTGTATGGTTTTTGTAACGAAAATGGGAAAGCTGCAAAAAGAGTGTAAAAGTTTTCCAAATTGCCATAAGTATATCAAATTTCATTTTAAAATGTATTCCATATCATTTTCAAATATATTCCAATTTAAAAATGAACATGGAAAATTTCTTATTATTGTATATCAAAAATAATGTACATAATTTAAGTAAAATTAATAAAATAGTGGTTAGCTAGTCGATTGCTTTATTTGTAGAATTTCAAATTTGTTCTATCAATATTTTTAGAAATTTATTGGATATTACTCCATAGTAAATTATGCTTTTGATTGCACTAAAAGAGTTTAATGTTTGTACCTAATTTTATCCAAATATTTACAGCAATATGGCCGACTATAATTTTGAACTCAGCTAAGTGTGCTCTTCCTTCCATAACACTATATATTTCTCATTATTACATGGTATTTGAACAAAATCGAATAGTATCTTCGAGCATTTCCATAATAAATCACTTTTTCGAAATTAATTAAATTTAGAAAATTTCAGAGAGTTTTTTCTTAACTTTTTCTGTATATGTAACCTATGGGAAATTTTAAGGTACAAGAAACAGAATTTTCAGCTCTATTGAACATGAGAAGAAAATATTAGTTCTCATTAAAAAAACTGTCGATGACATAATAGTTTGTGTATAATATGGCTGACAATGTTTGAAAATAATCTGAAAAGTGTTTTTATATAATTACCACGCGAGTTCGAGCGATTTTCCAAAAAACCATTATTAACAATTTTAATGAATTTATATCATATTTTATGACCGTACTGAAAATAATATTTATTTTGTATACGAAATCCAATTAACTTTCATGCAAAAGTCAGAGTTAAATAAAGTTTATTATTATTACGAAAAGCAAATAAATTTATCTGTTTAATTAACAGTTCCAATGCAATATATATATATATATATATATATATATATATATATATATATATATATATATATATATATATATATATAAAAAAAAAAAAAAAAAATCCTGGAGTGGGTTGAAACCTTTGATGTGAAGATAACACTGACGTAGTTTTCCACGAAACACCAATACACTATATACTGCACTCGACGCGCGTTTCACCAACCAAGTTGGCATCATCTGGAGATGATTAAAACAGTTTTAATCATCTCCAGATGATACCAACTTGGTTGGTGAAACGCGCGTTGAGTGCAATATATAGTGTTTTGGTATCTCGTGGAAAACTACGTCAGTGTTTTCCTACCAATATAATCAAATTTCTTTTTTTAATGTAACTAATACATAATTTAATGAAAATATTATGTTTTTCACAATATTTTATTTCCTTTGGTAAACGGTTAAACAATTGAATACCCTTACAAAACAAAGATTTCGATTCCTTTACATCATCATACCTCTCTACCACCATATCATTTACACTAGGTGTGCTAAAACCATGAGTATCTCGGACGAAACTCAATTTATCACATAAACACTTTGGAGCCATACCGTGCTTTTTTTAAATATAAATTGTAGTGATTTTATAACTAGACGTTGTCTAACATTTAAAAAATTTAAAACATTTAACATTGTGTCAATAGGAGTATATCTGTTATATTTTAATATTATTCTCATAGCTTTGTTTTACATCTTTTGTAACTCTTGTATCTCATTGTTATGTAAATATAGCTATAGCGTTGCACAATATTCAAAATGTGGAGCTATTATAGATTTATATACTAATACTCTTGAGAACATCGATAAATAATTTGAAATTCTACATAAAAAATAAGTCTTCTTTGCAACTTTTTTAATAATGTAGTCACTATTACATTTGAGAGACAAAGACTCATCTATTGAAAAACCAAGATATTTAATTTCCGAAACATGTTCTAACTTTTTATTATTCAATACAATACTTTCCCCAATTTGTTGTCGGCTTAGTACATGTTTTTTGCCGAGAATCATATATTTACATTTGTCGATGTTTACTTTTAAGCTATTCTGACACAACTACACGAATATATCTTTTAAATCTTCGTTAATAACATTACTAACCTCATTTACATTCTCTCCATACAAATAAATTAACGTGTCATCAGCAAATAAATGTACCTTACAATATTTTATAGATTTCACTATGTCATTTATAAATAGTACAAATAATAAAGGTCCTAGCACTGATCCTTGCAGTACTCCGAAGTCATTATCTACGTTAGACACACTATTTATTTATCCATTCAAGTACAGTCCCCCCAATGCCCATTTTTTCTAACTTTGATACCAATAACTTCCGATTTACCGTCTCGAATGCACGTTTAAGTCTAAGAACACTGCCACTATGATTTGATATTTACCTATTGTATTAACCCATTCCGATATAATGAACTGAAGTGCCGTTTCACAGTAATGGCTTTCTCTAAATCCAGATTGATTTTCTATTAAAATATTATTATCCATGCAATGTGTAATCAATTGTTCTTTTACTACCAATTCTAGCGTTTTTTCATATACTGGTAATGTGTTAACAGGTCTAAATTCTTCACATATTGTATTCAAAATTTTGGGAATAGGTGTAACCACCGATATTTTCCAGTTTTTGGGACACATTCCTTTTTATAATGAGCTATTAATAACATCTAAAAATCTATTACCAATTACTTCAAAGGCAGTTTTTATAATTCTTGTGGATATACCATCAATACCTGATTTATTCGGTAAGTCAGATATGATTTTTTTAAGACTGCATTTTAACAGGCTTAAATTCTGTTCATTTATTTTTTACTTCTATAATATCTAACTCATACCCATTTTGTTTAGGGATACTTTTAATAATATCGTTAATACCCCAGCACCCAGTCTATAATACATTTAGAATTTTATATTATCGACGAATAACGTTATTAACTTAATTAAATTGAATTGAATGACGCTAGCGCCTCGTCGTTCCCATGAAGTATCCGATAAGCTTGTTTTATTTTAGTGTGAGGCACATGAAATTACCTTCCATTGAATAAAGCTTAGTGTCCGATAAGGGAACAGATCAAGCAAAAGATTAAATGTAATGGCTGGTTTCGTGTGAAAATTGGATAAAGAAAATCCTTAGATGTGGAAAGAAAAATTGGGTTGGAAGTAAATGGAAGGTATTATCACCGTGTACTATTTATGTATTAGAAATAAAATCTGACGTATAATGATAATGCCAACTTGCTTATACATTTAAAAAGCACGCACTATGTAAGAAAAGTTTTATTTATTAGGAAAAAATGATTGTGGCGATTACTTCTATCTCTTATAGTAGAGTATAAAAGGCGTCCTATAAGCATTGATTAAAAAGTTTGTGGGCACTTCATGTTTAAAATATTTTGACTCTAAAGAATTAAATTTGACTTGGCCTTACAAAAATCAACTATGCCGCTACGGACACGTGTTTCGGAGTTATTGCTCCTCATCAGCGTAGCGTAGGCAAAGAATTGGATCTAGGATGGGATAAATCAAGAACAAGAACTAAAATAAAGCTGAGCTACGCCACGCTGATGAGGGGCAATAACTCCGAAACACGTGTCCGTAGCTGCATAGTTGTTTTTTTGGGGATATGGCACTAAACCTTCTTTATTTTATTTTGACCCCAATAAATCTATATTATTTTGTTTGTATTTGCCAGGTGGAAACGGGAAGTACACATAGAGCTCTGTGTGTTGACTGTTGCTCATCGAGGCCCCAATTGTGGCACATGGAAACATGAAGGCACTAATTGAGTACTGTGTACTGTACTTTCCAGCTTTATTTCAGTTCTTGTTCCTGATCTATTCCATCCTAGATCCAATTCTTTAGCTACGCCACGCTGATGAGGGGCAATAACTCCGAGACACGTGTCCGTAGCTGCATAGTTGTTTTTTTGGGGATATGGCACTAAACCTTCTTTATTTTATTCCCCAATAAATATATTATTTTGTTTGTTTGCAGGTGGAAACGGGAAGTACACATAGAGCTCTGTGTGTTGACTGTTGCTATGAGGCCCCAATTGTGGCACATGGGAACATAAGGCACTATTGAGTACTGTGTACTGTCTTTCCAGTTTATTTCAGTTTCCTGACTTCATAGATCCATTTTTATCCCAAGGGGAGGGGAAGGCACCCTTTTTTTTTTTACCCCAAATTTTTTAGGGGAAACGGGAAAAAAGGCCCAAGGAGGGAAAGAAGGGGGTTTTCAGTTTTTGTTTTTGATCACTAGTCAACTTTAGCTACGCCACGCTGATGAGGGGCAATAACTCCGAGACACGTGTCCGTAGCTGCATAGTTGTTTTTTTGGGGATATGGCACTAAACCTTCTTTATTTTATTTTGACCCCAATAAATCTATATTATTTTCTTACAAAAATCGTTTGGTGTCAGGAAGGAGCATGGTTGAAAATATACAAATAATACCAAAAAAAATGTTTTTGAATATTTCTAATCTGTATAAAACTTACGTTAATGTCTATTCACTTAAACTTTGCAGTGTTGAGTTTGGACGTAGTGAGCCCGATTTACAATGGGCAAAGTAAAGAGTGTATTGTAACTTGCTTATTTCCTGGCGTAATAAATATATCATTGTGGGTTACTTATTTATTACCAGGCGTACAAAATATTTCAAGGCATTAAAATTAAGATAAATGCCTTTTAGGTTTATTGAATCACTGGACAATAATTTCAACAGAGTGTACATACGTAATTTATTCACAATAACAAGAAATGCCTTTTTATTGGTTAGCAGTGGAAAGAAACAAAATAACAAAAATAAAATTGACATATTTTTTTTTAAAGTTTTGAAAAAAAAAACTAAAATGACTGGTTATGCCGAAATAAGAACATCCTAATTTAATAAAAAATTTCAATTTAGCTATAAGAGAGCCAAACGTCTTAATAATTTGCGTTACTTTTTATTTTCTGTACTCATAAGAAATAATGTCAAAAAATAAAACAATTTTAATTTTACCTGCTTTAGTGCGAACCAACTTTTTGCTTCTCAATTTTTATATTTCTGCTTTAATCATTTTTAATGTTGCTCTATCTTTTAATATAAAGCAATATTGCATTTTGATCATTTAGTACTACTGACGGGTGTAAAAAAAGTGAATAAAATATACACCATATTATACGCCGTTCATTCATATGATTACATAAAAAACTGTTTGCCTGGGCTCGCAGAGCGACCCTTTGTCGACCGTCAGTCTTGCGTGATTCTCTAGCATAGGCGCGTGGTGCATTATAAATGCACAAAATGTATTTATACAATGAAAATTGAATTAACCGCTATCGGAACTTTGCGTTTGTGTATATCTGCCTGCTGACTGCACCAATTCTCAGCGCGCATTTTGTTCCCTATCCTGGCTAACACCACCACCACCACATGTAATGACAACCTCGTTTATCTCTGAATGTCTTAAATGACATTGTGCGGGAGAGGGTTACACATTAAGAGACAACAGACATACATCCAATATCCGAGTATACTACGATTAATCTCTCTCATAGAAAAATCCCAGTGCCACGGCCGGGAATCGAACCCAGGACCCCGAGGTTTCGAGGCAAGTACGTTACCTCTAGACCACGGAGCCATATAACGCTGCAAGACTTATGTGAATTGGCTTTAGATCTCTCAATTTTCGTTCATTATCTTTATTTATTATAAATATGTTTAAGAAATTAATTTATCAAACAAAAGGCATGGGTTTATATGGGCGTACTGAATTATTGACGATGTTTTACTTAAAACGTCTATTAGGCGAAATGTATATTTTTATTTAACTTGTGATATTTTGCAAACTTTCAAATTATTCACAAAAAATATTGATTGAATTAGTATCAAGAAATTCACAAAAAAAAACAGCAGTATTTTCTAATGTGGGGTGGGTACGCTGATCTCCAGTTAGTTTCAGCGCTCCATGATTATTTGTTTTATCTCTGCATGCATATCATTCATATACAATGCGTTCACAATGAAAGGATTAAATTCTATATAATCTAACCAACGTGGTTTTGCCAAAAACGCTCGGACACGTCGATTTGCAATTTTGAATTGGCACATTTTAAGTCATACGGAAAGTCAGTGTCACTTCCGGTTTTTCCAGAAGTGACATCAACTTTGTTATTTTAAATATAACACCCTGTATTTTTGTACGGATTTGTATAGACGATAAAAAGACGTTTCCAGAGATGTAGTAAACACGTTTTTATTATGAATACCGTTTTTTCATAAGTGCAACCCTCGCCCATACAGCTTGGGCTTTGGATTCGAGGGTTGTCTAATTTATGTTTACGTTCACTTTTACATTTACGTTTACGTTTATGTTTATATTTATGTTTACGTTTACGTTTACGTTTACGTTTACATTTACGTTTACCTTTACCTTTGCGTTTATGTTTATGTTTATGTTTATCTTTATGTTTATGTTTGTGTTTGTGTTTGTGTTTGTGTTTATGTTTGTGTTTATGTTTATAGTATTTTTTCTCTCGATTTACAAATAATGATTTATTTAGTGTGTAATATAATCTTAGTGAGGATTGTTCTTTTAGATTCTTTAGAGGAGAGCGTAGATTCGACTTGACAGTCTTATTTCGATTCGAAAATTTAAGCATTGGTAGTCGCAGTCAGTGACTAGGTGAAAACAGAGGTGAAACTCGGCCATTTCGTCTTGTCTTCTATGCAATCTTAGGTGTGTAGATGATATGCCATCCTTCGGAGGGTATGTAAAGAAGTCGGTCCCTTGTCTATTAGATGTCAGGCATGTAAAAATTCCCTACTTTCGATAGAGAAAAAGTTTGGCAAAAGGTCTAGGTTGGAGTTATCTCATCTCGTGGCGTTGGTAATTGGCTGGCGTTAAATAAATAAATAAAAAATGAAACCATTATTCTCATTTCCAAACAAACAATTTTCTTAGTTTTAATCTAGTACATTACTTCTTAATTGAATTAAATATACCGGTTGATGTACGTCCACCGGGTACACGGGCATACGCCTCTATCGCATACTATTGAAGATTTTTTTTTACCTTAGTATATTTAAATTAAACTCTGCAGAAAGTAGTTATTTTTATTAAAATATACAATAACCTTATAATAACACACAAAATAAAATTTTGCATATAAAGTTTGCACCACCACAATACTTAAGTTAGACATGCTTCACGAGCCGCTGTATGGTCTCAATTTTTTATAATTTTCTCCATTACGAACAAAACCAAATATAAAAACTATATTATTAAACAAATAGTGAAACGGGTAAGATGATTCATATAAAGAAGTTTTAAAATATTCAAATAGTGTACAAGGTATTACGAGTTAAATAAAAAATAGTGTTTAAAATTATCGTTATTTCAAGAAAATCAGATTTAAATATATTTCCTATATACACGCATGTATTTTGGAAAGAATATTAATTATTTTCATACACTTTTAAATATACTATTATGGCCACAGCATGGTGCATAGGTATATTATTCTAGGATCCAAAAATACAAAAATTAGAAAAAAGGGTGTTTTTACAAAGCAACCATTTTCTTCTCTACATATTTGCTAACAACTATTTTTATTGTCAAACTTGCGGTAATCGATATACAGGGTGGGGCAATAGTGCGTCGGACCACGATATCTCCAGTTCTACGATGGCTAGAAATTTTTTTAAAAAATTGCAAGTAAACTAGATAAAAAAGTCTATAACTGGAAGTTATTTTCAAACATACAGGGCGAGCCAAGACGAAATTACAGGACCAAGTGCCTTTTTTTTAAATAGAATGTATATCAGTACATTTTTTGAAGCCTCTTTCTAGGCTCTATTTATTTCTATATTATTATTGGCTATTTCCCAACCACTTTGATGTAATGAATTTTTTTGTTGAAATAATGCCATCTGCAGATGGATATTAAAAAAATCACCACAGTCACAATTATGGGTTTTAAGAAAAACTTATGTGAATACGAGTTACGAGACATCTAATTAATGTTTTTGAATCATTTTCATTTCCCAAAAATGTACAGGGTGGCCAAAAATTAGTATTCAATTAAGAACTTTTTAAATTGAATTTTCTCAATTTTTTCAAATGGAACACCCTGTATATTTTTCAGCGATGTGATGTAAAAATGAAAACCGAACATTTTTTGTAAGTACTTTCCTATGGCTAATTGCAACCATTTTCGTTTTATAAATAAATAAGTGTTTATTTTTCAATTAAGAACTTTTTAAATTGAACTTTCTCAATTTTTTCAATGGAAACACCCTGTCTATTTTTCGATGATGTGATGTAGAAATGAAAAACTAACATTTTTTTAAGTACTTCCCTATGGCTAATTGCAACCATTTTCGTTTTATAAATAAATAAGTGTCAAATTCAAGAATAAACTTAAATAAAGAGGTTCCCTCAAATAATTCATTAGAAAAATTTATAATAGGTGTTCGACGTGTTGCCCATTTTGATTGACACATATCTTTATGCAATTTTGAAATGAGGCCATTTAGTGGGACCATTTCCATTGAAATGAGTAAATAGTATTTAATCAGTCCTGTACTGTAATGTTTTTTTTTGTACATTTTTTTGCTGTTTTCGTTATTCGACAAGCAATAAAACCTCAGTTTGATATAAATTGTCGTGTACAAAGGAGCATTTATCACACTTATCGGTCGTTAGTTACAATTTGTATTGAATTTAAAATATTTGGAATTTTACAATATGAATTTTAATAAAGCGGAACTTGTAGACATGACTTTTGTTTTGGGCGAGTCAGACAGAAATTGTTTACTTGCCAATAGAATTTATCACCAACGTTATCCTGGAAGAAGGCTTCCTGATGTTAGCAGCTTCCAAAATCTTCTCGATAGATTTCTGGAAACTGGAAATGTCGAATATAAAAAAAAGTGAAAGAATAAAACGTGTTGTTGAACGAAGAAAATGAGTTTTCTGTGGTGCTGGCAACGGTTGAGGATCCCCATGTTAGTCAAAGAGAAGTGTCGTCATTACTAGGAATAAGTAGACGGTCTGTGGGTCGAATCTTAAAAACAAATAATTTGCATGCATATCATATACAAATGCACCAGGAATTATCTGATGACGATTTTCAAAAGCGCCTACAATTTTGTAATTGGGCCAGAGGTAAAATGCAAGTTGATGTCAACTTCTTCAATAATGTTTTATTCACTGATGAGGCAACTTTTCATAAAAATGGATTTGTTAATAGGCACAATTTCCATTATTATGCTTCGGAATATCCTCACTTTTTTATGTAAGTTGATAACCAACACAGATGGTCTATAAACGTTTGGGGAGGAATTATTGGAGAACATGTAATAGGGCCACATTTCTTTGATGGTACATTGACTGGAGCTATTTATCTTCATTTTTTGGAAAACTGTTTGCCACAATTATTGGTAAATCTCCCTGGAAGAATTCGAAATAGGATGTGATTTCAGCAAGATGGTGCTCCACCACATTATTTAAATGCAGTTAGAGACCACTTAAATAATACCTACCCTCATCAATGGATTGGAAGAAATGGACCCACTAAATGGCCTGCTAGATCCCCAGATCTTACAAAAATGGATTTCTTTTTATGGAGATACGTGAAGGAAATTGTACAAAATATGAAGGAAATAATAATAACTGCCTTTAGATCTATCACACCGGCAGTTTTAGGAACAGTAGGAACCTCATTTCAAAAGCGCATAGAGATGTATGTCAATCAAAATGGCCAACATGTGGAACATTTATTATAATTTTTTCTACTGAGTTATTTGAAGAAACATCTTTTTTTAAGTTTATTTTTGAATGTAGTACTTATTGCTCAATAAAACGAAAATGGTTGCAATTAGCCATAGGGAAGTGCTAACAAAAAATGTTCGTTTTTCATTTTTACATCACATCGTTGAAAAATATACAGGGTGTTCCATTTGAAAAAATTGAGAAAATTCAATTTAAAAGTTCTTAATTGAATACTAATTTTTGGCCACCCTGTACATTTTTAGGAAATGAAAATGATTCAAAAATATTAATTAGATGTCTCGTAACTGGTATTCACATAAGTTTTTCTTAAAACCCATAATTGTGACTGTGGTGATTTTTTTAATATCCATCTGCAGATGGCATTATTTCAACAAAAAATTCATTACGTCAAAGTAGTTGGGTGATAGCCAATAATAATATAGCAGTAAATAGAGCCTAGAAAAAGGCTTCAAAAAATGTACTGATATACATAGCATTATACTTAAAAAAAGGCACTTGGTCCTGTAATTTCGTCTTGGCTCGCCCTGTATGTTCGAAAATAATTTTCAGTTATAGACTTTTTTATGTAGTTTACTTGCAATTTTTTAAAAATTTCTAGCTATCATAGAACTCGAGATATTGAGGTCCGACGCACTATTGCCCCACCCTGTATAAAGGCAAATTCAACTTCTGGATTCAATTTTCAAAACTGGCTGCACACATTATTGTGAGAAAAAATATCAGATGTTGATTAGGATTGGATGTTTTAAAATTTAGTGTACAAAAATTCGTCATCTTTACCATTAGTTCTCTACCTAACACTATTTTTGAGAAGTTTAAGTAGTCATTGATATACATCCTAAAATGGAATTAGGAAAAATTTCAGTTTTGAACTTGAAAACAGTTGAACGTGACGGATTTCCGTCTTCACCATTAAATTGGTGTTTAAATATCAATAATTAATTTGTTTTTCTAGCTTTAATAATAACGGAAATACTCTTCGATTTGGGTCCCAAAACTACGTTGTTATAATTCGAAAAAAATAAATTGGTAATTAATAATATTTTCTTTGCTGTACTATAAATTTTCCTCCATGTATTAATCAGTAAAGTAAATTACGTTTATTTTATCATAGCAATATTGAAATGTTTACTCTGTCGATTTCCGAGTCAATTTAGATATCTGATGGAAAGTTTTCCAATTTCCAACTTTTAACGGAACCGTTATGATGCTGGTTAGAGACAATTCAGCAATTTATCATGCATGATATTATAAATGCAAGAAATTTCATCCAAAAAAATCGCCCAAAACGGCACTAAATTTTTATTTAAAAAAAATATCATATGGGTATAAGATAGGTAAAAGTCTACATAGACGTCTTTATTACTGAATTCCTATAGCTTAATATTAAGAATTGAGCTGGTCTTCTGGCAGCTGGAATTATTGCTCTTACTAATTATGATGAAATTGTCTGATTGTTGTAATCATGTACGGATGAGAAGTAGCATGATAGACAATTTTTTTACATGCGTTTCCTGTACATCACCATTTTAAAGTCGTTTCTTCGAAACTGCACGACCAGCTTCTATGAGCCAATAGGCACTAAACCATTACCACCTAAAAACAAGGCCTCATTGTTAATCCGAACGTACCTGTTTACGTCACATATGGTAGGCCCACCATTCGAGAATATACCACCACAGTACCACGCAGGTGTACAGTTTTAATACAAAAATTTAACTTTACTATTAATGATCTGTCATAAATACTAATTTTATATTTTAGCTGCCCTTAATCTTAGTTAATCGGTTCAATATTATTTAGAACTTTTAAAAAATAATACAAGATTATTCAATTGAATAAGACCTTTATATTAATTAACAAGTTTCAAATTTATTACAATCCAAAAATTATAAAAACTACCCACCCCAAGAGGTTAATCAGTTTCTTGATTTTGACTTTGACTTTATTATTTCAATAACTTACTTCGTTACTATTTGCTTTCATTGTAATAATTACATAATTTCCTTTTATTTGTAATTTATGAACATGTAACTTTTGATCAGTACTGATATTTTTAATTTATGTTGAAATTTCTTAAACTTCTGTTCTTCATTATTTATGTGGAAATATCATTTATATTCTTCTATACCTTTATTATCACAATAATTCTTCTTTTAATTTAATTAATCTTTATTTTTCCTTTCCAGCGAAATTATCATCTTTTCAAAATCATCAATAGTCAATTCTCCTTTTTATTTATTTCTTTTCCTGACTACCTCTTTTTTTTATTTTCACATGATAAATTTTCTATCTTATAAATGTTCACCATCTATCATTAAATTCTGACTGACTTTTTTAAACTTCCCACATTTCAAATTTTAGGTTATAAACTTTTCTTCTGTCATACCCTTCAACACTTCTATTTTCAGGTTATAAACTTTTCTTCTGTCATATCTGTCTTCTTTTCTTTTGTTTCAAATTTAATACAACTTATCCAAATTCTTGTTAAATAATTTTGTATTATTATTAATTAATTGACATAATAAATTTATTCTATTCAGTTAATAAATTTCCAACATCTATGACATCTCATTAATATTGTCCCTCATTTTATAACATGACTATATATATATATATATATATATATATATATATATATATATATATATATATATATATATATATATATATATATATATATATATATATATATATATATATATATATATATATATATATATATATATATATATATATATATATATATATATATATATATATATATATATATATATATATATATATATATATATATATATATATATATATATATATATATATATATTATATATATATATATATATATATATATATATATATATATATATATATATATATATATATATATATATATATATATATATATATATATATATATATATATATATATATATATATATATATATATATATATATATATATATATATATATATATATATATATATATATATATATATATATATATATATATATATATATATATATATATATATATATATATATATATATATATTAAATACATCTTAACTTATCATTCGTTTTTTACGAGTTTCCGCACTATAATTAGTGTTTTTTATTTCAATTTAATTGTCAGTGTAGAATTTCGTAAACGTGCCGCATAAATGCAGTGTACCGGGTGATGATAATTATGTGAATGGGCCGAAAGTGCATGTGTATCTTTCCTATTTCTTCAATCCACGATTCTAGGAACTGAAACATAATTAAAACTATTTTTGAAAATGCACGGTTGAAAACATTCACATTCTTATTATAAAATTTAGTTATAGTTAAGTGAATGCAAAATAGAATAGTATGCCTTACATCAAATATTACAATTTTTTTTATGAATAAGGATCCTTTATAAGAACACATTTAGATCATAAAATCCTCAGTATATATGCCTATAGACCTATAGTGTCTTCGCGGCTCCCCTAAAAGAGACCTGCTTTCGCTACAAAAAGAACAGTCAATTTCAGGGTAGATCCTATAACTCAATCAGCTCTATAAATTGTCTTCGGAGTCGTCTATGTCTTAGTGCCCATAATGGGGCACAATCACATAAAACATGGGTGTATGGGAGGTTTCTTTCTCCAGTCTGCATACAAAGGATTGTCATAAATCATACATATATTCATTATTATAGTTTCTGCAATTCCCGTTTGATCTGTGCTGCCGCGAACATCCTGCTGCTATAAAATGAATCATACATATGTTGATTACTATAGTTTCAGCAATTTCCGTTTGGCCTGTGCTACCGCGCACTTCCTGCCGCCATGAAATATGGGACGTCACCAGAGCCACAATTTTGATATAAGTTAACACCGTAGGAGGGAAATCATTCAGTTTTCTACTGACGGCGAGGAGTTTTAAGAGCGTTGAGCTTGGCCCCAATTGAATAGAATTTAGAATCCAACGACGACACCGTCCGAACGATTGTCTAATAGCATCTTGGGGTCTTTAGCATGCTGAGCTAGGTCATTTGTTTTGATACAGGTGAAATTTTACTTAAAATTTGGAATATTTATGTTGGCAGGTCGTTTTCCGCTTCCTTCAGACCGTTCGGCGAAATTACAACTATTAACAGTAATAATAACTAAACGGGTTGAGCCGTAATTTTCAGCAGTTGCATTCGCTAAACGCACCCAATATTGTGTACAATGCATATTCAAAATATGTTACTGATTTTCGAAACAATTGGCTTTCTCTTAATTACGTTATTTATATATTTTAATAACTTTATAACTAGTTATATTTACTACAATTTTGAGTGAAAGAAAAAAAGATAAAACCAGGTTCTTACAAAAATGTCCTAGATACTTTAGTAGTAATGCAGAGGTAGAATATAATTTATATGCATCTAGAACTACAATGTAGTTGACATTGGGATTATATAAAGTACCCACCTTAAAACTCCAGCAATAATTGATGATTACTTGTACAATATAAGTATTATCTTGCAGAAAAGTTATGATCCTTCATTTTGTACTCTTATAATTTTTCTGAAGAGGTGGAAACTATATTTTTGTCACTCATTTTTCCTACAGCGATTCAAATTCACTGCAGTGAATAATGATTTCATTATTATTACTAGACGTAAGGAAATTGGATGTCATCCCAGAGACGAATTTTAATGCTTTATATTCCGAAAAATATGCGACATAAAAGTAATAAAATAAACTGTAATTATTGACAGTATACTTACAAATGTGCATAAAGAAAATTAAAACAAGATTAATTAATCTTTTCGTATGTAAATGGCGAAGACCGGTCACCGACCGCCAAGAATTTTGTTTGAAGTAGTAGTTAAGGGCGAATATCGTTTTGGTCCATAAGCAAAGCGCAGCTACTAAGGGATTAGTATTGACAACCTGCCTTATTGACCTTGCGCGTCGGAGCTCGAAAGGGTTTAAATCGTTTAGGACAGTTACTTTCAGTCTGTTAACACTAATCGAATAATAATAAATCTAACTCTCTCTCTCTCATTGCTACAACAATAGTTTCCTTACATATTATCATCCGATTAGTGTTTACAGTGACTGAAAGTACCGGCAACTTTGTTGAGTTCGAGAAGTTGTTAAATAAAGTTTATCCACGACTATTAATGCTATCCATTATTCACTGGTTCTGAAATTTTCAATTAATATTTCATCGAATATGTCATGTTATGTCAGTCAAAGTACAGAATTGATATTTGATTTGAAACGTCAAAGAAAATTTTTATCGCGATATTTTATCAAAAATTGTTATTATTTAATAGTCGTGGATAAAGTATAGTATTCTACTAGCTATTATTCACTAGGGTGACTTACGCTGTCGTAAGTTTCACCCTCGTGAATAATAGTCATCATTACATACTCGTTCGATAATATACTATATTTTTATTGGCTTTTTTATTAATACACAAATTTAGTAATAAAAGACAAAATATTTATTAATTTAGGTCATTTCTTCCAGTATGAACATAACATTAATAGCAACTAGAAGATATGCGATCCTGGTGGCATTGCCATGTGTATAAATATTATTTTACATAAAATCCCACTACAATCGCAATTTGATTTTATATTGAAAATTCTGTTATACCCCTTTAACCCTGCCTCTAGTCTGACCACTATATTAGCTATCTGAAAATTGATTTAGTAAGTGGATATTGCAACCGCTGCCATAGTTTCATAAAGCCTTACAGCAACCGACGCCCTTTGCTAGTGGCGATGGTGCTCGAGTTTGCATTGTGGGGTCAAAGGTTGCGTACAGTGATTATTATGAAGACATTTCAAGTGGAAATGTGATAAAAATGTGCACTTAATTAAAATTAACTATCTCCACTTCAGTTTTTATTGTCTTCCCTCTGAATGGCTCTGACAGATATCACTTACTTAAATATTAAAATATGAAGCGGTCTGTGGAATATGCTGAGGACACAGTATTCTTTATCGTATGCATAGAAGAATATTAATTGGTTAAATTTGTCGTAATTTATACAAATAAAGGAAATTTAATTAATGTTGTGTACAGGGTGCTCATTTTAGGTATCTCATACGATTTCCTATAACTATTTTTGAATTAATAAAAATAATTTAAAAATAAATTGGGTTTCCTCTTCTTGGTAGAAGTTTAAAATATGAAAAATAATAAATAATAATAACCCTGAAAAATAATTTTTTGCTAATTATTATCTACTACTTTTACAAGACTTATCATAGATAAGTACAACATATTTCTTTTTTAAACAATAATTTTCCCGGCTATTTGCCAAAACGCTGAAACTTGAATTACAAAGAAGATAATATGCACATTATGTTCAGTGTGACTGATTCAATAATGTTAGTTTTAATTCCAGCTATTCTATTCAGTAAAACCAAAAATAAATAAAACACAAGGTACTCACTAGTTGAACAATCACTTTAAAACATCTACCGACACGTGTTTCTGCTTTTAGCTTCGTCTGGATAGCTCATTTAAATAATGCAAAGTAACTTAATACTAGTAAACCCCAATGTAATAAACATTGATGGTTTCAGAGAACAGGATAATTGAAATTATATGTGTGGAAATTCCTCGTAGGGTAGAATAATTTGAAAATGAATTAGGTTTCCTCTTTTTGGTAAAAGTTTAAAATATAAAGTGAAATGAAAAATAATAACGCTGAAAACATTTTTTTGCTAATTACTATTTACTACTTTTACAAAACTTATCATAGATAAGTACAACATATTTCCTTTTAAACAATTATTTTCCCAGCTATCCCGGTGAGTAATTGATAATTTCAATTATCCTGTTCTGTGAAAATATAGATTATTATTATTATTATTATTATTATTTTTCGGTTGCCCGACGCTGGACAGTCCTCCCGTGGCCTCCGACGCCTCGCGGGAGTCGCGCCAGCACATTAACCTCAGCCACTCCCCACATCCCGCAGGGTTAGTGACTGTAGGCTCCAGAATCGTGTGCCCTAAGCAGACAGAGAGAACCAAGAATGACCGCCTTCTGCATTTGGCCTGCCAGCCATTCGGCTGATTTACACACGAGGAACGGATGATCTAGGATGAATACTTCTGCTGAATATTCATCATCTTGCGGGTATCTCTGTCTAATTGGCGCAGCTCATCTACCCTCCACTTTACTACTCGAAGCCAAAGTTTTAGAGCAGAATCGGAATCAGCAAGCATATTAGTTGCAGACACCTTATTCTTCCCCGAAAGTTCGGAAGACCAAATCTTTCGGAGGCGGTGTCTGTACTTGCCACGGAGAGATTTCTTTATTTGTGTTACATCCTGGATGTGCCTTTGTTGCACACCCAGGTATGTATAGGTCTCTCCGGCATCCAGATGTCTTAGGGATGCTTCCGTCTGCGAGCTGCGCATCTTCAAGGAATTCCCCGCAAGTGCAACAATAGCTCGTGCGATGTTGTATCAAATGCCCTGCGGTAGTCAATCCAGGCCATCGATAGATTCCGCTTGTATTGCACAGAATCCTGTGTAATACAGTGGTCTATCAGCAGGCTGTCCTTGCAACCTGCCATGTCCTTCTTGGCACCACGCTGTTCATGTATCTGCTGGAAGACCGGATCAACAGACCTCAGTGTCCTAGCATACAAGATACGTGTAAATATCTTGTAGCAAGAGTTGAGGCAAGTGATCGGCCTATAATTCCTCGGGTCGGAAAGATCCCCCTTTTTGGGGATAAGCACAGTACGTCCCTCGACAAACCAGTCCGGAATCTGCTGCCCCTCGTTCAACCATGAGTTGAAAACTCGCACCAGACGGCGGTGAGTGGAAGGAAATTTCTTCCACCACCAGTTGTTAATGCCGTCTGGGCCCGGGGCAGCGAAGTTCTTTGTACCAACAAGTGCTTGCTGGACTTCCTCCGTACTGATTGCCAGGCACACTTCTTCTGGCTCCTCAAGATGTCTGTGACACAGAGCCTCGAAGTGTGCAATTGCTGGAGTGTCGCTATTGAATGGACGCGTCGTTTCGTAGATTCCCTTCCAGAAGGTTTCGACATCTTCTATAGTCGGCGGATTATCTACAACACGCTGTGGCTCTTGAAAGAAGCGGGGAGGGATTCGTACGGAACAAATTGTTTTGTTCCATACTCCTCACCCGCCTCTTCAATGTTTTCTTTGTCGCCATGAGCGCTCGGATCCTATCTAGACAGTGCTGCTTGATGGTAAGCATCACTGTCAGATTTAGAGTATGGTGTTGACGTCTTAATCCGGCTGCTATGCGCCGGATTCTGGGAGTAAAAACTCTAGCAGTCGTCTTATATTCCACCACACTCTGGATCTGAGAAGCG